>SJYA01000284.1:311625-400542 GCA_006410615.1 Neotragus moschatus
CCAGGCCTCCCTGTCCATCACCAACTCCCAGAATTCATCCAAACTCATGTCCATCGAGTTGGTGATGCCATCCAGCCAGCCATCTCATACCCTGTCGCCTCCTTCTCCTCTTGCCTTCAATCTTTCCCAGCATCAAGGCCTTTTCTAATGAGTGAGTGCTTTGTATCAGGTGACTAAAGTACTGAAGCTTCAGCTTCAGCATCAGTCCTTCCAATGAATATTCAGGACTGATTTCCTTTAGGATTGACTGGTTTGATCGCCTTGCAGTCTGAGAGACTCTTAAGAGTCTTTTCTAACACCACAGTTCAAAAGCATCAGTTCTTTCAAAAGCACTCAGCTTTCTTTATGGTCTAACTCTCATATGCATACATGACTACTGGAAAAACCATAACTTTGACTAGACGGACCTTTGTCAGCAAAGTAATGCCTCTGCTTTTTAATATGCTGTCTGAAGACATAGCTTTGCTTCCAAAGAAGTATCTTTTAATTTCATGGCTACAGTCACTATATGCAGTGATTTGGGAGACCAATAAAATAGTCTCTCACTATTTCCCCCTCTATTTCCCATGAAGTGACGGGACTGGATGCCAGGATTTTTGTTTTCTGAATGTTGAGTTTTAAGCCAGCTTTTCATTCTCCTCTTTCACAATGAGGCTCTTCAGTTCCTCTTCACTTTTTGCCATAAGGGGTGTATCATCTGCATATATGAGGTTACTGATATTTCTCCTGGGAATCTTGATTCTAGCTTGTGCTTCATCCAGCCTGGCATTTTGTATGATGTACTCTGAACAGAAGTTAAATAAGCAAAGTGACAATATACACCCTTGACATACTCCTTTCCAAATTTGGAACCAGTCCATTGCTCCATTCCTAGTTCTAATTGTTCTTTCTAGACCTACATACAGAGAAGGCAATGGCACCCCACTCCAGTACTCTTGCTTGGAGGATCTCATGGAAAGAGGAGCCTGGTAGGCTGCAGTCCATGGGGCTGCTAGGAGTCGGACATGACTGAGCAACTTCACTTTCACTTTTCACTTTCATGCATTGGAGAAGGAAATGGCAACCCACTCCAGTGTTCTTGCCTGGAGAATCCCAAGAACGGGGGAGCCTGGNGAGCCTGGTAGGCTGCAGTCCATGGGGCTGCTAGGAGTCGGACATGACTGAGCAACTTCACTTTCACTTTTCACTTTCACGCATTGGAGAAGGAAACGGCAACCCATTTCAGTGTTCTTTCTTGGAGAATCCCAGGGATGGGGGAGTCTGGTGGACTGCCATCTACGGGGCCTACTACAGGGAGTCGGACACGACTGCGGCAACTTGGCAGCAGCAGCAGCAGACCTACATACAGATTTCTCAGGAGGCAGATAAGGTAGTCTGCTCTTTAAGGATTTTCTACAGTTTGCTGTGATCCACACAAAGGCTTTAGCATATTCAATGAAGCAGATGTTACTCTGGAATTCTGTTGCTTTTTCTATGATCCAATGGATGTTGGCAATTTGATCTCTGGTTCGTCTGCCTTTTCTAAATCCAGTTTGAATATCTGGAAGTTCTCTGTTCACATACTGCTGAAGCCTCGCTTGGAGAATTTTGAGCAATATTTTATTAGCATGTGAGATGAGTGCAACTGTACAGTAGTTTGAACATTCTTTGGCACTGCCTTTCTTTGGGATTGGAATGAAAAACTGACATTTTCCTGTCCTGTGGCCACTGTTGAGTTTTCCAAATTTGAGTGTTTCCTGAGGAGGCACAGGTCACCAGTGGCCTGCTGTGGTGACAGGGGCTCTGGCTGCAGCAAACCTGGGAAGCACAGAGTATGAGTCCCACCAGAGAGCCACCAAGCAGACAACCCACAAACTAGGGAACAATTATACCAAAAATTTCTCACACTGTTGTGAAAGTTCTAGAGCCCACAACCTATTTCCCAACCTGTGGATCTGGCAAAGGGATTGAGCACCCCCGGGGAATATGACTTTGAAAGCCAATGGAATTTGATTACAGAACTTCCACAGGACTGGAGAAACAGTTTTCAAGGGCACAAACAAAACCTTGTGTGCACCAGGACCTAGGAGAAAGAAGCAGTGACCCCACAAGAGACTGAGCCAGACTTGCCCGTGGGTGTCAGGCATCTCCAGCAAAGGCATGAGTCAATAGTGACCTGTTCTCGGGTCAGGGGCACTGAATAAAAAAATAGTCCTGGAACTTTAACATAATAAGTGATTTCTATCACATACCTAAAGCAAATTCTTAAATCATTTCCTTCAAGACCAGGANCCCGTGGGTGTCAGGCATCTCCAGCAAAGGCATGAGTCAATAGTGACCTGTTCTCGGGTCAGGGGCACTGAATAAAAAAATAGTCCTGGAACTTTAACATAATAAGTGATTTCTATCACATACCTAAAGCAAATTCTTAAATCATTTCCTTCAAGACCAGGAAATAAATACGAATGAGGGCTACTGACACTTCTATATAATAAGACATAAGCAAAATAAGGGAATTCCCTGGTAGCTCAGCTGATAAAGAATCCACCTGCAATGCAGGAGACCCTGGTTCAATTCCTGGGTCAAGAAGATCCCTGGAGAAGGCATTCTTGCCTTGAGAATCCTCATGGACAGAGGAACCTGGTAGGCTACAATCCATGGGGTCACAAAGAGTCAGACACAACTAAACAACTAAGCACAGCACAGCAGATGCAAAAGAAACAAAATGTAAGGGGGTTATAAAGTCAGAAATAAAACTGTCACTATCTATAAATGAAATTCTTTATATTTAGAAAAACACAAAGCAGACATTTTCAAATCTATCAGAGTCNTCCATGGGGTCACAAAGAGTCAGACACAACTAAACAACTAAGCACAGCACAGCAGATGCAAAAGAAACAAAATGTAAGGGGGTTATAAAGTCAGAAATAAAACTGTCACTATCTATAAATGAAATTCTTTATATTTAGAAAAACACAAAGCAGACATTTTCAAATCTATCAGAGTCTCTAACTAGTTCCAAGGTCTGCAGACACAAACAAAATGACTTCTACAAACATGAATCAAGTATATAACTGAATTTAAAATAAAAATAATATCAATTATATGTATATATACATATATCTGCTATATACATATATTTAGAAAGAAATTTGAAACAATGCACAGTATTTTTCATAAAATTATAATGCTTTATCTGTTCTTTTAAACCTAGTCTAAATAAATTGAAAGCTGTATAATTTATCACGAGAAACTTGATCAAGTTTCTACCAAAATCTCAGAAACTTCTTTTTTAATTTGAAAAATATCATTCTGATATTCACATGGGTGAGCAAATGACAATGAATTAGCAAATTATATTTGAGTCAAAAAAAGAATAAGACAAGGTGGGAAATAGTGTTACAAGTTATAGCGACTTTACAGATGTAGACATAAATATAGAAAAACAGAGAAAGGAACATAGGTCCCAGACCCATATATTGGAATATGATTTACTATAGGGCTAGTGTTATNCTTTTTCCTGGCCGATGTCTTGGATTTATGGAGTCATCTTAGAACACATTGATTTACTTCATCCCTAACCTTTGTTATGGAGAAGGCATTAGCAACCCACCCTAGTGCTCTTGCCTGGAAAATCCCATGGGCAGAGGAGCCTGGTAGGCTGCCATCTATGGGGTTGCTGAGAGTCGGACACGACTGAGCCTGAGCGACTTCACTTTCACTTTTCACTTTCAAGCATTGGAGAAGGAAATGGCACCCCACTTCAGTGTTCTTGCCTGGAGAATACCGGGGACGGGGGAGCCTGGTGGGCTGCTGTCTATGGGGCCGCACGGAGTCAGACATGACTGAAGCAACTTAGCAGCAGCAGCAGCAGCAGCAGCAACCTTTCTTAAGTGAACATCTGACCCTTAACTGAAAAGCAAGTACATTCGTATGATCTCCAAATTTCTTGACTCAGGAATGATAAAAAGTAAACAAATAAGCAATCCTTGAAAGTGAAGTGAAAGTCTCTCTATCATGTCCAACACTTTGTGACCCTATAAACTATACAGTCCATGGAATTCTCCAGGCCAGAATACTGCAGTGGGTAGCCTTTTCTTTCTCTAGGGGATCTTCCCAACCCAGGGATCGAACCCAGGTCTCCCGTATTGCAGGCAGATTCTTTTTACCAGCTGAGCCACAAGGGAAGCCCAGGACCAAGACTTCTATTTGGCAACTCCAAAATTATACTTAGAGCAGGTAAGTCTATTTACATCTATTATATCAACCATATTAATTTCATTATTCCTCACTAATTTTATGTGTATTTAACATGCCAATAACTGAGAGAGAGAGATTGAAATTTTCCACAGTAATGAGGAATTTCTCAATATCCCTTGGAATTTGCACTAAAAGATATTCTGATACTATCTGTGTGTATAACTTTATATCTTTATATCTAGCAATATATATTTGCAAGTTTATATTCTTAGACTTACAATGTCTGGTAGGCATTGAACTTTTATCATTACACAGTTAACTTTTATCACTAATGATGATTTTTGCCTTTGAATCTGTTTTGTTTCATGTAATATAGCCAGAAGTAATCTTTTCATTATTGCTCTTGTTAATATCTGCTTGATGTATTCTCCTGCTTTTTCCTTCTAAACATCTTTACTGAAATATATTTTACATTCAATAAATTGTATATATTTAACATGTTAAAAAAAAGAAAATGAAAGAATAATTATTCTTGGAGCAGCAATATGTCCAAGTACAGACTATATATCAGTATTTCCTAGAATCTCTTGTGACTAAATGTGGTCATATGATAAAATCTTTGACCAGTGAAAAGTAAGCAAAAGTTTTATGAGGATGGTTCTGAGTAGGCTTTTTAAAAGGTATAGTTGAAGCACACTGCCTTTGTAGTCTTTCCTCCCTCTGCTAACTGGAGCTCAGGCATGGTGATTGAAATTCCAGCAACAAGTTGGAGATAAGGGTTAAGTGCAGGAAATAAGATAAGCAAGGTGCAGGATATAACTGCTGCCTATACCTGCCTGGGAATGCCAACCTCTAGATTTTCTTTATAAGAGAGAGAAATAAGGATCAACTTTACTTAAACTACTGTTATTTGTTATGTTCTGATAAATGTGGCTGATCATAAACTCCCGTGGTGATGTACATGGGTAAAAGTAAACATTCTCTCTGTAGAATAAAATTTATATTTCTTATTTAAAATGCTGAGTACATGTTTATTATTAACATTCTATATTTAATTTAATTCCATCACTAATTTAGTTAAATATTACGAAGATTTAATTTGCCAAACTGAATTTTGAGGTTTAAACACTTTTAAAATTTGATTTATTCCTAAGTTCTTGTCTTTATTCTCTTGTTTTCAAATCAGTTATTTCAATTCTGAATGATTTTGCCATCAGTGGGTTGCCATAAAAATTGAGATAAAAATGCATGCAGCTGGCAGTCAGTGAGTATTCAAATAATATAAGCTACTGACAGCATTTTCACTGTTGACTTGCTTAAATTTCTCATTTCTAATCCTTTTGCATAATACAATAATTTCAGATACATAAACTAGGATAAATCTTATTTCAGTATACCATGACAATAATAAAATTAATTTGAAAGTACTTTTGACCCTTGAGTAATGTGGAGACTGGGGCCTTGACTCCCAAGTACAGTTTTAAATTCATATNTGAGTATTCAAATAATATAAGCTACTGACAGCATTTTCACTGTTGACTTGCTTAAATTTCTCATTTCTAATCCTTTTGCATAATACAATAATTTCAGATACATAAACTAGGATAAATCTTATTTCAGTATACCATGACAATAATAAAATTAATTTGAAAGTACTTTTGACCCTTGAGTAATGTGGAGACTGGGGCCTTGACTCCCAAGTACAGTTTTAAATTCATATATAACTTTACAGTTGGCCCTCTACAAGAGTGGTCCTGCATCTGCAGATTCAATGAATCTCAGATCATGGACTATATATTTGTTAAAAAAAAAATCCATGTATAAGTTCAAACTCATGTTGTACAGAAAGGTCAACTGTATTTTTGTTTTATTGATGTTTCTGGCACCAATAAATCAAATTTACTTTTTAAAAAGAAACAGGCCCAAATTTTAATGACAGCTGCTTCCACTTAAGAATTCAAAATAAGAATAAGAATAGAGAGAAAAAGAAAAGTCAGGCTACATATTTTTCAGTTGCAACAGAAATCCCATGTGATTCTCACTCTTTTCACATTTTGCCTTTTGTGAACAGAAAATTCTTCTAGAACTTTACATTTCATTTTTATTGAGTACAATTGCTTTACAATGTTGTGTTGGTCTCTGCTGTACACTGAAGGGATCAGCTATATGCATACATATAATCCCCTCCCTCTTGGACCTCCCTCCCACTCCACCCCATTCCACCTCTCTAGGTCATCACAGAGCACCGAGCTGAGTTCCCTGTGCTATACAACAGCTTCCCACTAGCTATCTATTTCACACATGGTAGTTCATATACTTTAAAATCAATTACATTGATGATATTATCTTAAAAAATCCTATTAAATAAATTTAAACCTCATGTAGAGGTTTATGTAAAGCATAAGTTATACCTTTAAAGCAAACAGGTGCACATATAGGAATTGATCAATATAACTTAGAAAAAAATTATGTAATTTTATGTAAATTAGGAGAAAACACCTGTTTGAAATGATAGGGTTTCTACTTTAGTTTTTCACTCTTTACAGACAACAATGCCACATTGAGATATATTGCATTCATATAACTATTACCTATATTAAGATGAAAAGAAGGTTGAAATCATAGATCAGAAATTAAAATCTTTGTCTTTGGCAAACTCCCTATGGCTAGAGGGTTAGAAGAGATATTTTTCATTTCAAGGAATGCAATTGGGAAAGAGAAGCATTAAACCCATCTAAGAAGTAAATTAATTTGAGATGTTACAGTTTTAAAGAATTTAGGCAAACTTCATTCAAGTCCATAAAGAAAAATCTGAACTTTTTATCCTTTGTATCAAATTTAAAATAAAATCTTAATTAAGTATAAAATCAACAACTAAAGTTAGCATCAAATCCAACAGAGCCCCCCTGCTCTTCACCAACTCCCCCCACACACACCCTTTTAGGTTATGTGAACTGAAGTAAATACACAGAGANGATGTTACAGTTTTAAAGAATTTAGGCAAACTTCATTCAAGTCCATAAAGAAAAATCTGAACTTTTTATCCTTTGTATCAAATTTAAAATAAAATCTTAATTAAGTATAAAATCAACAACTAAAGTTAGCATCAAATTCAACAGAGGCCCCTGCTCTTCACCAACTCCACACACACACACCCTTTTAGGTTATGTGAACTGAAGTAAACANAGAAAAATCTGAACTTTTTATCCTTTGTATCAAATTTAAAATAAAATCTTAATTAAGTATAAAATCAACAACTAAAGTTAGCATCAAATTCAACAGAGGCCCCTGCTCTTCACCAACTCCACACACACACACCCTTTTAGGTTATGTGAACTGAAGTAAACACACAGAGAAAACAGGGTGCTCTCAATAAATCATGATCAATCAGATGAGAAGTGTTTAGAACACAGTTAACAGTGAGGCATGTGTATCTCTGAGTTAAACAATCATTATACTAACCAATAACCTTGACAATTATTTCAGATATAATCCTCAGGGCCTATAGGTCAACAGTCCCTGAGGGGTCAAGTTTGATCAGATGCAATTATCCAAATAATTTAAATAAAAGTCATTCATTGGAATTACTTAAGGTAATTGAGAGGAGTGACTTTTGCAGGGAGGAAAATGAATTTTCTGTAACTGTTACCCATTATGTCCAAATGCTACATATTTTAATCAATCTTTTACTGAACAAATTAGTATTATAAGCAAAATTCAGGTCACA
This sequence comes from Neotragus moschatus, assembly GCA_006410615.1. NCBI lineage: Eukaryota > Metazoa > Chordata > Mammalia > Artiodactyla > Bovidae > Neotragus > Neotragus moschatus. Next base: position 319,532 of record SJYA01000284.1, read on the forward strand.
GTATCTGTTAGTCTAAGCACACTTAAAAAAATAATAATACTGAATCAAATGGAAAGTTTCCTTTCTTAAGATATATTAATTCTTTCATCTATAGGGTGATGTGGTCTGTCTGAGGAAATTCTGTTGGAGTCTACTTCAGGGTATCATTTTTTGTGATACAACACAAAGTTCACAGGCATGGGTTTTTTTTTTAGATATGGTCAAGAATGTGTATCATCTTATGCCAATTTTCCATATAGGCTTCCTTACTGATATTGGGAGGATGGGACTGCCCAAAGACAATCTATCTAAAACTTTTTCAAAGACTGTTCTTTTCCCATGTTCTCAATTCTAATTCTTTAGAAACAGCTTCGAACATATTACTAACATATACTTGTGCATCACTTTGTAATTACCTCAAATGTAAGAACTATTTCTATTATATTTATGACCCCTTACTACCTCACATGAGTTCTCCATGGGGTATATATGTGTGTGTGTGTGTGTGTGTATACACACACACACACACACACACACACACACATATATACACATATATATGTGTACACACACACATATATATACATACATACATATATATGCATGCTTGCATGCTGTCATGTCCAACTCTTTTGTGATCCCACGTATTGTAGCCTGTCAGGCTCCTTTGTCCATGGGATTTCCCAGACAAGAATACTGCAGTGAGCTCCCATTTCTTTCTCCATGGGATCTTCCTGACTCAAAGAGCGAACCTGTGTCTCCTGAGTCTCCTGAACTGCAGGCAGACTTTTACTGCTGAGCAACCAGGGAAGCCTGTATACACACACACACACACACACACACACACACACACACACACACATTTATATGTGTGTATATATATAGTATATATATATTCAATGTATGTATATTTACACATATACATATATACATATTATATACATACATATTTACACACATGCATATATATACATATACACATAAATATGCATATGTATGTACATATATATACATGTGTGTATGTATATATATGTATACATATCTGTGTGTGTACACATATATATTTGTATATACATATGTATGTGTATATATATTCAATAAACAATGATATTAAAAAACAATTGGACTTAAAATATGTAAGTCTTCATAGATTATTTTCACATGCTATCCCATTTCCTAGTAAATATTTTTCACCATTGTCATTGTTCATCCCTAAATATATTTCTGAAGTATAAGTAAAATCCACAATATATTTGTAAAATTTAGAAAATGTGTCAAAGATAAATTATCACCTAATCCACAGTAAAAATTCAGATTTTCTCTATTTCCCAGTAACAACCGTTTCATTTTTTCCTGTTCAAGATGCAATTTTATATTGTGCTTAGAACTTAGTAATATCTCCTTTGTCTTTTTCATTTTCATTTCTGAAACAGTCTCACAATCTTTCTTTTTCTTTCTTGACCTTGACATTTTTGAAGAGCACAGGTTGGCTATTTTGTGAAGTGCTCTCAATCTACATTCGTGTAATATTTTCTCATGTTTAGATTCACATTAAACATATTTGGGAGGAATGCCATGTGCATGATGCTATATCATTCTTGATGCATTATGTCAAAAGGCAAACTATATCATTTATCCTAATTATGGTGATGTTAACATTAATCACTTGATTATAGTGATGTCTATCATCAGATTTATCCTCTGTAAAGTTGGCCTTGTTTTCTTTGTAATTAAGTATTTTGTAAGGAGATACTTTGAGATTATGTAAATAACCATTCCTCATTAAGCTTTCTCCTAACAGTCTGAGCCCTTGGTTTTTGAAAAATATCATTCCTCGTACTTAAAGTATTTTGCCTTCTACAGTAAAGAGAAACTTTTCTTTCCTTTTTTCTTTCTTTTCTCCCTTTCTTCCCCTTACTTTCCTTTTTCCTTTCTCGTTTTCTTCCTTCCCTCCCTTTTTTCCTTCCTTCATTCCCTCCCTCCTTCCTTTCTTTCTCTCAGTACAAACTCATGCATTTCTGTTTTGTCTAACATATTGGGAAGTATTCAGCCATTAATTCCACAGATATTTTTCCCCCAGGTTTACCGGGATATTTATTATTGACATATAGCATATATAAGTTAAAGGTGTACAACACTGACTTTATACTCATATAAACTATGAGATTATTACCCCAGTCAGTCAATTAACTCTTATGTGATATCACATAATTATTATTTCTTTTGGTGATGGTAATATTTAAGATCTGTGTGTGTGTGTGTGTGTGTGTGTGTGTGTGTTAGTTGCTTAGTCGTGTTTGATTCTTTGCAACCCCATAGACTGCAACCCCACCAGGCCCTTCTGTCCATGGGATTCTCCAGGCAAGAATATTAGAGTGGGTTGCCATTTCCTTCTTCAAAAGGAACTATAGAAAGAAAGAAAGTGAAGCTGCTCAGGCGTGTCCAATTNTGTGTGTGTGTGTGTGTGTGTTAGTTGCTTAGTCGTGTTTGATTCTTTGCAACCCCATAGACTGCAACCCCACCAGGCCCTTCTGTCCATGGGATTCTCCAGGCAAGAATATTAGAGTGGGTTGCCATTTCCTTCTTCAAAAGGAACTATAGAAAGAAAGAAAGTGAAGCTGCTCAGGCGTGTCCAATTTTTTATGACCCCAGAGACTGTAGCCCACCAGGCTCCTTTGTCCATGGGATTCTCCAAGCAAGAATAGTGGAGTGGCTTGCCAATTTAAGATATATTCTCTTAACAAATGTTAAATATATAATTAAAATGGTTAATTATAGTTACTATGCTATACAGATTAGATCCCCAGAACTTATTTATAACTGAAGTTCGTGCTCTTTGTCCAGTCTTNGACTGTAGCCCACCAGGCTCCTTTGTCCATGGGATTCTCCAAGCAAGAATAGTGGAGTGGCTTGCCAATTTAAGATATATTCTCTTAACAAATGTTAAATATATAATTAAAATGGTTAATTATAGTTACTATGCTATACAGATTAGATCCCCAGAACTTATTTATAACTGAAGTTCGTGCTCTTTGTCCAGTCTTTCCTCATTACATCTACTCTCCAGTCCCACTATTCTGCTCTTTAGCTGTATGAGTTCCTGTTGTTAGGCACATATAAGTGAAAACATAAAGTACTTGTCTTTCTGTGTAGATTTATTTCACCTAGATCAACTCTCTCAAGGTCAATCCATGTTGTCCAAAAGCTTTTCCTTTTTATGGTAGACTAATATTCCATTGCATGTAAACACACACACACACACATATACTTCTACATTTCTTTATCCTTTCAATCATAAATGATGTACATTTTGGTTATTTCCATGTCTTGGCTATAACAGATAATATTACAATGAACATGTAGATGAAGATATCCTTCAAGACAGTGATTTCATAGTTTTTTTCAAACATAAACTCAAAAGTAGGATTACTGCATCATATGGTAGTTCTATATTTAACTTTTTGAAGAACCTCCATCCTGTTTTCCATAGTGGCTATACTATTTACATTCCCACCAACAGTGCACAATGGTTCCCTTTTCTCTACATCCTCACCAATACTTGCTATCTTTCCTTTGTTTAATAATAGCCAGGTGGGAAGTGGTATCTCATTGTAGTTTTGATTTTCATTCTCCTGATGATTAGTGATGCTGAGCATTTCCTCATGCACTTGTTCACTATCTGTATGCTTGGTTATTTTTTTAGAGAGGGAAAATTCAAGTCCATTCAAGTCCTCTGTCCACTTTTTAGAAAGTGCATTATCTGTTTGTTTACCATTGGGTCATTGGAGTTACTTATGTAATTTTTGATACTAATCCCTCATTAAATATATGATTTGCAAATACATTCTCTCATTCCATAGCTTGCCTTTTCATTTTGCTCAATGTTCCTATTTTTGTGCAGAAGATTTTCAGTTTGAATATAGTCCCACTTGTTTACTTTTGCTTCTGTTGCTTGGACTTGTGGTGTCATATCCAGATAATTACAGTCAAGAATAATATTAAATAAGAAGGTTTTTTTTCCCCTTGCTTCCTTCCAGTTGTTTTATGGTTTCATATCATACCTAAGGTATTTAATTCAGCCTAAGCTAAATTTTGTGAATGGTGTGAGACAGGGTTCCAATTTCAGTCTGGAGACTGGCCTAGCAATGCAGCGGGCCAGAAGGGGATGTCCATAGGATTCAATCTGCTTTATAGAAATCATGAGGGCTAGCCTCTTGTTGGGTTGGGTCAAGATGCTAGGTCAATGGGACCTAGCTTGGTGCTGAGATGGGTTAAAAGCCTAGGTCTGTAGTAGTTGGCATGGAGGGGAGTCTGAGTTCCTGAGGGTAGATTGGGAGCCTGTGTCCACAGGAGCACCCTGGGGCTGTGGCACCTAGCTGCCACTCAGATGTGCTCGAGCCTGCGTTAGCAGGAATCCACTGATTGCTGATGTCATGGGAGCTGACTAGGGCCATAACAATTAGCCAACACCCAGGTGGGTCAGAGACCTGTCTTTGTGGTTGGGTTTCTCAGGCTTGGGGGAGAAGTGATGGGAGCAAGGCAAATCAATCTTTCTGATCCTTCTCTATGCACCTTTTGTTGTTATTATGCTTCACTCGTGCTTTGAAATTATAGTGCTAGAGAAGACTGGTAAACGTCCCTTGAACAGCAAGGAGATCAAAACAGTCAGTCCTAAAGGAAATCAACCCTGGATGTTAATTGGAAGGACCGATGCTGAAGCTTTGATCACCAGATGCAAAGAGTCAACTCATTGGAAAAGACCCTGATGCTGGAAAAGATTGATGGCAAGAGGAGAAGGGGACAACAGAGGATGATATGGTTAGATAACATCAATGACTCAATGGACACTTGAGTATAGTCCCACTTGTTGACTTTTGCTTCTGTTGCTTGGGCTTGTGGTGTCATATCCAGAAAATTACAGTCAAAAACAATGTCAAAAATTTCCCCTTGTTTTCTTCTAGCAGTTTCATGGTTTCAGGTCATACATAAGGTCCTTAGTTTGAGAAACTCTGGGAGATAGTGAAGTACAGGGAAGGCTGGTATGCTACAGTGCATGGGGTCACAGTCAGTCAGACATGACTTAGCAAACTGAACAAAAATGCTTCACCCATGTGCTACAATCCATCACTTGCAATCCTTAGCTCCTGTGAAGGTATTTTCTTGTTTGAGGGAGAGCAGTAGTACACACTAGAAGTACTTACACTGCCATTTGGTAGACATCACTCTCCCATTTCTCTCTCTCTTTTTTTTCTTCTATGTTTGCACTTCAATTAGCCGCCATGGATATTTGTTAAAGAGATGTAGAGCTAAGATTTTAGGGCTGGGGGATCAAGTAAAAGCTTTCTAATAAGATTTTATTAGGCTCACTCTTCCCTAGTGACTGAATTTATAGATAGAGACATTGGAGGCAGCTAGAAAGGTGGCAGAAAGGCGAGACATGTGTGTACATGCCAGGAACTGTGTTTGGGGAAGAGAGGTGTTTGGTTTAGCAGAGACAGCCTCAATCTCAATATGCCTTAAAACCATCATTAATAAAATTGGGCCAATCACACCTACTTCTCAAAACTTTTCTTAAAGAAAGCTGTGGAGCTTTTCTTAGTGAAGCTGTTGGAANGCCAGGAACTGTGTTTGGGGAAGAGAGGTGTTTGGTTTAGCAGAGACAGCCTCAATCTCAATATGCCTTAAAACCATCATTAATAAAATTGGGCCAATCACACCTACTTCTCAAAACTTTTCTTAGAGAAAGCTGTGGAGCTTTTCTTAATGAAGCTGTTGGAAATGGGAGAAAAGTGTTTCAAACTGTTGTGGATTCTAAGCAAGATAAAGGAGTGGATACAAGTACTTTGATTCCCGTAGTACACAAACTTGCCCTGGGTAGATGCTGCTGTTGCTATTATTTCTGTCTTCCTTACAATAACTTCAGTAGGAGAAAGTCATGAAACATTTTCATGGACCAGATCCTTGCCTGACTCTCTCTTATTCTCATTCTCCTCCCCACATCTGAGATGGCAACCCCAGTTTGTGGAATATGCCCCAGTAGCATACAAGACAGTTACAATTTGGACATACTGATGCTGGCATTTCACTGACGTNGAAGACTAAACTCACATCATTACAGTTCTACTCCATAGTATGAAGTGTTTTTGCCTTACACAAAGCCAAAAATAAAGCTCATGAAAAGTCCAGGAGACCTGGAAGTGGCTTGACTGACAGTACAAGTCCAGCTTATATATCTCTTTCATTATGATGCCATGATTAAAGAATTCCCAGCACAAACATCACTAAGACCAGTGTAGAGGGGAAGGAGAACTGATGTACTATTACTGATTCACTTAAATCACAATATCTGAGGGTATACTGTATTTTATGAATAATACCAATACTAGTTTATATCAGTAATCTGTGCAAAGGTAAGACTCGGATAATATTAGAAGTGATGCATATTGTGTTATTTCAGAGAAAGAGTAAAGAAAGAAAATTATCAAACTTGCAGCTACCAGGGCTAATCAAAATATTGCTGCTGTTTAGTCACTAAACAGTGTCTGACTCTTTTGAGACCCCATGGATTGTAGTCCACCAGCCTCCTCTGTCCATAGGATTTCCTAGTCAAGAATACTGGATTTGGTTACTTGCTTCTCCAGGGGATCTTTCTGACCCAGGGATCAAACCCATGTCTCCTGCTTGACAGGCAGATTCTTTACCCATGAGCCACCTGGGAAATCCAATCAAAATATTAAATTTTAGCAAAATATCTAAATATTAAGTTTGTAAAAAGCTGCCTTAGAGATATAGAAATAGTATCTATTTTTTATATTTACCATGGCAACTTACTGAAAGATGAATCAGTTATTTTTGGTTTTGCTACTGCTAAGTCACTTCAGTGGTGTCCAACTCTGTGCGACCCCATAGATGGCAGCCCACCAGGCTCCCCTGTCCCTGGGATTCTCCAGGCAAGAACACTGGAGTGGGTTGCCATTGCCTTCTCCAATGCGTGAAAGGGAAGTCGCTCAGTGGTATCTGACTTGTAGCGACACCATGGACTGCAGCCTACTAGGCTCCTCCGTCCATGGGATTTTCCAGGCCAGAGTACTGGACTGGGGTGCCATTCTGTTTTAAAAGTAGAACAACATTTTGCAAGGCTTTTTCTAAAAATTGCATTTGAATATATAGGGCTTACCAACACAGAGCTTAGGTTTCCAGAAGGAAACCAGAAAATGAAAAGTGAAGTGAAGGTGTTAGTTGCTCAGTTGGGCTCAACTCTTTGCAACCCCATGGACTATAGCCCCCAGGCTCCACTGTCCATGGAGTTCTTCAGGCAAGAATAGTGGAGTGGGTTGCCATTCCCTTCTCCAGGGGATATTCCAGACCCAGGGATCAAGCCCTGGTCTCTCCCATTGCAGGCAGATTCTCTACCATCTGAGCCACCACAGAAGCCCCAGAAGGAAGCCAGAAAAGTTTTATTTTTATTGTGGTTGTTGCTGCTGCTCCTGTACATTAAGTGGCTGCAAGGAAAACAATGGTTTTTAAGATCCTTATCTTAAATGAAAATTGTTCATGTCAAATTCCAAAACCAAAGGTACAAATGTAACCTTTCCTTAAAATTTTTAACTCACTGAAACACCAAGATATTAACATTGTTTTCATTAATAAGGAAAGCCAACTTACTTAACTCCACAACAGAGTGTATCCTATAAGTCCAGCTTCACTTGCACAGCACCTAAGAAGTGTCTCTTACAAATCAATTTCTCTCTTATGGGTCTGAGTTAAAAATTGTCTTTTCAGTCATCAGAACAGGCGGGTCATAGGAAGGAAGAAGACTATAATAGCACAATTTTTATGCCAATCAATGGTGTCTATTTTGATGCCCTCAACGATTGATCCACGGTGGCTGGCTAGAATGCTGTTTTGTGAATGATCCTGCTGACAAACTTCCTTCCAACAGGATAATGCTGTGATCAGTTCAAGATGTCTGCCACCGAAAAAGAAAGCACATGAGACTCCCTGGTGTTTGTTTGAAAAACTTATTAATAATATAAAAAGATTCTTTGGTAATAAGAGGATCAAAGAGAATACTTATCACCTTGATTTTTGTCCTGGGCTTCCCTGGTGGCTCAGATGGTAAAGAATTGGGTTTGATTCCTGGGCCAAGAAGATCCCCTGGAGAAGGGAATGGCGACCCACTCCAGGATTCTTGCCTGGAAAAGTCCATGGACAGAGGAGCCTGGTGGGCTACAGCCCATGGGGTCGCAAAGAGTCAGACATGACTGAGAGTCTAATACTTTCACCAACACACTAATCAAGACACCCACTGAATTCCCACTAGATGTCTGGAAAGACTCTACCATTAAATACCTAAGAGCAACTGTTCTTGAGAACATCTGCCTAACAACCATGTCCAGAGTACATTCTTGAGGACATGGGTTAAAAGCTCTACCACCATGCTACATCAGTAAGAAACTTCTTGAGCATTTTTTTTTTCATTTTATCAAAAGTTGATAGTACCTACCTCAGAGTTTCATTTTGAGGATTTAATGACAATGTTCAGGAGAGTGTCAGGTATAAACACAAAAAATATTAGATAAAGGGCTACAATCATCATCATGAACAATGAAACAGGACTCTGAAGTATGTGTGCAAGAGAATGTACATAATTTTTATTTTGGCTGGTTGTTTCCTGTACCCTTATTCAAGGAAAAACTATTTTAGTCATGAGATAAGGAACTAGGGTTGGGGCTTAGAGAGCAATTGAAACATTTCAGAGAGAAATTGCCCAGGCTGCAGACTCAAGCACAACGCCTGTCCCACAAAATGCATTTCTTAGGGTAATAGCCTCAAATTTCAACTTTAGGATAATTTAGAGCACTTCAGGAAATAGCATCACATACTCAGCTTTGAAATCACCAAGTAAGACAACTTCATTTTAAAATAGAATTATATTGTTTTAAATGAGTTTGTATCACAAATTGTATCCTTCTAGCCACAGTTTTTATTTTCCATAAATTAGAAACCAGAGATTTATACCCCAATGCCTTAGAAGAAAAATAGTTTAAAAAAAAAAGTAATTGAGGCACAGTCTTCATTATTGTTTTCACCATCCAGACCATTATTTCTACTCTCCTGCTCTCTTGGAATGTGCAAGTGGTTTTGCACCCCAGTAAACCATTCCCAGACCATATTAGTCTCACAAAGAGAAGTCTATTTTCTGAACTTCCTTGAGTGGAGGTTTTCTAGAGCAATTTGCCTTTCCCTGTAGATAGCTGAGAGGTCACACTGAGAATAAAATTAGCAAGTGTGCAATAAAAGCTAAGGAAAAAAAATGTTAAAAAGAAAACCTAAGCATTTTCATGGGAAATGAGAGAGAAGCTGAAGAAAAGCTAATAGAGTCTAAAAATCAAGTTCTCATCCCAGAGAGATCATAAATTTGCCCTTCCAGGCAACAGGGAGGTGCCAGTTTAAACTTCAGCACAAAAGCTGACTCTCATGCCAAGGTCACATTGCCTATGATGATCAACTTCTAGAATAAGCAAAGCCCTGACAGAAATGCAAAGATTACTAAAATATGTGTGCATGGGGGTATATGTGTATTGTGTAGGGCCTGAAATGATCTGAAATAGTTGTTACTCTGCAGGAGCAAGAAGAAAAAGAAAAAAAAACAGGAAATATTTAACAAGTATTTCAGAATATTTTTAAACAACACACATGTATTATTGTCATATTCAAGGAGAACAACAAAACTGGTCTAATAAATATGAGTGTGTGTGCATGCACACAGATCTATCTTCTGGTCAAAGTGTACACAATGAGCAGTTGCCACATCATAGAAACTGCTTTTTTTCTTGTCTCCAAATGTTCCCCAGTAGTGTACGAATTACAGCAGAGAAAACTGCTGTTGAGAATTAAGATTCTAAAATTTTCAAGGCCAATTTTAGGAAAGTCTAGCTATTGATCTGAGAGTCCGTGGTATCAAGGAGAGAAAGGGCAACATGTTTATTACCCTTTACCTTCTACAGTAGCATTTATATATTGTGAGACTTGACCCATTTGAAGGTTATCTAATCAATTTAGTGGGCCATGAAACTAATGTCCTGAAGACCGACTGGACTGAAAAGAAATTATAGGGCAGGGCCTGCATTAATAGTATAGCTATGTCCTGGATTTTTAAAATATATTTTGGGTGTATGTATTTGTGTAGGTGTTGGTATGAAAAAGAAGAGACAGAGAAAGGAAGACAGAGACAAGAAAACTAGATTACGATGCAAAATGTATTTCNCCGACTGGACTGAAAAGAAATTATAGGGCAGGGCCTGCATTAATAGTATAGCTATGTCCTGGATTTTTAAAATATATTTTGGGTGTATGTATTTGTGTAGGTGTTGGTATGAAAAAGAAGAGACAGAGAAAGGAAGACAGAGACAAGAAAACTAGATTACGATGCAAAATGTATTTCTTACTGTGGGCTGGAGGTAAAAATGATGAGTGGTGGTGGTGGTGGTTTAGACATTAAGTCATATGCAACTCTTTGATCCCATGAACTGTAGTCCTACAGGCTCCTCCGTACATGGGATTTCCCAGGCAAGAATACTGGAGTGGGTTGCCATTTCCTTCAAGAGGGGATCTTCCTGCCCCAGGGATCAAACCTCAGTCTCCTGTATTACAGAGAGTCTACTTCATTGCAGGGAGATTCTTTACTGACCGAGCCACCAGGCAAGCCTGAAAGCCTAAAAATGATAAACACTGACTCTCATAATAAAGCTAGAGGACAACTGAACCTGAGAGAAAACATCTTGAAATTCATCCTATCAGTTGTGAGAATCCACTCCCCTTTCTTTAAGATTGAAGTGACCTAAAAAGCATTTCCCCTCCTACCTCATTCATCTTCCCACTGATTTGAGGATTAGTTTATATCTCATGGGATTCCCTGGTGGCTCAGAGGTTAAAGCGTCTGTCTGCAATGCGGGAGACCTGGGTTCGATCCCTGGGTCGGGAAGATCCCCTGGAGAAGGAAATGGCAACCCGTTCCAGTATTCTTGCCTGGAGAATCCCATGGACGGAGGAGCCTGGCGGGCTACAGTCCACTGGGTCGCAAACAGTCGGACACGACTGAACAACTTCACTTTCACTTTCAGGGAGAAGGGTGGACAATCACACACACATGGATGAATGCTAAGTCACTTCAGTCATGTTGGACTCTGTGCAACCTTATGGACTTCAGTCTGCCAGGTGCCTCTCTGTCCATGGGATTCTCCAGGTAAGAGAATGGAGAAGTGGGTTGCTGTGCCCTCTTCTAGGGGATCTTCCCGACCCAGGGATCCAATTCCCATCTCTTATATCCCCTGCATTGGCAGGTGGGTTCTTTACCACTAGGGCCACCTGGGAAGTCCCAATCACACATTGGACTCTGAAAGTGAAAGTTGCTCAGTCATTTCCCACTCTTCGACCCCAAGGACTGTAGTCCATGGAATCCTCCAGGCCAGAATACTGGAGTGGGTAGCCTTTCCCTTCTCCAGGGGAACGTCCCAACCCAGGGATCAAACCCAGGTCTCCCACATTGCAGGTAGATTCTTTTTACAAGCTGAGCCACAAAGTAAGCCCATGGGACTCTACTTTGGACTATTTTCGAGAACTAGGTTTTTGGTTTCTTTTTAAAAGCAGATAAAATTCTCTAAATAACAAAAAGTGTTTGAAATAGGCAATCAGACTGTCTTCTTTCAGAAAGCACAGTGGTATCAGTTACTAGAGAAATAATACCACTCATCTAGCCTCATTTGAACAGCATGAAAACAAATATCACACAAACGCATGCACGCCTGCTTCCAATACAATTGTAAACCTTCAAGTTGCTTGAAAGATCATCTTTGATTCTGCATAACAGAATAAATCCTGTCCCTATAAGCCCTTAAATTACAAGACAGCCAGTCACCTATTTCACTTTGCCACTTTGAATCCATTAAAAAAAACAAACTATAATCAAGATTGGACTTCCCTGGTGGCTCAGTGGTAAAGAATCCACCTGCAATGCAGGAGACACGAGTTTGATCCCTGGGTTGAAGAAGATCCCCTGGAGAAGGAAATGGCAACCCACTCCAGTATTCTTGCATGGGAAATCCCATGGACAGAGGAGGCTGGTGGGCTATAGTCCCTGGGGTTGCAAAGAGTTGGACACAACTGAGCACACACATACATAAATACATATAGTCAAGATTAGATGATTATGAACAATATCAATGAAATTGCCTGTTTATATTTAAGAAGCAGCTATGGTCCCTACCCACTACTCAACACATTAAATTATTTGTTTCCTGAACCTCACATTGTTCCACATGGGAAATTGAGTAAACAAACCTACCTACATCTCAGAGTGATGGCTATAAGGACATCTAAAGATGGTAATATACATAAAACACTTAGCAAGGCTGGCATATATTACCTATGGAATAAACAGCAGCTGTTACTATGATTATTAGGAAATATTAATGCCATAAGATTAACAGCTCAAAACGAGTGTATTCACTCCATGCAATGTACATTTTAGGGAGATTATGTGAGTGATTATGAAAAGGAATAAAAGCAGTTCCTTTGCCTTGTGTAATGATAATGAGAATGCACACTGACACTCATACATGTCAGAATACCTTTCATAACAGTGGCTACAGGACGGAGAAGGCAATGGCACCCCACTCCAGTACTCTTGCCTGGAAAATCCCATGGACGGAGGAGCCTGGTGGGCTGCAGTCCATGGAGTCGTGAAAAGTCCGACACAACTGAGCGACTTCCCTTTCATTTTTCACTTTCAATGCATTGGAGAAGCAAATGGCAACCAACTCCAGTATTCTTGCCTGGAGAGTACCAGGGACGGGGGAGCCTGGTGGGCTGCCGTCTATGGGGTCGACTGTACACATGTTCAGAAGAAGAAGAAAGCACAAAACACTGGGGAAATCACAGCAGGCTTCTTAGAGCCTGTGAAATCCAATCTGCAGATTGATGAGCAAATTTAAAAGGGAGGGCCAGGTGAAACACTGTAAGCAAAATAATTAAATTAGAAAGAGGACAACCTGGCTTTTTAAGGACTAGCTTATCTATTAGTAACCTCAATGCCTTCTTCTGTATGCTCAGTGTTATTGAAATATATTCAAAGCTCATAAAAAAACCTTAGTGTTTTTCACTCTCTAAAAACACCTGATGAGGCCCAATAAAGTTTTATATGAAATAACTCTGAATTTAATTCAAGACTGAGAGCAGGAAATACACTTTTGTGCCAATGATATAGGTTTAAAACAACAACAACAAAAATGGACTTGCATTAAGAACATTTGTGCCAGGTAAAGTATGTTCCCTGGACTTAAGAGAGAGAGAGCGCTTCTGCAGCAATGCAGGCAGGACTCTATAAACCAGTGATTCTAAACTCTAATAGGAACCAATGTCAACTGACAATGTCAACTGTCAAATGTAGAATTTAATGAAAATCCAAAGCCCAGTTTGAACAAGCTAGGCAGCTGTGTGCATTGTTAACTCTTCAGATGATTTTCATGCTTACCAAAGTCTGAGAAGCACTGGTCTGACATGAGATGACATGGAACTGATCTGGAATGAAGCCCATAGGAGTATGAGGAGGAAGAAAGGAAGGGGCCGCAGGAAAATGTGTACTCTGGCACTAGATTTATTTCATGTTTCTAATTCTTGAATAAAAGAGTTGGGGCCTAGAGTTTGCCTCAAACAGAAGTATAGAAAATTATTTCTGATAGGATTCATTTCTCATTGACTATGAAATGAAAAATAGGGGAGATTCTCCTGAATTGACACAGAGCTCTCATACCTTTTGGAACTTTCCTGTTCACTAACCACTCAAGAGATTAGTTTCTTCTCCAGAAAAATGAGCTGCCTCAACTAAGATGATTTAAATCCCTTTCAATTCTAAATGTAGGTATAACATATAAAAGATTCAAGCATTAAAATAAATCATAGTGTAAAATGGGTACTTAAAAATTTTCATGGATGCACTGGTAGTTGCCAAGAGGGAGAGGAGGTGGAAGAGGGATGGATTGGGAGTCTGAGTGCAGATTGGAATATACAGACTGGATAAACAAGAAGGTCCTACTAGGTAGCACAGGGGACTATAATCAATTGACATCATGGGATAAACCATAACATAATATTATACAAAAAAATTACAGATACTTGGGTTGGCCAAAAAGTCTGTTCACGCACCCCCATAATATGCTTTAGTAGCACTTTAACTTCATTCAAAACAATTTTGTTAGATTGTATTGTGATAGCTGTCATATCAACATGCATTTAAAAAATCTCATCAAAATTGGTGATTTTTGTGCGTAGCCAATTTCATATTAAAATGGAAGTAAAAAGCAACATTTTCAGCATAATATGCTTTTTTATTTCAAGAAAGATAAAAACACAACTGAAATGTAAACAAAGATTTGTGCACTGTATGTTCCATGATTGATGTGATCAATTAGAGACATTCACTGACAACAATCATGTTATACCATGCAGGAGAGAGCCGACATACTCAAAATATCCAAATCAAGTGTTGAAAATCATTTGTACCAGTTTGGTTACATTAATTGCTTTGATATGTCAGTTCCAAATAGCTTAAGTGAAAAAAACCTTCTTCACAACATTTCAACATGCAACTCTCTACTGAAAAGTAAAGAAAACATTATGGAATGATGAAAAGTGGACACTGTACAATAATGTGGAATGGAAGAGACTGTGGGGCAAGTGAATGAAATGAACCACCACGAACCACACCAAAAGCTGGTCTTCCTCCAAAGAAGGTAATGTTGTGTACATAGTGGGATTGGAATGTAGTTCTGTTTTATGAGCTTCCAGAAAATCAAATGACTAATTTCAATAAATAGTGTTCCCAATTAGACACACTGAAAGCAGCATTCAATGGAAAGTGCCCAGAATTAGTCAATAGAAAAATGCATAATTTTACATCAGGATAATACAAGACTGCATGTTCCTTTGATGATCAGGCAAAAACCGTTACAGCTTGGCTAGGAAGTTATGATTCACCCACTGTACTCACCAGAAATTGCACCTTCAAATGTCTTTTTCTTTACAAAATTTTCTTAATGGAAAAAATTTCAGTCCTCTGAACTGTAAAAGGAGTTTGGAACTATTCTTTGCTCAAAAATAGAAGCTTTGGGGAGATGGAATTATAAAGTTGCCTGAAAAATGGGAGAAGGTAGAAGAATGAAATGATGAATATGATGTTCAATAAAGTTCTTAGATAAAAGTGAAAAATGTGCCCTTTATTTTTACTTAAAAACCAAAAGATGTTTTATACCAACCCAATATATGTATATAACTGACTCACTTTGCTGTATAGCAGTAATTAATATAACGTTGTAAATCAACTATATTTCAATAACTTTAAAAAAATCATGGGAAAACATGAGGAATATAGCAATAACAAAAAAGATTACAAATATATGTCTTGGGTTGGCCAAAATGTTCATTTGGATTTTTCTGTAACATATTATAGAAAAACACAAATGACTTTTTAGCCAGTCCAATGCAATAGGATAAACATACATGTTTATAAGAGGAATGCATGTTATTTTATTTTCATGTATTTAGAATGAGATAAAGGTAAAAGAATATGCACATACTTATCTCAAGATATTAAAGTTAGAATTATTCTTCCATACTTCATAACCTTAGATTGCTAATTATGTGTAAGCAATTTTTTCCNAAAACACAAATGACTTTTTAGCCAGTCCAATGCAATAGGATAAACATACATGTTTATAAGAGGAATGCATGTTATTTTATTTTCATGTATTTAGAATGAGATAAAGGTAAAAGAATATGCACATACTTATCTCAAGATATTAAAGTTAGAATTATTCTTCCATACTTCATAACCTTAGATTGCTAATTATGTGTAAGCAATTTTTTCCATCCATAATTCTATGCTACTTATTTTATACTGCTGCTACTGCTGCTGTTGCTGCTAAGTCACTTCAGTCGTGTCCAACTCTGTGTGCGACCCCATAGATGGCAGCCCACCAGGCTCCCCCGTCCCTGGGATTCTCCAGGCAAGAACACTGGAGTGGGCTGCCATTTCCTTCTCCAATGCATGAAAGTGGAAAGTGAAAGTGAAGTCGCTCAGTCATGTCCGACACTTAGCGACCCCATGGACTGCAGCCCACCAGGCTTCTCCGCTCATGGGATTTTCCAGGCAAGAGTACTGGAGTGGGGTTCCATTGCCTTCTCCTACAGAACTTTAAATAACTGAGCTTTAATTCTACTTGAAATATGTGTGTTAATAATAGTAGAGAACTCCCTGGAAGAATACAGTTTATTTCAAAAAGTAAATTACAATTTTCTTTTTTTTTTTTTAACATTTTGAACATTAAAGTATTTTTCTTATCCACATTTCACAGACTCAGCTTGCTTCCCCTAAGTTAACTAAATTACCTAATTTTGGTTTCACTTTAAACCTTCCAACTTAAGTATAAATCAATAGTTCTCAATTTTTGAGAGTAAAGTTACAGACATTAGAGATTAAGAAAAATTGTATTTATTTTCCAGCAAACTATAAGCAATGTTAGCACACTACAGATTTTTCTCCTTTTATTCTTTTATAAGTGTCTGTAGTTCAAATTTTTCACCATTAATTTGATGCCAAAAACGCATCCCCCAAAAGTATGAACATAAATCATTACCAGATCTTGAGGTTTTAATAGAATATTTTATCATGATTCATTTTTTATTAAATGCAATAATACTTATTTAAGTATTTGCTCACTGCTTAGTTGCTCAGTCGTGTCTAACTCTTTGTGATTCCATGGGTCATAGTCCACCAGACTCCTCTGTTTCATGGGATTATCCCAGCAAGAATCCTGAATTGGGCAGTCATTTCCTACCTTAGGGCTTATTTAAGTATAAATGATTACAAATAATATAGTTAAGTTCAAAAGCTCCTGCTTTTCAAAAACTAAAATTGTGAAAGCTCGTTTGAAAAACCCTAAAAGAAAATAAATGTATATAAAATGATAATTAGTCAAAGGGCTAACAGAATGCTAAGTGTTCATGGCAGAAACCCTGCCTAGAAAAATAAAAAGAAAGCATAAAATGGCTGAACACTCTATGATATGTCTATACAATGGGATGGTATTCAGCAATAAAAGGAAATGGAGTCCTAAGGCACACATCAGCAGAAAAGAATCTCAGATACATTAACTAAAAGAAGCCAGTCCCTAAAGACTACAGATTGTATCACTTTATTTCTATGAAAATATGCAAAATGCAAAACTATAGAGACGAGAAACGTATCAGTGGCTACCAAGGACTGACAGTCAAGGATGGGTGACTAAGGGCAAAAGAGAGTTTGAGAGAACACTTCTGTACCTTAATTGTGCTAACAGTTATATGATTACATACAGCTGTCAAACTATTTACTAAAAAGAGTGAATCATACTGTATGCAAATTACATCTCCATAAATTTGACCCAAGGAAAAAGGAGAACAAAAAAGCATGAATTACAACTCAAGGATTCATTATACTCTTGTGAAAAGTGAAAAGTGTCAGTTGCTCTGCTGTGTCTGACTCTTTGGACCCCATGGACTGTAGCCTGCCAGGCTCTTCTATCCATGGAATTCTCCAGGAAAGAATACTGGAGCAGCTTCTGCTGCTGCTGCTGCTGCTACTAAGTCGCTTCAGTCGTGTCCGACACTGTGCAACCCCATAGACAGCAGCCCACCAGGCTCCTCCATCCCTGGGATTCTCCAGGCAAGAACACTGCAGTGGGTTGCCATTTCCTTCTCCAATGCAAGGTAAATGTTTCTAAATTATTTCAGGTATTCTGAAAACTGACCTCACTCTGACAAATTATTCATTGCTAAAAATAGCAGTCTGCACTAAAATGAAAAATACATTTTAAATTTTTAATTGGAGAATAACTGCTTTATAATGCTGTGTTTGTTTCTGCCATATAACAGTATGAATCATCCATAGGAATACATATGTCCCCTTCCTCTAGAGCCTCCCTCCCACCCTTACCCGCCCCCCACCATCCTACCTGTCTAGGTCATCTCTGAGCACCAGGCTGAGTTCCCTGTATTATACAGCAACTTCCCATTAGCTATCTCTTTTACACTTGGTAGTGTATAAATGTCAGTGCCACTCTCTCAGTCATCTCCTTCCCCTGCTGTGTCCACAAGTCCATTCTCTACATCTGCATCTCCATTCCTGCCCTGCAAACAGGTTCATCANTAAATTACAATTTTCTTTTTTTTTTTTTAACATTTTGAACATTAAAGTATTTTTCTTATCCACATTTCACAGACTCAGCTTGCTTCCCCTAAGTTAACTAAATTACCTAATTTTGGTTTCACTTTAAACCTTCCAACTTAAGTATAAATCAATAGTTCTCAATTTTTGAGAGTAAAGTTACAGACATTAGAGATTAAGAAAAATTGTATTTATTTTCCAGCAAACTATAAGCAATGTTAGCACACTATAGATTTTTCTCCTTTTATTCTTTTATAAGTGTCTGTAGTTCAAATTTTTCACCATTAATTTGATGCCAAAAACGCATCCCCCAAAAGTATGAACATAAATCATTACCAGATCTTGAGGTCTTAATAGAATATTTTATCATGATTCATTTTTTATTAAATGCAATGATACTTATTTAAGTATTTGCTCACTGCTTAGTTGCTCAGTCGTGTCTAACTCTTTGTGATTCCATGGGTCATAGTCCACCAGACTCCTCTGTTTCATGGGATTATCCCAGCAAGAATCCTGAATTGGGCAGTCATTTCCTACCTTAGGGCTTATTTAAGTATAAATGATTACAAATAATATAGTTAAGTTCAAAAGCTCCTGCTTTTCAAAAACTAAAATTGTGAAAGCTCGTTTGAAAAACCCTAAAAGAAAATAAATGTATATAAAATGATAATTAGTCAAAGGGCTAACAGAATGCTAAGTGTTCATGGCAGAAACCCTGCCTAGAAAAATAAAAAGAAAGCATAAAATGGCTGAACACTCTATGATATGTCTATACAATGGGATGGTATTCAGCAATAAAAGGAAATGGAGTCCTAAGGCACACATCAGCAGAAAAGAATCTCAGATACATTAACTAAAAGAAGCCAGTCCCTAAAGACTACAGATTGTATCACTTTATTTCTATGAAAATATGCAAAATGCAAAACTATAGAGACGAGAAACGTATCAGTGGCTACCAAGGACTGACAGTCAAGGATGGGTGACTAAGGGCAAAAGAGAGTTTGAGAGAACACTTCTGTACCTTAATTGTGCTAACAGTTATATGATTACATACAGCTGTCAAACTATTTACTAAAAAGAGTGAATCATACTGTATGCAAATTACATCTCCATAAATTTGACCCAAGGAAAAAGGAGAACAAAAAAGCATGAATTACAACTCAAGGATTCATTATACTCTTGTGAAAAGTGAAAAGTGTCAGTTGCTCTGCTGTGTCTGACTCTTTGGACCCCATGGACTGTAGCCTGCCAGGCTCTTCTATCCATGGAATTCTCCAGGAAAGAATACTGGAGCAGCTTCTGCTGCTGCTGCTGCTGCTACTAAGTCGCTTCAGTCGTGTCCGACACTGTGCAACCCCATAGACAGCAGCCCACCAGGCTCCTCCATCCCTGGGATTCTCCAGGCAAGAACACTGCAGTGGGTTGCCATTTCCTTCTCCAATGCAAGGTAAATGTTTCTAAATTATTTCAGGTATTCTGAAAACTGACCTCACTCTGACAAATTATTCATTGCTAAAAATAGCAGTCTGCACTAAAATGAAAAATACATTTTAAATTTTTAATTGGAGAATAACTGCTTTATAATGCTGTGTTTGTTTCTGCCATATAACAGTATGAATCATCCATAGGAATACATATGTCCCCTTCCTCTAGAGCCTCCCTCCCACCCTTACCCGCCCCCCACCATCCTACCTGTCTAGGTCATCTCTGAGCACCAGGCTGAGTTCCCTGTATTATACAGCAACTTCCCATTAGCTATCTCTTTTACACTTGGTAGTGTATAAATGTCAGTGCCACTCTCTCAATCATCTCCTTCCCCTGCTGTGTCCACAAGTCCATTCTCTACATCTGTATCTCCATTCCTGCCCTGCAAACAGGTTCATCAGTACCATTTTTCTCGATTCCATATATATGCATTAATATACAGTATTTGTTCTTCTCTGACTCACTTCACTCTGTATAACAGGCTTTAGTTTCATCGACCTCAGTTCAGAAATATATAATTTCTATATTTCATGAAGTCTCTAGTATNTCCTGCCCTGCAAACAGGTTCATCAGTACCATTTTTCTCGATTCCATATATATGCATTAATATACAGTATTTGTTCTTCTCTGACTCACTTCACTCTGTATAACAGGCTTTAGTTTCATCGACCTCAGTTCAGAAATATATAATTTCTATATTTTATGAAGTCTCTAGTATCTTACATATTCACATAATTCAGACTACTCAGAACATTTTATTTTATGTCACCTAAAAAGAAGGAAGCATATGGGTACTTCAGAAACTACAAACAATTTAAAATGGAATCTTGAGACGATCCGACCCATCCAAATGTCCTGATGTCAAAATAATGCAAGATGTAGTGTCTGCTTGCATCCAGAACTATAAGAATGCAGTAGGAACACGGCAATTTATATGGAGCTCCCAGCTTTCAGTATAAACTTGAAATGTGCCTCACTGTCTACAGTCAATCCCTTGGTACCATGGTTTGTCTTTCTTTTGATTTACTTGAAATTTGTAGTTTTTCAGACTGGAACATATCCCTTATAACAAATGAAAAGCTTAGAAACTATAAAACTCCTAGAGGAGAACATAGGCAAAACACTCTCCAACATACATCACAGCAGGATCCTCTATGACCCACCTCCCAGAATACTGGAAATAAAAGCAAAAATAAACAAATGGGACCTAATTAAACTTAAAAGCTTCTGCACAACAAAGGAAACTATAAGNGAACCAGTCTGTTGTTCCATGTCCAGTTCTAACTATTGCTTCCTGACCTGCATACAGATGTCTCAAGAGGCAGGTCAGCTTCTCTGGTATTCCCTTCTCTCTCAGAATTTTCCACAGTTTATTGTGATCCACATGGGAATAAAGTCCTGAAAGCTGAGTTTTCTCCTTTTTTTAATCCAAGTGCCTGACTTAAGCTTTGATTGCTGGGCCATCTGGTTCAGACAGGGTCATCTCAGAAATGCACACTGCCAGACACACTAGATAAAGATTCAGACTATGTCCCCTAAGTCTCCTTTGCTTTACAAATTTAGGTTGATTTTGATAACTGACATTTGAGCCACTGGTTTTTTCTCTTCCAGCTTTAAATTTCCACTTTTGTGTTTTAAATTCACCAATAAAGAATGCTGCTGCTGCTAAGTCACTTCAGTCCTGTCTGACTCTGTGCGACCCCATGGACAGCAGCACACCAGGCTCCTCCATCCACAGGATTCTCCAGGCAAGAACACTGGAGTGGGCTGCCATTTCCTTCTCCAATAAAGAGTGAGCCTGTGGAAACCCTAGGTCCCCAACCATCGATTAACACCAATAAGAGCTGAACTGCAGGCACAGGCCCTCTCTCTTTTTACCCACAACCTCACTGTGGCCTGTATAATTTCTACGTCCTATAAATAATAAAGTTATTTTTTACAGCTTCCTGATGTTACTGTTGCAGAGTGTCTTGCAATCATAAGAACCACAAGAGCCAGCCTAGCCACAACATTGGTTATTGGTAGCCTGAGATTAGCACAGATCAAGATGTGTCTTTATTTGGTGCAATACTATAAGGAGTCACTCTTTGACATCACATTAATACTAGCATAATATATCGACAGACCCAGAGAATTACACCAACACCTTTGTTCTGAGGCAACTCTGGATCACCAACAGTGAAAATATCCACAAAATTCTTACCACATCATAACATAAATTGTCTCATCTGGAATAAAAACACAGACATTAAAAACCAAACCCACTGGGTAATGGAGTAGGTTAAAATTTTTGCCCTAACCTTTTTCAAATCATGTCATGTCCACAACACAGATAGTAGTTAACAACAGGACAGTGATCTCAGTTAGACAAGATGAGTACAGGGAAAACAAACTGTGTGCCCTCAGTCAGATTGGAAACCTGAGAGCACAGGGAAGCCAGGGGTCACAATTCTGTCAGGAAAGCAACAATGTAGTCAGGTAGGGAATGGACGGCTGTGCCAGTGATGAGCTGATACAGAAAACCAGGCAAACCTCTGACCTCTCTCCAGAGACAGGAGACAAGCTCAAATTATGGCCATGGAGTGTTTTTTAATAAAGGGGAAAGTCTGGAGGAAGGACAGATTAGGACACTCATATGACTTCCAGACAAACACATTTAGTGACACATTAATTATTTCATATAGAAATTGCACATCACAGGGCAATACTGATTCATATTTCCCTATCTGCCCCCTCTCAAAGTAGGCTGAAGTAAAAATTATTTAAAAATGAACTCAGTGTATATTAACATCATTTCTGTTGATACAGATGATTTTTAAATGCCATTGAAAATCAACAGGGTTTGACAATTTCATACCATCTATCACAACCTGATGCTTAGACTTGGAAATGAGGTAATACTCTTGGGTAAGCTTAACCCCCGAAAGGATGCCTGCAACTGAAGCAGAAGTGGAATAATAAAGCTTTTCATCAATGTGCTGAAAGCCAGGGTTGTCATGAAACCATCTTCATGAGATGTAGCTTTCATTCCTTATGTTGACTTGGCACCCAGACCAAACCTCCATTCATTCCACAGCGACAACCATTCTCAATTTGCCTGGCACTCTACAACTCACTGGCCACACTTGCCAGAAAATTAAGTTACGGTCTCAAGTCTGCTTCCCAGCTCCTACTGGGAAAGATTGCTTCTAAAACACAGAATTTCTCTGCAAAATGGAAGTCCAGGTTCTAAATGCTATTTTCCAAAAGTTACTTTACTCTAATAGTTTTGTTCAAAATATTTTTGCTGAATTTTTTCCATTAATAAATTCGGCCTTTATTTTAGTATAACACTATTTCAGGGACCTGAGTCATGTCATTAAGCTCTTAAATATGCCTAAAATCTACTTATCATAGTAAGTACTAGATAATAGTAGTTTCAGGGCTATAGACTAACACTTAAACATTGTAGTACTTAGGAAACAGTTATATGCTAATCATCTGGCTATGTTATACACTGTAATGCATTACTATTATTCACTTGAGATTAAGCACATGGATATTAGCAAACATAAATATTAGCCATACAACTAAAAACAATGTCAAAGAATAACCAGGAAGAGTTCACAAACAACAATGCAGACCTTATTCTTTCCTACTAAAATCATCAAACAATAACATCAGAACAAGAACATCAGAGGAAACATTTTAAGTAACAAATTTTTTAAAAAAGAAAGAAAGAAAAATTAGATTTTACTTTGAAAAGAGGAAAGGTAAATGGTATATGATCAGTCAGGATGAAGAAAGATAAAGTAAACACAGATCCTTCCATGGGGACCTCATATAAAACAAACCCTGAAGCCTTAAGGATGAGTATTGATTACTTTTATGATCCCTTCACATTGTGGGTTAGTGAAGCAGGGGAAAAGCACAGAGAGTTTCTTATAAGCAAAAGATGGGCAACAAGGGTCTATAATATGTTTGAGTTTACAATCTCAGTCTTTTCTAAACTAATGCTTGTCAGGAACACAACTTCCTACTTCAAGGTATCTCTTACTGATTTTGAAACAAAATATGTGAAATAAAAATGCACTGCATCCTTCTAGGTCCAGGAGAGTATACATACTCCAGCTACCTGAAATGAGTCCTCAGTGAAGACTCCCAAATTTCCTCTTGGAAATTCTCACTGTAACTGCTGATCAGATCTTCAACTATATTCTATAGGCCTTACTGGGCCTACAGTTCAACAGAACTATTTAAGAACTCAAAGGATAACAGAGTGATGAATACTAAATATTAGTGGGCATGGCTAGTCATGTGAATGTCTCAGTTTTCTACATAGATGAATTTTTTATATGATCTTTAAAGAGAAGTAAAATAAACTCTTACAATTCCGTATATAATAAACCTGATGTGAATAACATGCATTTCTCAAGTACTGAACGCATGAACTCATTTCAGGCAGAACATGCAATAATAAACATGTCACTGTAAGAATTTATGGACAAACATGTCCAAATATGTATTTACATATTAATATGTTATTATAAAAATATATCAAAGTAAAAGGCAGTTTAGCATATATGTGTGTGCTTCAGATAGGCAGCAACTAAAGAAAACTAGCTTTTATAATATTGTTGCATAGATTATCATTCCACCAAACACAAAAATATTGTTTTGAGACTTCTCTGGTGGTCCACTGTCTAGGACTCCTTGCTCTCAAAGAAGGAGGTGAGGTTCAATCCCTGGTCAGGGAACTAAGATCCCACATGCGGCAACTGAAGATGGAAAATCTTAGGTGCCACAGCTGACTGGCTGCAGCCAAATAAATAAATACAGTATTTTTTAATAATTTTGTTTCATATGTTAAAAGTTCCACTATGCAGTAACCCCTTGCATGCCAATAAGGACTTCTCAAAAATATGTGCCATAAAAGTTTACGTTGAATCTAAGAAGATGCAAATCAAAGGAGAGTATTTTGGCTACAGTAATGAAAGGCAACCTTTGATCTGAATAACTGGAGTATGCCTTTGGCGAGGGAAAATCCTAGTACAACTAGGGTTGATTCTTTCCAATAGAGCAGGCTTCTCTGATCATCTTCATATAAAGCCTCTTCACATCTTCAAAAGAGCCTGTGATGAAGGGTTACGACCTAACAGATTCAGGCAAAAAGGTTTACTCCTTGTTTTCTAAAGTACTAACATGCTTAAGGGAACAATAAGTATTTAGTTTAAAGGTAACACAGACAAAGACTAACCTCTCAACTTGTAAATTAGCTAATTTGTGGATAATGTGGATAATGTACAAGTACTTGACAAAGGCCTGGGCAGAGCTTCATTGAGAAGTAATTGCAGGTGAAGGTCAGACCTAAGCCATGTATCCTGGGTTATTGCTCTTGTATAATGCTGAACGCACACTTAACAAATCAAATGATTTTGACCCTTTTTTGCATAAAAAGCAAAACAGCCATAGCATCAAATAGCTTTAACTAGCACTTGTTACTTGTTAATCAAAAAAAGAGCAATAAATGGGATAGGAAAACATTTCAATAACTCAAAGCATTTGCTGCCTTTTACAATCAACCCTAAAAAATAAAATAAAATAAAAGTAAATACCTAATAGCTCAATTCTCACTCTATTTCATGCAAATATTAACATCATTTGTTTCTTGAAGAGATTCTAAGCAATAAATGAAGAAAAATTTTTCAAAATATGAATGTACTAAAGTCATATTGGCTTTACTGCTTCTGATATACACAACTGATGGTTAGTATATTACTACCACATTAAATGAAACAACATAGCATGAAAGTCCCTCGAGTCAATAATCTAAGGCAAAAGGGTGGAAAATAAACACAAAGAGGAATTCTTTGAATTATATATATGTGTGTGTATATATATATATTTCATATTACATATTGAATATAATTCAGTGGGCTAAATCAACCCATGTTATTAAATCTAAAATTTGTCTACATTGACAATGGATGATGTATGACTAACCTCATAAATAGCTAGCAGAGCTTATTGAAATGATAATGATGCTACTACAGAGTACTCAGTTGTGTCCACCTCTTTGTGACCACACGGACTGTAGCCTGCCAGGCTCCTCTGCCCATGGAATTTTCCAGGCAAGAATATTGGAGTAGGTGGCCATTTCCTCCTCCAGGGGATCTTCCCATCCCAGGGATGGAACCCACATCAAATCCATGGCTCTCGCATCTCCTGCATTGCAGGCATGTTCTTTACCTAGCGCCACCTGGGAAGACCCAATGATACTATTAACCAAGGGCAGTTTAGTCAGTCCTTCCTAGGGCTTGACTCTGCTAAAGGATTTTCTTACATTGTCTCAAAACTGTTTTCTCACGTCGGCACTGGTATTTGTGCCATTTTACAAAGAAGCCGGAGGCCAACTTGCCTGTTATCATCATCCTTATTTACCCAATGTCATACAGGAAGGAGCATGNGAGGGAAAATCCTAGTACAACTAGGGTTGATTCTTTCCAATAGAGCAGGCTTCTCTGATCATCTTCATATAAAGCCTCTTCACATCTTCAAAAGAGCCTGTGATGAAGGGTTACGACCTAACAGATTCAGGCAAAAAGGTTTACTCCTTGTTTTCTAAAGTACTAACATGCTTAAGGGAACAATAAGTATTTAGTTTAAAGGTAACACAGACAAAGACTAACCTCTCAACTTGTAAATTAGCTAATTTGTGGATAATGTGGATAATGTACAAGTACTTGACAAAGGCCTGGGCAGAGCTTCATTGAGAAGTAATTGCAGGTGAAGGTCAGACCTAAGCCATGTATCCTGGGTTATTGCTCTTGTATAATGCTGAACGCACACTTAACAAATCAAATGATTTTGACCCTTTTTTGCATAAAAAGCAAAACAGCCATAGCATCAAATAGCTTTAACTAGCACTTGTTACTTGTTAATCAAAAAAAGAGCAATAAATGGGATAGGAAAACATTGCAATAACTCAAAGCATTTGCTGCCTTTTACAATCAACCCTAAAAAATAAAATAATATAAAAGTAAATACCTAATAGCTCAATTCTCACTCTATTTCATGCAAACATTAACATCATTTGTTTCTTGAAGAGATTCTAAGCAATAAATGAAGAAAAATTTTTCAAAATATGAATGTACTAAAGTCATATTGGCTTTACTGCTTCTGATATACACAACTGATGGTTAGTATATTACTACCACATTAAATGAAACAACATAGCATGAAAGTCCCTCGAGTCAATAATCTAAGGCAAAAGGGTGGAAAATAAACACAAAGAGGAATTCTTTGAATTATATATATGTGTGTGTATATATATATATTTCATATTACATATTGAATATAATTCAGTGGGCTAAATCAACCCATGTTATTAAATCTAAAATTTGTCTACATTGACAATGGATGATGTATGACTAACCTCATAAATAGCTAGCAGAGCTTATTGAAATGGTAATGATGCTACTACAGAGTACTCAGTTGTGTCCACCTCTTTGTGACCACACGGACTGTAGCCTGCCAGGCTCCTCTGCCCATGGAATTTTCCAGGCAAGAATATTGGAGTAGGTGGCCATTTCCTCCTCCAGGGGATCTTCCCATCCCAGGGATGGAACCCACATCAAATCCATGGCTCTCGCGTCTCCTGCATTGCAGGCATGTTCTTTACCTAGCGCCACCTGGGAAGACCCAATGATACTATTAACCAAGGGCAGTTTAGTCAGTCCTTCCTAGGGCTTGACTCTGCTAAAGGATTTTCTTACATTGTCTCAAAACTGTTTTCTCACGTCGGCACTGGTATTTGTGCCATTTTACAAAGAAGCCGGAGGCCAACTTGCCTGTTATCATCATCCTTATTTACCCAATGTCATACAGGAAGGAGCATGCAGACCTCTTGGCTGGCACATTTCAGAGCCCATCCTTTTAATCACCACATCAGGCTGTTCTCTGTTCAGGCAAATTCCAGAACACATCCATTAAAAAAAAATTTTATTTATTGTTCTTATTCAAACTGGATCTTTCTGGCTGACATACCATAGCCATTCAAAGTTTAGAATAAATAAGAACACCTAAAGAAAATGATTTATGGGGTCTAATTATTTGACTGTGGTTTCATTTATATTGTTCAATTGAATATATGTTACTCAAATGTAAAAAACAATGTTGAGTTCTTCTTTAAAAAGGGAGGTAATAAAAAGGTTGCTTTGGGGAAAGTTAAATATTTTCCACGTCAAATGAATAAGAAAATAGCTGTGATCTTATTAGTCAAAAAAAATATTTTAAAATGTTGGCAAATTGAAGCTTTTTGTGACCCACTGATAGATCCTCATTTCAAAAATATATTCTCACAGAATATTCTATAGTCTAAAATAAAAGCACAGTGAAATGCATAAAGATCACCAAAGGAAACTAAGAAGGTGACTCGCTTTCCAAAAAGTACTCATAAATTTAGCAAAATTACACTAAAGTTAATAAACAGCTCTATTCAAACCATTACACCTTAGTCTTGAAAGCATAGCACAAAAATGGAATCAGTCATACAGCAGTTCAGATAGTTGTGAATTTGTTTGCAAAATAAACCAACTGCACTAAAATACAAATGTCTTGAGTGTGCCTTATTTGCACTGCTGAGACTAATTCAATCTCTCTCTCTGTACCTTCAGCATCTATATAACTATACTGTGGAAACGCAGCGCTTTCTGTCTACATTGCTATTGGTGTCACTAAAGCTGGGAATTACAACCTTGACACATCTGTAGCTCTTCCCTTTTCCTGCCAGAGCTGCTGCTTCTTGCATCTGCTTTGGCACGAATTCATCTCCAGGAAACACAGTTCCTTCCTTGGAGTTACTGTGTTATTTATTTTTGCTTTGCTGTTCTGAGCTGTGAGACCACATTTCCCAGAGGTTTGTTTGCCTACTCAGGAAACGAACAAGAGCCAAAGCAAGATGACTAGAGCAAGGCATAAAAGAAGAAAGTTAGACTGGACAAAAAAAAAAAAAAAATCATAGTAGACAAGTAGCACAAGAAAAATACCAAAGAAACAAGAAATGCTAGAAAAACAAAACCCACAAGAATGCAGCTGGAAAAGAGAATCACAGTCTCACACGCCAAAACTTCACATTTAAACCTCACTATAAACTATTTCCGGAGAAGGCAATGGCAGTCCACTCCAGTATTCTTGCCTGGAAAATCCCATGGGCAGAGGAGCCTGGTAGGCTGCAGTCCGTGGGGTGACGAAGAGTCGGACACGACTGAGCGACTTCACTTTCACTTTTCACTTTCATGTATTGGAGAAGGAAATGGCAACCCACTCCAGTGTTCTTGCCTGGAGAATCCCAGGGACGGGGGAGCCCGTGGGCTGCCATCTACAGGGTCGCATAGAGTTGGACACGACTGACGTGACTTAGCAGCAGCATAAATTATTTCAAATGCATGTGTGTGTGCATATCTTAAATTTTGCTAAGCAAATCTGTTCAATAAAAATAATTAAGGAGCAAAAAAATACAGAATACAGGCTTTGTACAAAGTTTCTTTTTCTGCCAACATGCCTGTGTTCCATACAGAGTCATATTTGGCCTCTTGGACAGTGTGGATTTTTATGAGGGCACTACATTTTCCTTAAGATGAAAATGTTTAACTTTTATAATTGAGCTGCAGTTTAAAGTTAGGAGATGTGTTCGAAAGTTAGGATGTCTCCTTAGGATCAAGATGGGCATGTCAAAGCTCATTAAAGAAGGCCTTGGAGGTAAGCATTGCTACCATTACCACTAGCGTGAGGGCTGACCCAAGCAATCCAAAATGGTACCCATTTCCAAGGCCTCAACTCTGAGATCAGAATTGATCTGATGTCCACAAGGCCAATTCCAAAAAGGGTTTCAGAATAAATATGTTACAACCAATCACAAGGGTAAGGTACAAAAATGAAATATGAACAGTATTTTTTTTTTCAGCTTTGTCGATTTACTCTTAAATTTACACTTCAGGCAATCTGAAACGGTGATATTGGCACTGCCCTCAAATAAGTTTCATTCGCAGGAAGTCAGAGTGAACCCAGAAAAGGGCTGGATGCCCTGCTGCCCTGTGCATTTGCCTTATGCTGCAAAGCGTTAAGGACAGAACTTTAATCAAAATACACACGCAGCACTTATTATAGTCCCTGGAGCATGGGTGGTGATCAGTGCTTGTTTACTGACTGATGGAGACAAGTGAGACTGGTTGAGTCAAAACTTATAAACCAGATACTGGAAGTTAATGGATGCATTGCTCAAAGTCAAATAGCAAGAGGCAGAGGAAGAGACAGCTGCCAGTAAATGTCCCCCCTCTGCTCAGTTCAGTTCACTTGCTCAGTCATGTCTGACTCTGCAACCCCATGGACTGCAGCATGCCAGGGCTCCCTGTCCATCACCAACTCCCAGAGTTCACTCAAACTCATGTCCATCGAGTCAGTGATGCCATCCAACATCTCATCCTCTGTCGTCCCCTTCTCCTCCCGCCTTCAATCTTCCTCCTCTGCTATAAGACCTTATTTTAGCATTGCACAATATTATTAAAAGAAATTACTCTTTTGCTCAATGCTATGCAATTAAGGCTAAATGAAAGTCATAAAATACAAAATAAAATAAAAATGGAGAGGTGATACAAATCACATTTCCTTAGAGACACGAGTTCTAGTTCTGGCTTTGCTACTAACCAGCTTTAAAAGTTTTAGCAAGTTGACTTAATTGCCTTGAGACTGAGTTTTCACATTTTAAACCAAGGGCTTGGATTAGTGAATCTTCTAGATGTAAAATTCTACCATCCACTTAATGAAATGTCAGACAAACATGTATGATAGCTGATATCACTTGGATGTAGAATATAAAAGTTAATACAAATGAATGTCTATGCAAAACAGAAACGGACTCACAGATACAGGAAACCAACTTACGGTTACAAAAGGGCAGAAGGAGGTTAGGGGTAAGGGATTAAGAAGTACAAACTACTGGGACTTCCGTGGTCCAGTGACAAGACCCCAACACGGGGGCCCTGGTTCAATCCTGGGTCAGGAACTAGATCTTATGTGAGGCAACTAAGAACTAACATGCTGCAGTTAAAGTTGCCTCATGCCACAACAAACACCCGGTTCAACCAAATAAATGAATAAATGAAAATACTAAAAAAAAAAAAAAAAGCTACTCTGTATAAAATAGGTAAGCAGCAAGACTATATTTTATAGCACAGGGATTGATAGCCATTATCTTCTAATAACTTTCAATGGAATATAACCTGTAAAAATAGTGAATTATTATTCTATACACCTGAAACTAATGTAATACCACAAATCAACTATCAGTTCAATTCAGTTCAGTCGCTCAGTCGTGTCCAACTCTTTGTGAACCCATGAACTGCAGTACATCAGGCTTTTCTGTCCATCACCAACTGTTGGAGCCTACTCAAACTCATGTCTGTCGAGCTGGTGATAACATCCAACCATCTTATCCTCTGTCATCCCCTTCTCCTCCCGCCTTCAATCTTTCCCAGTATCAGGGTCTTTTCTAGAGAGTTCATTGCATCAGGTGGACAAAGTATTAGAGTTTCAGCTTCAACATCAGTCCTTTCAATGAATATTCAGGACTGATTTCCTTTAGGATGGACTGGTTAGATCTCCTTGCAGTCCGAGGGACTCTCAAGAGTCCTCTCCAACACCACAGTTCAAAAGCATCAATTCTTCCACATTCAGCTTTCTTTATAGCGGAACTAACACATCCATACATGACTACTGGGAAAACCATAGCTTTGAGCTTTGATTAGACTGACCTTTGTTGGCAAAGTAGTATCTCTGCTTTTTAATATGCTGTCTAGGTTGGTGATAGGTTTTCTTCCAAGGAGCAAACGCCTTTTAATTTCATGCTGCAGTCACCATCTGCAGCCCCTTCTGCTTTATTTCCCCTCTCCTCTTTCACTTTCATCAAGAGGCTCTTTAGATCATCTTTGCTTTCTGCCATAAATGTGGTGTCATCTGCATATCAGAGGTTATTGATATTTCTCCTACCAATCTAGATTCCAGCTTGTGCTTCATCCAGTCCAGGATTTCGTATACGCTGCATATAAGTTAAACAAGCAGGGTGACAATATGCAGCCTTGACGTAGTCCTTTCCCTATTTGGAACCAGTCTGTTGTTCCATGTCCGGGTCTAACTGTTGCTTTTTGACCTGCACACAGATTTCTTAGGAGGCAGGTCAGGTGGTCTGGTATTCCCATCTCTTTCAGAATTTTCCACCATTTGTTGTGATTCACACAGTCAAAGGCTTTGGCGCAGTCAATAAAGCAGTATATATTTTTCTGGAACTCTCTCACCTTTTCAATGATCCAACAGATGTTGGCAATTTGATCTCTGGTTCCTCTGCCTTTTCTAAATCCAGCTTGAACATCTGGAAGTTCACGGTTCACATACTGTTGAACCCTGGCTTGGAGAATTTTGAGCATTACTTTGCTAACGTGTGAGATGAGTGCAATTGTGCGGTAGTTTGAACATTCTTTGATATTGCCCTTCTTTGGGAGTAGAATGAAAACAGACCTTTTCCAGGCCTGTGGCCACTGCTGAGGTTTCCAAATTCGCTGGTAGATTGAGTGCAGCACTTTCACAGCATCATCTTTTGGGATTTGAAATAGTTCACTTTGAATTCCATCTCCTCTACTAGCTTTGTTCATAGTAATGGTTCCTAAGGACCACTTCATTTTGCATTCCAGGATGTCTGGCTCTAGGTAAGTGATCATACCATCGTGGTTACCTGCATCATGAAGATTTTTTTTTGTTTAGATTTTCTGTATATTCCTGCCACCTCTTCTTAATATCTTCTGCTTCTGTTAGGTCCATACCATTTCTGTCCTTTATTGTACCCATCTTTGACATGAAATGCTCCCTTTGTATATCCAGTTTTCTTGAAGAGATCTCTAGTCTTTCTCATTCTCTTGTTTTGCTCTATTTCTATGTATTGATCACTAAGGAAGGCTTTCTTATCTCTCCTAGGTATTCTTTGGAACTCTGCATTCAAATGGGTATATCTTTCCTTTTCTCCTTTACCTTTAGCTTCTCTTCTTTCCTCAGCTATTTTTAAAGCCTCCTCAGACAAACTTTTCACCTTTTTGCATTTCTTTTTCTTGGGGATGGTCTTGATCCCTGTCTCCTGTACAATGTCAGGAACCTCTGTCCATAGTTCTTCAGGCACTCTATCCGATCTAATCCCTTGAATCTATTTTTACTTCCACTGTATAATCCTATGGGATTTGATTAGGTCATACCTGAATGGTCTAGTGGTTTTCCCCCACTTTCTTAAATTTAAGTCTGAATTTGACAATAAGCAGTTCATAATCTGGCTGGATGGCATCACTGACTCAATGGACAAGAGTTTGGGTGAACTCCAGGAGTTGGTGATGGACAGGGAGGCCTGGCATGCTGTGATTCATGCGGTCGCAAAGAGTCGGACACAACAGAGCGACTGTAATGAACGGAAGTGAATCTGGGCCACAGTCAATTTTAAAACATAAGCATAAAATAAAATTCTAACATCCTCTAGCTCAGTTCAGTTCAATTCAGTCACTCAGTCGTGTCCAACTCTTTGCGACTCCATGAATCGCAGCAGCCAGGCCTCCCTGTCCATCACCAACTCCCAGGGTTCACTCAGACTCACGCCCATCGAGTCAGTGATGCCATCCAGCCATCTCATCCTCTGTCATCCCCTTCTNCTAGTCCAGCGTTTCTCATGATGTACTCTGCATATAAGTTAAATAAGCAGGGTGACAATATACAGCCTTGATGTACTTCTTTTCCTGTTTGGAACCAGTCTGTTGTTCCATGTCCTCTAGCTCACAACTGTCTATATCAGCTAATAGACATGTATAAGAAAACTATTGGGATCCTCCATTTCCACTGCCTCCTTCTTGTCAATCATTGTTAAGTAACTAGGCAATAACATGCTTAGGGTTTCTCTACATCCAGTTTGACTCTCTCCAATTTATTCTCCATCTGATACCAAGTCACCTTTGCCTAGAAACACAAATCTGACCTTGGTATCTCCCTGCTAAAAATCCTTCTAAGGCTTTCCATTAGCTCAGGCTCAGTTCCAAGCTCTGTAACATGGCCTTTCACAATCTATCTGCTGCCTTCCAAGTTTTACTGTAAGTTATTCTCATTTTGGACTCTTTGCACTAGCTTCATTGGGTTTCCCCCTGTTGTACTAAAGTGATGCGCTATCATCTCTAAAATTTTGTTTTTCCTTAGAACAACTTTCCCTTTTACACCTTATCCAACTAATTCATACAGTTTATTGTTCAGTTGCTGTAAAATACTTAGCAGAGTGCCTTCAGCACAAAGACACTGTGTTGAGTATTTGTTGAGTAAATAATTTTAAAATGACTTACATCAGTGCAAAGCATATTCCTTCTTTCTCCTTTATTTCTGTAAAGTAATTGCCCTTAAAAACCCTACACATCATTACCTTGGTTTGTAAATGGTCCACAATACAGTGTACCTGTTGCATGAAAGGAAAATTGGAGCTTGAAAAGTACTAATTGCTAAGACTGTTGGAGGAAAACAAATACTCTTCTGTCACTGTACATGAGTTACTCCACAGAAAGCAAAGCAAGGCTCACTGAAGAGACAGCTGCAAAACACACAAAGATATAATGTGTTTGCCAATCTGCAAAATCATTTCAAAGTTGCTGCTTCAACAGCTGGTATCTGGAAAGTGTAAGCATCATTTGGTCTAGTTAAAATTATACAGAGCAGAAATGTTTATTATGCACACAAAAAGGAGGTTTGAATGTTGAAGTTACAGCACTTTTAAAAGTCTGGAAAAGTCAACAAAACACTTGGTGGCTGTTGAAAAAAATCTCCAAGAGTCATATTTGTTCAGTCATGGTTTCTTTCTAGTTCTGTAGATCCTATGATCACATCTTTGAAGACTGGTAAAGAGAGATAACACCACTGTATCACATAATTCTTTGAGACTATCCTGCATCTGGGCTTCCTTGGTGGCTCAGCAGTAAAGAATCCACCTGCCAATGCAGGATATGTGGGTTCAATCCCAAGGTCAGNATATTTGTTCAGTCATGGTTTCTTTCTAGTTCTGTAGATCCTATGATCACATCTTTGAAGACTGGTAAAGAGAGATAACACCACTGTATCACATAATTCTTTGAGACTATCCTGCATCTGGGCTTCCTTGGTGGCTCAGCAGTAAAGAATCCACCTGCCAATGCAGGATATGTGGGTTCAATCCCAAGGTCAGAAAGACCCCCTGGAGGAGGAAATGGCAACCCACTCCAGTATTCTTGCCTGGAGAATCCCATGGACAGAGGAGCCTGCCAGGCTATAATCCATGGGGTTGTAAAGAGTTGGACACAATTTAGTAACTAAACAGCAACAACAATCCTGCCTCCAGAACGAGCAGACAGGATGCACATGCTTCATCTTAGCATTATTATTTAACACTGGTCGGCATTTACAGAATCCATGCAAGCCAACGGGTTCTATTACTCTAGAAAACTATCAGGAGACCTGGTTAGTACCAGATACCACCAGAAGTGTAAACCTAGTTGAATAACAAAATGGTTGTCTACAACCCACACCCTGCAAAAAATGTTTCCCTAGTCCCACCAGTATGCCTGAATTTTCCACATCATCTATCCCTTTAATTTAATGAAATATTTTTCAAATGTGTTCTACAGAAATGTTAACAGATTGACTTTGGAAGAGGAAAATGAAACCAACACGATTCCAGTGTCAAATGTGGGAAGAAATGTTTTCAACAAAATTCAATATTTTCTCTACTGTAGTACTTCTCAGAGTGTTGAGTAAGAAGGATTTGGTAGGAAGTGTCTCCCACATGGAACCATAAGTGTGGACCACATCCACCTCTTTGTACAAGAAACTCTTGTTCAGGAAATGCTAATGAACACATGTGGAAGACACATCAGAAAATGCTGACTTAAGGTCTTAAAGATTCTTCTAAAAATGAAGTCAGTTTCTCAAGGTTATCTACTTCATTATTCACACTAACAGAGTTCCTTCACTAATACATGCAGAAAGCAGCCTAGTCACCTGTGACAAAGAAACATTTCTGTAACTTTATGTTCCCGTAAGAAAATGTATGGGGTTTCCCTCTTGGCTCAGATATTAAAGAATCTGCCTGCAGTACAGGAGACCGCAGTTTGATCCCTGGGTCAGGAAGATACTCTGGAGAAGGGAATGGTGACCCACTCTAGTAGTCTTGCCTGGAGAATCTCATGGACAGAGGAGCCTGGCAGGCTACAGTCCATGGGGTCCCTAAGAGTCAGACATAACTGAGCAACTAACATTTTCAAGAAAATGTGTACACTAGTCTCCTCCACAAGTAAGAAGCTGCTTCTTCCCTTTTTGAATTCCTGTCACTGAAGTGAGTCACTGTGCCCCAGAGGAGGAGTTGTCACTATCTGATAGGGAAGGCAGGCAAAAGACAATGAGCTGCTTCCTCTTTCTTCCATGACCTGTTTGCCCTGTGAGCATGGATGCAGCCAGACATAGGGCCAAAGGTTTTACCCAGAGGGTCCACTTCTCTAAGCCTCAGGACCCTCATTTGAAATACGCAGGTGGTAACATCTGCTTTGTGGGTTGTTGGCAGATTAGAATTTATGTGACTAAGCTGCTTATATTGCCTAAAGGCTCAATAGATTTTTCACCATTACTATCATAGAATTTGCTGCAATTACACACTGGATCTACACAGTCCTCACCTTCTGCTCCTGTCAGCTCCAAGGGGCTAGAGGCTTTGTTTTTATTCCACAGATGCTGAGGCCAGTGTCTGATGTGTGTGAAGAGAAGATTTCCCTGGAGCGAGCTAAATCACCCTCTTCGCTACTTGTGTTTTTATACCTTGCTTAATGAGAAGCGGTCACTTATTGTTTTAAGAGGCCACCAGTGTACACATAGCTTTATGGCAGAGACAGGGAGACAAGGCATAATGGAATTTTAACTGCAGAAGACAATTTCACTAATTAGCTTTCCTTTTCTTTACAAAAACGCTAAAATCGGTTCAAATCAGGATGACAAAAGACAATTCATAGTAGGCCATGGAAATCTTCTCAGCTCAGAGTCACCCACCCCTGTAGGAGTCCATCATTTAAACATTCATTTGAATAACTGACTTTCTCTATGATATTATTCCTAACCTGAAGAACTGCTTCACAACTGAGTATGAACTACTTTAGTATGATAATTAGGTAAACTTCTATAGGCAAGGAAAAAGTTTAGGTAAGGCAGAGAGAAGGGAAAATTTAATGAAAAATGAACATAATAAAATATATTGTATGATATAAAGAATACTATGCTTGGACAGGGAGACTGAGGTAAGACACAAAGAGGTTCAAAAAGAGAAAGTAGAGGCCAAAAAAGATAAAAGTTCCAACTTCAAGTTGTTGTGTGTGTATGTGTGTGTTTATTTTCTAAGAGCAGGAAAATGACTACACTAGTTGAATGAGGCTGAAAGTAAACTAATTTAATAATTTGGAAGGCTACCACCCTTAGCTCTGATCAGTTCAGCTCTGCCCAATGTGATGCAGCTCAGCTCTTTCCCTCCAATCTGTTTACCCTGAAATTAAGAGTGGAGAAAAACTGTACAAAAGATAAAAGGCAAGCATATATGTACATGACTCTCCACCTCCTCACCATAATAGCTCTTTCACACTTAACAGTGTTGACTCATCAACAGAGATTTGAGAAATGTCAAAGATCTTTTGAATAACACACACTGGCAACAACTTGGGGGAAAAAGGAAGGATAAATACAAAGAAAAAAAAAAAAAAACTTAAAGAATAGACTGCAAGCCAACNATTTGAGAAATGTCAAAGATCTTTTGAATAACACACACTGGCAACAACTTGGGGGAAAAAGGAAGGATAAATACAAAGAAAAAAAAAAAAAACTTAAAGAATAGACTGCAAGCCAACCCTGTTTCTTATATTGAAGACTCATCTATTCTTGCAGGAAAGATGAACTTGGACAACGCAGTTGAGTAACTGCCACTGTTTGGTTGTCTTACTGCCCTTTCTATGCCCGCTTCCATGCCTCCCCAGGCCATCTCACCCTTGACTGATTATCACGTGTACCTATTTTCTTAATTTGAGTTGACCACATTCTGAGATTTTCCTTATGGCTTTATCTCTGTGCCAAAATAAGCATTAACACCAAAAATTCTTTCTCAAATGCTTGTGAAAGAAAATTGTGTGCACGGTGTATTACCTGTGAGGCAGTATACAAGAGATGATTTTCTACTCTGTGCCCTTGGTGACAACAATATTTCTTGTTATCCAGTGTTAGAGCCAGTAGCCATGAATGGGTATGTTAATTTAATTTAGCTAAGGTTCTATTAAAAATTCAGTTTTTCAGTCATATTAGACACATTTCAAAGTCTATAGCTACATCTATATATTGGACATAATATGACATTTCATCATCACAGAAACATTATTAGACAGTAACATTCTAATGTTTTTAAAAAAAGTTTTGCTCTGAGAAATATGAAAGCAAATAAAATTATAAGGAATCCAGTTTAGACTTAAAATAATGAAGTACTCGCAAAGAAATACAACTGTCAGATATATAGACTTTCCAGTAAATAAGCAGAGGAAAATAGGTCCACTGGAAGTATTTAAACCAAAGCTAAGCAATTAAAA
Source organism: Neotragus moschatus (assembly GCA_006410615.1). Taxonomy (NCBI): domain Eukaryota; kingdom Metazoa; phylum Chordata; class Mammalia; order Artiodactyla; family Bovidae; genus Neotragus; species Neotragus moschatus. The sequence goes on from SJYA01000284.1 coordinate 357,941, forward strand.
AAAAAAAAAAATCAGGAAACTGAATTAGATGAGCTTAAAATTCCAAGGGCATTTAGTCAGGAAATTGAGATAAGTTCAATTCCACCAAACCACAATTTCCCCATTCCTAATTAGCAGGTATTTTTCATTTAGTGATAAACCAGAGAAGGTTGTGCTTTAAGTTGCTAGGTCACAGAAAATTGCTTGACTTTCAAATCAGCAGTGCTAATTTCTTGAATTTGTAATTAATTAAATAATGGAAATGAATTATGTATCTGTGGCTGAGTTTTGATCAAATGTGAAATAATCTTGGTGATTAGCATTTTGAGAAAGCACAAGCACTAATTTAACATAAAACTTAGAAGCGTTCAGAATACAGGAGCCACATCCCAGGACATAAGAGCACTACATTTTAAAGAAAGAGATTAATATGAGGAAGTAAAAGATATTCAGTCTATAATTCTCCAATATTTTTCTCCTTCAAATAAGGGTTCTTAACCTCAAGATTTCCTGATGGGGTAACAATTCTAAATATGCAGAAATATTGCTCCTGAAGACACAACAGCGCATCGCTTTCCTCTTGTTGCCCAATGTTTAGGACGTGGGGCTGAAACTAGATCCAGAGCAGAAGGGGTAGGGATTAAAAAAATAAATAATAAGATTGGACCTACAGTCCACCATACAGAGTAAAGGAAGTCAGAAAGGGGAAGACAAATATCATATATTAACTCATATATATGGAATCTAGAGAAATGGTACAGGTGAAGCTATTTGCTGGGCAGGAATAGAGATGCAGAGAGAGAATGGACTTGTGGACACAAGTAGGGGAAAAGGAGGGTGGGGCGGATTGAGAGAGCAGCACTGACATATAAACACTACTATACATAAAATATGCAACTAGTGGGAAGCTGCTATATAGCAAGCTCCCTACTCTGTGATGACCTAGAGAGGTGGGACTGAGGGGGTGGGGAGAATCCATGAGGGAGGGGATGGATACATACTTACAGCTGATTGACTTTGCTGTACAGCAGAAACCATTACAACATTGTAAAGCCATTATACTCCAACAAATTTTGTAAAATAAAGATATACACAAAGTAAAAAAAAATAAAGATTTCCATACACCTCAAGGACAACATGGGCTCCTTAGTAGATTCTAGTGTAAGACTGCATTAGCTTAAAAGTGATATTTAAAACCTGAACTGTCTCCAAAGTGGCTACCAAAATGGCTCCATATCCTAAAAACTGTGAGATGTGTTTGGGTAAAGACTGACCATGCTCCATCAGTTGTGTCCGACTCTTTGCTCCCTCAGTCATATCCAATTCTACCCCATGGACTGTAGCCCACCATGCTCCTCTGTCCATGGGATTTTACAGGCAAGAGTACTGGAGTGGGGTGCCATTGCCCTCTCCATGAGCCCCTTTAGGAAAGTAAATAGGAACTCATTCACTATAAAATCTAAAAGATTAAAAGAGCCCACCTAACTGGGCTCATGGAGAGGGCAATGGCACCCCACTCCAGTACTCTTGCCTGGAAAATCTCATGGACAGAGGAGCCTGGTAGGCTTCGGTCCATGGGGTCGCGAAGAGTCGGACATGACTGAGCGACTTCCCTTTCACTTTTCACTTTCATGCATTGGAGAGGGAAATGGCAACCCATTCCAGTGTTCTTGCCTGGAGAATCCCAGGGACGGGGGAGCCTGGTGGGCTGCCATCTATGGGGTCACACAGAGTCGGACACAACTGAAGTGACTTAGCAGCGGCAGGATAACCTAAACTAGAACAAAGTACTAAGAACTGAGAAACAAAGAAATATCTCTTGTTCCCAAATATCATTTTCTTGCTTCTCTCTTTTTCATAATGAATGACAAGCACATCTGCTTCCCCTCTATTTGCATTATTTCTTTAGGACAAGGCTTTATAGTCATTGTGTGCATGCATGCTCAGTTGCTAAGTCGTATCTGACTTTTTGCTAGCCCATGGACTGTAGCCCGCCAGTCTCCTCTATCCATGAGACTTCCCAGGCAAGAATATCAGAATGGGTTGCCATTTTCTACTTAAGGGATCTTTCCCACACAGGAATCAAAAACCACATCTCTTGGGTCTCCTGCCTTGGCAGGTAGATTCCCTACCACTGAGCCACCTGGGAAGCACCTATAATCCTTAGGAAAATGCAAATATATTCAGCAAGTAAGTCAATAATATTTTAAATGGTTATAAAATCAAGTTCCCATTAGGTGGAATGATTCAAGTAGATAGTATAATCAAGTCATGATATCAATATATGAGAACAGTATTAGGAAGGATCTAGAGCCTGAAGTATAATCAGTAGGGGAGTCCTAGGTTTGGATTGTTCTATACCAGAATGGAAAAAAAGGCATTGACAAGAGGCATGGGCGGAGAATTAGGTTAGCAGAGTAAACAGATACTCCATAACCTTCACAAGTGCTATATCTGCTTGGGGGAATAATACTCTTATAAAGTCTTATTCTTCTACGTAATAAATTAGTTATTTGCACTAAAGAAACCAACAATAATGAGTCGATTTTTCCTGAATGAATCTTCCTTTGTTGCTCTTTAATCAACCTTTATTTTTAATCTGCTTATAGAAAAGATTAAATGCTGGGTGCTTAATGACTTAAGGAAAACACACACACACACACACACACACACACACACACATTGCCTGAATGTTTAATATCACCCCAGGGCTTCTTGTACACCTATGTGAAAAACCGAGAATTACAGTAGAGATTGGCAGTGGTAATGGTTATTTGAAACTATGCTTCTATAAAACAAATGGCCGCTTTCAATGCTTTCATTCCTCAAATATAACACTTCTCTGAATGGTAAAGACGCCCAACCAAACCATCTGTCAGAGAAGACAGAGTTCGGCTGCAAAAGGCAGTTTGTTTTGCTGCACTCTTAAATTTTCTTACTTCAAACCAGATGAACTGTACGGGAACAGAAAGTACTCTGCTTCTCAGATGCAATAACTGATGCACAGAAATAGTAAGGGGACTGAGAGTTGGTGTCATTTATGTATAATCTAAATACCATCACTCCACACGAGAGACATTTTATATGTTCCCTGTTGATTAAAGGTCAGCTATGTTGGAGGTCAAACACCTGCCTTCTTTTAAAACACTGGGTGTTATGATAGTGTTTGATCCCCAAAGTGTCAAGTAGAGAGCTTTGCATACTATTTGACATATATTCAAACTCATATATATAAACCATGCTTTAGGAAAGCCAGATATATTAAGCTATCTCATGAAGACAATGAATGAAAAAGGAATCATGACACAAGGACTACCTTCTACTAAAATCATCAGTCTAAATATGAATTTAAAACTACACAGTGCTATGAACAAAGATAAAGAATAAAAATAGGGTATGAACACAAAAAGGTGAAAAAAAAAAAAAATACGAGAACCAAGATATGTCAAAACCAAAATGAAGCACAGATTTCCTCTCAAATACTTCTGGGGAAAGTATTATATTAAAATAAAGATAGAGTTACATGGCTCTGTGTGAACAAAAATGTTCTCTCAGGTACTTATGCTTTCAAACCTAAGACCTAAAAGTTCAAATGACTAATAAAGATGATGCCTTAATATAACAAGACAAAACAGAAGCGTCAAATGGAAACTTCATAGTTACCTAGATTAGTTTTTGATTCCCTGTGTTTAGAAGCCAATAAATTCCCCCCTAGAAAATAAAAGAATTCACCCGACTCATATTCTCTAGACTAGATATGGCTATCATAAAATTCACACACAAATACCCAATGAATCCCAAGGAGAAAAAATATATGTACATATATATGCAAATTACCAACTAACTAAATAAAAGCATAAATAAACAAATAAAATAGAAAAGAGGTTAAAGAGTCCTGTACCCCCCACCACAGCTAGACTTCAGGAAACAGAAGTGGTTAATAGTAGTCTTGGGCACACTGGTTAAAGCATGGACTCTGAGGCAGCTCTCTGTTTGGTATCTGAAATCTATTCCTTACCAGCTATCTAACCCTGGACAAGTTACTTTAAGTTTCTGTGGTTGATTTCCGTCATATGTAAAGCAGGCATCATATTGCTCTGCATTGCCGATCAAAATGTTTGTTAAAAATTTAACACTTTTACTAGGTAATTTAATAAAATCTATATAAAAGTTAGCAAAATTTAAATATATATATATTGAAAGTTTAAGAAAATCTAATATCTATAATTGAACCCACATTTGTATGGGCAATTAACCTATAACAAAGGAGGCAAGAATATACAAGAGGGAAAAGACAGCCTCTTCAATAAATGGTGTTGGAAAAATTGGATAGCTACAACCAAAAACTAAGTCAAACTGGACTACTTTCTTATATCATGCACAAAAATAAACTCAAAATGGATTAAAAACTTAAATATAAGACCTCAAACCATAAAACTTCTAGAAGAAAACACAGGAAAGTACACTTTTTGACATCAGTATTAGTGATATTTTTTGGATATGTCTCCTCAGATAAGGGAAATAAAAGCAAAAATGAACAAATGGGACTATATCAAATGAAAAAATTTTTGCATAGTGAAGGAAATGACCAAAAAATGCAAATGTAACCTACTGAATGTGAAAAGCAAATGATACATCTGACAAGGGTTAACAGCCAAAATATACAAAGAACTCATACAACATCAAAAAAGAAAAAAAAAAAAAAACTGTTTTAAAAATAGGCAGACAAAAAAAAGACAATCTGAATAGACATTTTCCCAAAGAAGAAACACAGACGGTCAGGAGGCACACGAAAAGGTGCTTAGTACCACTAATCATCAGCCAAATGCAAATCAAAACCACAATAAGATATCACCTCACGCGTGCTAGAGCAGTTATTATTCAAAAGACAAGTGTCAGCCAGGATGTGGAAAAAAGAAAACCTTCACCCACGACTGATGGGGATGTTGAATGGTGCAGTCATTATGGAAAACAGTAGGGAGATTTTGCAAAAAATTAAAAATAGAACTACAATAAAATCCAGTGATTCCACTTCTGGTATTTACCCAAAGATATGAAAACACTCATTCAAAAAGAATATATGCACTCATGTTCGTGTGAATGTGTGCAGAGTTGCTTCATTTGTTTCCGACTCTTCCCTGACACTATGGACTGTAGCCTGCTTAACTCCTTGTCCCTGGGATTTTCCAGACAAGCATGCTGAAGTGGGTTGCCATGGCCTCCTCCAGGGGATCTTCCCGACCCAGGGATTGAAACCATGGCTCTTATGTTTCCTGCATTGGCAGGAGATTTCTTTCCTTTTTTTAATTTTTATTTTTACTTTATTTTGCTTTATAATACTGCATTGGTTTTGCCATACATTGACATGAATCAGCCATAGATGTATATGAGTTCCCAATCCTGAACCCCACTCCCACCACCCATCACTAGCACCAGGTGGGAAGACCTTTACCCACATGTTCATTGAAGTGTTGTTTACAATAGCCAAGACATGGAAGCAATCTAAGTGCCTATTAATAGATGAACAGACAAAGATGCGGTGTGTCTATATATATATATATATATATATATATACACACATACACCTACATAACTGAATATTAGTCATATATTACTGTAGTCTTCCATTATGGGAAAACATAGATGACCTAGAGAGTATTATGTTAAATGAAATAAGTCAGAGAAAAATACATTCTGAATGATCTCACTTACATGTGGAATCTAAATAACAAAACAATGATGAGCAAAAATCACCATCTTTTATTTACGTCTCATGACTATGAGATCAACCCCAAGAAAAATAAAATAAAAATATAAAACAAAACAAATGAACAAGCATAATGACACAGAAACAGAATCATAGATACAGAGAAGAAACAACAGGTTACCAGACGGGAGAGGGTGAAGGAAGCAGAAAAATGGGTGAGAGGGAAAAAGGGGTACAAACTTCCAGTTGAAAAACAAGTGAGTCACGACCATAAAATGTACAGTGTGGGGAATATAGTGAATAATTTTGTAACATCTTTGGTGACAGATGGTAACTAGACATCATGGGGATTATTTTGAAATATATAGCAATATCAAATCACTATGCTGTATAAAAGAAACTAATATAGTGTTGCAGGTCAATTATACTTCAAAAACAAGCAAATTCCAAGAAAAAGATATCAGATTTTTGGTTCCCAGAGCCAGAAAGTAGGGAAAGAAATAATTGAATAAAGGCAGTCAAAAGATACAAATTTAGTGTCATGAGATAAATAAGTACTACAACATGTAATTGATCTGCAGTATTTTGTATGTTAAAATTGTTAAAAGAGTAAATCCTAAGAGTTCTTATCACTGGGGAAAGTTTCTTTCTATTTCTTCAATCTGTATCTATACAAGAAGATGAATGTTCAATAAACTTATTGAGTGGGACTTCCCTGGTGGTCCAGCGGTTAAGACTCCATGCTTCCAATGCAGAGGATGTGGGTTCGATTCCTGGTCAGGGAACTAAGATCCCACATGCCACAGAGCACAGACAAAAAGTTAATAAATAGAAATAAAAGATTAACTTATTTTGGCAATCATTTCATAATGTATATAAGTCAAATCATTATGCCGTACACCTTAAACTTATATAGTACTGTATGCCAATAATAGAATAAAATTGGGGGAAAATGAATAAAAATTATGCCTAAGATTTAATATTTTTAAAAAGTGTTTGCTAGGATTATTGTCATTACTACTATAATATTATTATCTTTGTCATCATAATTAGTCTCTGGCATGTTTCTAGATATTTGTATTTCTAGATAATTGTATTGTATTTCTAGATAGTTGTAAATGTTGTCTGAAGATGCAAATAGAAAGAAATCTAGAAATTTGATTCCATTTAATGTTTCAAGTATGATAATGGCTTCTGATTAGAAGAAAAGCTAAGAACTGTTTCATCCTTTTCCACCATAAGATCTATTTCTTGAGAAGTGATAAAAATGGTAGACTTGCATTTAGATGAAGATTCTAGTCATTTATTTAATACATATTTATTAGACACTCCGCACCAGACTGAATTAGGTGCTGGAGATTCTCTAGCAAAAAACACCTTATTCTCTCTGAATTTATGTTCTATGTGTGAGGAAGGGATATAGACAACAAAAAGAGTAAGTAAAAATAATATAGCATATTAGAAAGGGGCAAGTGCTGTGAAGAAAAAGAGTGCTTAGAGGAAAACGGTGCAACTTTTCAAAAACCTTTGTAGGAAAAGATTCATTAAGGACTAACTTGATCAAGGTCTTTGAGAAATGAGGGAGTCTCCCCTGAAGGTATTTTAGAGAAGCTAATTCTAGACTAATGGAACAGCATAGGCAAAGGCACGACAGGGACAGCGAAAATTTCAGGGTGCACATACAGAATCAGTTACACGGAGGGATAAAACCTCCAACTGGGAGAGTACACAGTACACAGTACACACACACACACACACACACACACACACACATTTTATCTGGTACCCTCACAATAATCCACAGCAGTACCACCAAGCTGAATGTTATGAGTAAGAGGGAGTTTGAGAAGATGAGCTCAGACAAGTATCAGGGTGTTCAATGACTGAAAGTTGCTCAGTAGTATCGACTCTCTGAAACCCCATGGACTATAATCCATGGAATTCTCTAGGCCAGAATACTGGAGTGGGTAGCCTTTTCCTTCTCCAGGGGATCTGCCCAACCCAGGGATTAAACTTAGGTCTCTCACACTGAAGGTGGATTCTTTACCATCTGAGCCACAAGGGAAGTCCAAGAATTCTGGAGTGGGTAGCCTATCCCTTCTCCAGTGGATCTTCCCAACCCACGAATAGAACCGGGATCTCCTGTACTGCAGGCAGATTCTTTACAAACTGAGCTATCAGGGAACATGGATGCTTGTAAATTAGGAAAAGAACTTTGGCTTTTTGAGATGAGGAAAACTTGCAAGATTTTAACCTAAGGATCACTCATTTAAGTCTTAGCCTAATAATTTAGGATGGACAAATCTATTTTTATTAATCTTGATGCAGTTATATTAATCATTTCCAAGAAAATAAGGTTGATGTGATCACTAAATTTTAATGAGAAATTACACTGAATGACAAATACAGAAAGAGTTTTAAAGGAAATATACTATATTAATTAGCAAATCTCAACAAATATTTCGAAGTGAAAATCACTGTATATTAATACATAACCTAGTACATAGCATGGGGAATTAAGAGCATTTATCATGACTACAGGTACAGCACAAATTAATAAAATCACACTTGGAAGACTACTATAAAAGTAGTAATAGGATCTTAAAAAGTATAGACACATGCAGTTTACCCAAGTGAATTCTGAATCACACCAACTACAAATCCCACAGTATATTTTGTTAAGCATAATTCAAGACCTCAATGTCCTGCTGCTTCATTAAAACAGGATGTGAAATAAGCCAACTCTTAAATTTTATGGCCAAGATTTACCAACATCCCAGATTTTGGCTACGAATCAAGTCTTCTATTAGGGTTTATAGCGTGCTTTAAATGCAGTACAGAAAATGAGATGTTAACCTCCGAAGAATATAGCCAATAAGATCTCTTACCCTACAATCTGGATTCTAAACTAAATTACTGTGGCCAAAATGCTGAAGTTGACCAGCTTGCACTGGTGGTATCTTGACAACTGCTAAAGGTAAGTTTAAGAGTCCATATTTGCCAACTCCATTTATTCCAGTCTCTTCTATTTCCCTTGTACTCTGTAATTAAATATTTGCCCATGTCATACTTATTTACCAGTATCATCCATCATCTCACCATGACCAGACTAAACCTATCCATCCATATCTTAAGATGTGACTTAATTTCCAATATTACAATAAAACAACTCCCAATAGGAAACTCTTCTCTTTTCAGCTCCTATATTTCATCATAGTTTGTGGTTATATTAAACTTAATGTTTTGACTTTATTGTGCTTTGTCCTCCAACTGTTCTCTAATAAGCTCCTTCAGGACAGTTGCCCTACACACACCGTACTCACACTTTCTTATGCTCTAGCAAAGTGAGAGGAGCAAACAGAGAGCTCAGTAACGATTCATGAATGCCTTAAGAGTTCCCAGGAAGATATGGTCAGAGGTCTTGACCATGATTTTGCTTATAGAATAATAAATGTTAAAGTTGATCCTTTAGAAAAGTTATCTTTCCTGGGGATAGCTACCCATTGAAAAGGTAGCTTCCATATATGTATGATTCCCAGGTGGCATTAGTGGTAAATGCAGCCAGCTAATGCAGGAGACATAAGAGAAGCAGGTTCAATCCCGAGTTGAGAAGATGCCCTGAGAGAGGGCATGACAACCCACTCCAGGATTCTTGCCTGGAGAATTCCATGGACAGAGGAGCCTGACAGGCTTAGTCCACAGGACTGCAAATAGTTAGACACGACTAAAGCAACTTGCATGCACACACACACATATTCATATATATACATTTTAATGTAGCATCCGTTTTAGCTATCACTGATTAACACAACTCTAACAAAATTATATTTAGAAACAGAAAACTGAAATCTCAATTTACTAAAAAATAATCGGATAGTAATAGTTTTTAAAATATTCTTTCACAAAATAGAGAATAACTAATCTAGTAGGCATATTCAAAAGCAGAGGCTTACTTTGCCGACTAAGGTCCGTCTAGTCAAGGCTATGGGTTTTCCAGTAGTCATGTATGGATGTGAGAGTTGGACCATGAAGAAGGCTGAGCACCAAAGAATTGATGCTTTTGAACTGTGGTGTTGGAGAAGACTCTTGAGAGTCCCTTGGACTGCAAGGAGATCCAACCAGTCCATTCTGAAGGAGATCAGCCCTGGGATTTCTTTGGAAGGAATAATGCTAAAGCTGAAACTCCAGTACTTTGGCCACCTCATGCGAAGAGTTGACTCATTGGGAAAGACTCTGATGCTGGGATGGATTGGAGGCAGGAGGAGAAGGGGACGACAAAGGATGAGATGGCTGGATGGCATCACTGACTCAATGGATGTGAGTCTGAATGAACTCCAGGAGTTGGTGATGGACAGGGAGGCCTGGCGTGCTGCGATTCATGGGGTCACAAAGAGTTGGACACGACTGAGCGACTGAACTGAACTGAACTGAATCTAGTAGGCCACTGTCAGCATAATAAGCCCCAGTAAGAGAAGCACACAGACTCAAGATTCAAGCAAGGCAGATGTTAATATATTCTGTTAAACATTCGTCATCTGAGGGAAGAATATGCTCCAGTGATCAAATATATTTAAGTTGAACTCTAATTCTTCTGCCCCAGCTGAAATTTCTCTTTTCTACATTTCAAATAAATTAGAAAACCACAGGGGGAAAGCTCTGGGAAAATACTGCTGTGCTTTATGGATTGTCCACAATTAATAAATAAAATGAACTCTGGTCTCTGAAAAAATTGCACTTCGATGGCACATATTTTTTTCCTCAACGCTGAAAACACCTCAGATTGACATGAAATACTGCTTCTTATATTTAAGACGTGTTCTTCCTCTACACTTCTATTCCATTAAATATTTGGTTGTCATGTCAAATTCACTTTTTCACCAAACTGGAAGTAATAAAGTAAGTAATATACTGTGTGTTGGTACACCAGTCAATGTGGAAGAGAAGTGAGGGAAAATTAGAGTGCCCACTGAAGAGTCACTTGTTTGTTAAGGATGAAATGCCACAAAATACCCAAGAGCCATTAAGGAAGGATTACTGTGGGATAAAACTAAGGGAGAGGCAGCTGTTAAGAATTCTGACAAGGCAATAAAAGCTTCTCCCACTTCTAAATGAATAAGCTGAGGTCCCACAAGTTTTAATCATTATCCAACTCTCAGTATCAAAATATATCATGATAATTTTCAGGTATGTGTAGCCAAAGCAATATTTATTATGACAGAACAATGGCATAAAGACATTAACACAAGTAGACATGAGAATGTGAATGTGTGCAGACTGCTTGGGGGAAGAAGTAAATAACTGGGTAGATTTTAAAGCACAAGCTCAAAGTAATATCTAGAAATATATTCACACTTTTAAGAGACAAACAGCAAAAAGAAGTCTCTTCTTTCAGAGTTGCAAACGCAACAGAATATTCATCTCTACAGGTGTGTGTGTTTTTTGTGGGGAGGAGTCTTTTTCATCATGCATGCATGCTAAGTTGCTCAGCTGTGTCTGACTCTGTGACCCTTTGGACTATAGCCCACCAGGCATCTAAACCCATGGGATTCTTCAGGCAAGAATACTGGCATGGGTTGCCATGCGCTCCTCCAGATGATCTTCCTGACCCAGGAAGAAACCCATGTCTCCTGTATCTCCCGCACTGCAGGCAGATTCTTTACCCGCTGAGCCATTGGGAAAGCCCCTCTTTCCTCATATTAGAACATAAAAAACATTCTATCCTAACATCTTTGAGAGTACACGGATAATGATCATATGATCTTAAAGATAAATCTGCTTTGAAAGCCACCAGGAGTCAGAATTAGCATCCCCAACAAAGTCTCATGAGTACGAAATAGACTTTTGAATTACAGAGGTGCACCCCTCATCTTCTAATCACGTTTCTTCAAATAAGTCTGCCCAGTCAGTGATGATGACTAACATGTATTGAATGCCCAAAATATACCCCCAAATCTGCATCAGACAGCGTCCCAGTATAGATTTATCAGACAGGCAAAATGCAACCCTAGGAGTCTGACCAATGCAAATCTTTTCTTATGCATAGTTCAGCAAAGGCTCCTTCAGAAAGACTTTTTTTTTTTTTTTTTAATAATTCTGCTCACTTATGTATTTTGGGCCATGCTGGCTCTTCACCACTGTTATGGCCCTTCTCCAGCTGCAGTGAAATCAGGCCACTCTTCCTTGCTGTGCATGGGCCCTAGAACACAGATTCAACAGCAGTAGTACACAGGCTCAGCCACTCCACAGCATATGGAGTCCTTCCCGACCAGTGATCAAACCCACATCCCTTGTACCAGAGCCACCAGGGAAGCACCCCCTTTTTTTTTTTGTCTTCCTCAGGGGACCTGGAAGACTGCATCTGCACAAGAATATACAACACTGAGAACTTTCTATTGTATTGAACAGCTTGTATTAGGGTATTTAACTTCACACACCAATGCCCATTCTATCCCCTAGCATCTAGATTATAGCAAGTGTTCACAGCCTATTGTAAAGGGGACAAGCAACAATGGCTTGAAACTGATATATACAAACAACTATACAGAGATAGTTAACAAGATATATAGATAGTTAATATATAGTTGTCATAGATAGTTAATATAGATAAGAACCTACTGAATAGCACAGGGCGTGCTATTCAATACTCATTCTGTAATGACTGATATGGGAAGAAAATCTAAAAAAATAAATACTGGATATATATGTTTGTATAGCTCATTCATTTTGCTACACAGCAAAAACTAAAAAAATATCATAAATCAACTATACACCAATAAAAAATGTAATATTTATTCATATATTAAAAAAATGCCTAGGGGAAAAAAGAGAAAGAAAATCACTTCAGGCTCTTACATTAGCATCAAGGAAGAGCCTAGACTGTCCTGGTGAGAAAGCAAGACTTCCTGAAGGTCAGCTTGGCTAATATGATACATTTGATAAGTTTACAAACTTCTCTGAACGTCTCAGTTTCTATACCCATACATCAGAAATCATGATATCTTGCTCATATTACACATACCAAATCTCAGAAAAATAATAACAATACTCAAAAAAATATGACAACTATAAACAATTATTTTCCTGACAATTTTTTAATCTAAGGATATTCCACCAGGCATATAATAATTCAGATTACTGCTTTTTAAAGTCACTTGGAATAGCTTCTTTATGGATGCATATTTAGATATATTAATATGTTTTCTTTTTAATATTTAGAGATCCCTTTGTTAATTTAGTTGTCATAATTTAAACTATGTATTTACAGAGATTCAAAAACACTTCCACAAGATAATGTATATTCAAAGAAAAATATACTTCACTTCCTGTTACTGTCACATCATTGCCCTCTTCCTGAAACAGGGAAAAATATTTATAGGGTTATGGCTATATTTCTAGGTTTATACTTGTAAGTATAAACAGATAAGTGTGTGTATGTGTATACAATTATATTTTGTACCATTTATCTAAAAATATGCATATTGATCCTCTTGGGAAAATGGGAATATATAATACATACTTCTCTCTAAATTGTGAGTGTGTGTATGTTTTTCTCTACTGCATGTGTATATTTAACATATATATAATGATGGTAATAGTGAATAGAAATATATCAATCATTTTTATAACTGTAAAGTACTGCATTGGTATAGATGTATCACATTACTATTAAAGGAAATCTGAGTTGCTTCCAGTCTTTGCCTATTATAGACTTACGGTGAATTGCCTTGTGTATATTTTCTGTTTTTCTATATTTTGCCAATATATTTTGAAACTGATTTCTAAAAGTGTAATTGCTGAGTCAAAGGGCAAAAGTACATCTATTTGTATTAAATAGTGCCAAATTTGTCTCCATATAAAATTGTACCATTTTGCATTTCTACCAGCAAGTCTGAGAGCCTCAACAACAGTATATATTACCAAATTTTTGTATTACTGCCAATCAGAATGGTGAACATTGGTATTGCAGTATAATTTCAATTTGAGTTTCTTTTTTAGGAGAAAATATGAGCCTCTTTATGCACAGTTAGAAAGTATTTGCATTTCTGTTTTCTACCCATTTTCTATCATTGACCTTTCTCAGATTTCCTGTTTTATGACCTCATCCATGTATTTTCTAAATGGGCATGAATTTTCTGAAGTACTGCCTGTTATCTTAATGCAATTCTGTAGGCTTAAAATTACTCAAGTCATGGTTCTTTTTAGTTAAATTCAATGAAATCTGAATAGTCACAATATATATTAGCCCAAGCTTTTCTTTACACAGAAAGATCCAGTTACCTGACACATACCCAAGACACCACTTCCTTAATAATCCCCTTTTCTCCCATTGTTTCAATTTTAGTTTCTCAATTGGTTCTTTCCCTGCAGCCTATAAACATTTTTCAGTTCCTGCTGTCCTAAAAAATAAAAATATAAATCAAATAAGTGATGCAAAATAAAACTTAATAAACAAGAAAACCTGCTGAATTCCATGCTTCTTCTACTCTTATTAGTCTTACTCCTTCCCTGCTCAGCAAAATGCTTTTGAAGTTTTACTTCCCACATGCTCTTCCTCACGGTTCTAACTGCTGCTTCCTGACCAATGTGCAGGTTTCTCAGGAGACCAATAAGATGGTCTGGTATTCCCATCTCTCTAAGAGCTTTCCACAGTTTGTCATGATCCACACAGTCAAAGGCTTTCTAGTGGTCAACGAAAGAGACAAGAAGGCCTTCTCCAGTGAACACAGTTTAATAACAGAAGAAAACAACAAGAGGGGAAAGACTAGAGACCTCTTCAGGAAAACTGGAAACATCAAGGGAGCATTCTGACCAAAGATGGGCACAATACAGGATAGAAATGGTAGAGTCCTAGTAGATGCTGAAGAGATAAAGAAGAGATGAAAAGAAAACATGAAAGAACTGTATGAGAAAGATCTTAAGGAACAGGATTACTGTGATGGTGTGATTAGTCACCCAGAGCCAGACATTCTGGAGTGTGAAGTCAAGTGGGCCTTAAGAAGCACTACTGTCAATAACGCTAGTGGATGTGATGAAATTCCAGCAGAATTATTCCAATCCCTAAAGGATGATGCCACCAAAGTCTTGCATTCATTATGTCAGCAAATCTGGAAGACACAACAATGGCCACAGTAGTGTCACTAGTAGTGTTAGTCACTCAGTTGTATCCAACTCTTTGCGACCCCACAAATTGTAGTCTGCCAGACTTCTCTGTCCATGGGATTCTCCAGGAAAGAATACTGGAGTGGATTGCCATTCCCTTCTCCAGAGATCTTCCCAACCCAGGGGTCGAACCCGGGTCTCCTGCATTGCAGGCAGATCCTTTATCATCTGAGGTATAGGGAAGATCCACCCTTCCCTGGTGGACTAGAAAAGGTCAGTCCTCATTCCAATTCCCAAGAAGGGTAGTACCAAAGAATGTGTTAACCACTGGACAGTTGCACTCATCTCCCATGTTAGTAAGGTCATGCTTAAAATTTTGCATGCTAGGCTTCAGCACTATGTGAACCAAGAACCTCCAGATTTCCAAGCTGGATCTAGAAAAGGAAGATGAACTAGAGATCAAATTGCCAACATTTTCTGGATTATAGAGAAAACAAGGAATTTCAGAAAAATATAATATTATATATACATATATATAATACATTATATATTACATATAGTGATGACTTCCAAATTTATATCTACTTTCCTTTTTTAAGGCTTAGTCTCAGATCAACAATGTCCAAAAGCATCTCAAACTTCATATATCAAAAACTAACTTCTCAGCTGGACTTGTTTCTTCTTATGCATTCTAAGAGTTTTCCCACCACATCCCTGAGCCAACAAACTGAAAAACCTGGGAGGCATTCTGAACTCATGCTATTCCCCCAAAGAGGTTCCATACTTAAATATACATCCCTGAAGATGTATCATTATCCTACTTGACTCCCAAGGCCTGATAAACTGAAACTGTATTTTCAAACTTTTTACTCTGTTCATTCCTTACAACCACAATTTTAGCCCAGGTGCTTTATCTCATCTGCACTTAGTGATAGACTGTTCACTGGAGAGTATTACTACTCTAAGTCCATCCTACATATAAATGAAACATATAAAACTATCAAATGAAACATATAAAATTGGCCTTGAGTGTTACCCGCTTGAAGTCCTCCAACAGTCTCCTCATTCGCTAGGGAACAGCCCAAGCTGCTATGAATATCCTATTTGTTGTTGTTGCTTAGTCACTAAGTTGTATCCAGCTCTTTGTGACTCCATACACCGTGGCCCACAGGCTTCTCTGTTTATGGGGTTACCCAGGCAAGAATACTTCAGTGGGCTACCATTCCTTCTCCAGGGAATCTTTCTGATCGAACCGACTTATCCAACAATAGCAAATGAATTCTTTACCTCTGAGCCACCACGGAAGCCCAAATGAATACTCTATAGCGACAACGATTCCTAGGACAAGCCTCCTCCATCCCCCAACCTCATCACACACCACTTCCCTGAAATTTATGGACAGTCATACACAATTGCTTATAATTTCTCCATAAGTAACAATGATTAGGACCTATACGATTCATGCATCACACTGCCTTCTTGAAGTGATTACCATCCCTCTTTCTTATCCTATCTCTGTTCATGTTTCAAGTCTCAGGTCAAAGGTCATCTTCTCTGGGAAATCTTCTTTGAGTCCCTTCCACTACCACACTGAAGGATGAGCTGAGCCAAACTCTTACAAGATGCCTGTAGCATTCACTGCACACTCTGTTACCTTCACCAAACCACTATGTGCTTGTCTGTCTCTGCTTTTATTTCACTTTAGGCTCTGAGAGCTCTATCGTCTTCAGAAATATGAATTTAGTGATGAGTACAGTTCCTAGTGTATAAGGTTCATCTGCGTGTGTCTGGTACTCCAAGCATATAAAGAGCACCCTATTTTCTCCACATAGAAAAATATCCATGTAAAATCAAGTTTACAAGCAAAAAGAACTAAGACCAGGAATAAAGAAGAGAATAAAAACAATGGAATTACTGAGCAGTAAGAGAGAGAATAGAGGAGGAAATAAAAGAAACTTTCTCCTTACTTGCCAAAGAGTTATAAGGAATTAAGTTAATATAATAAACTTTTGGGAAATTCAACCAATTAAAGAATTCTGTGAAATTCATAACGAATACAATAATATGGGGTGCATTTATTGTGAGGTAAAGGTGGTGGGGAATTGCTCCATTACACTGTAATCAGCTTTATTCTTGAAAATAATTTTAATATTTTTCACCAGAGAAGACTCAATTCCTGGAGAACTCCAATTCCTGGAGAACTCCTATAATGAACATACGTGCATTACAATCTATACTAATAGGTTTATAATTACAGTAATTACCTCTAAATATGATGACCTGCTTATGTAATATTGTCTGGATTATATTTTCTTGTTAAAATAGCTTCCTGGAGTTTCTGCTACACTGAATTAGAGTCACATCCATCTATGCCCAATTAGATAACATTAAATAGCTATATTTATGTTATTTTCTTCCTGGTTGNCAAGTTTACAAGCAAAAAGAACTAAGATCAGGAATAAAGAAGAGAATAAAAACAATGGAATTACTGAGCAGTAAGAGAGAGAATAGAGGAGGAAATAAAAGAAACTTTCTCCTTACTTGCCAAAGAGTTATAAGGAATTAAGTTAATATAATAAACTTTTGGGAAATTCAACCAATTAAAGAATTCTGTGAAATTCATAACGAATACAATAATATGGGGTGCATTTATTGTGAGGTAAAGGTGGTGGGGAATTGCTCCATTACACTGTAATCAGCTTTATTCTTGAAAATAATTTTAATATTTTTCACCAGAGAAGACTCAATTCCTGGAGAACTCCAATTCCTGGAGAACTCCTATAATGAACATACGTGCATTACAATCTATACTAATAGGTTTATAATTACAGTAATTACCTCTAAATATGATGACCTGCTTATGTAATATTGTCTGGATTATATTTTCTTGTTAAAATAGCTTCCTGGAGTTTCTGCTACACTGAATTAGAGTCACATCCATCTATGCCCAATTAGATAACATTAAATAGCTATATTTATGTTATTTTCTTCCTGGTTGGTTACTCATAACTCTAAAATATTCCATGCATTCTTAATGTAATTTTCTTCAGAAATTAAAAAAACTTGAACCTTAGTATAAATTGACATAAATTTAAAATATTTCTAGCTAAAAACTTGACTTTTACATACTTTTTTTATTTTTGAAACTCTCCATCATTTTTTAGGACTCTAGCAAATTATTCTGCAAAATGAATTTCGTAAAATAGTGAGTTAATATTTCATGAGTTCTTTTTTAGTTCAGATTCTTGTAAGACTTTAAAACTTTTGTCATTTCATTCATTTCTCTGGTGAAATGTTCTACATTTATGTTAATGAGTGCTGAAAAATTTAAATTCTTGGCTTTAACTTCTCACTCATTAATATAATGCAGTTCAGCTTCCAAAGCTTTTCAAGCAGGTCAGAAGTTCCTGCGATTCCTTGTATACTTATAGTCTAAAAGCTGAAAAACAAAGAAACAACAACAAATGTATCTATAAAAGCAGGCTAAAGGAACAAGCCAGTTAACTTGCTGTGAGTTCTAAGCATGAGATACTTTCAAACAATGTTACAGTGTTTATATGAGTTCAGAATTCAAAAGTTATAAACAAGCTGTGATACACCTCATTGTATAATCCTGATCTGATTCTAAAAATAAAAATATCAAGCAATATTATTTTCCTCCTTTATTTCAATATTTTACTAACATACAACAAAGGACTACTATATAAAATTTAATTTTTTTCGAGCAATGGTGGAACTTAGCAATAAAGCACTTTTTAAGGTTTTCAAAATTCTCTTTGACTTCATATTGTGCATTATTAAATACTGATATTCATTTTCCTTAACTCTGTTTTGTAGAACATATATTACTCAGGATAATAGCTTCCACTAGATTATTCTCTTTCATTGTAACTACTTCAGGCAACTTGATGTCACCTGTTGCAAAGACCCAACATTGGCCTGAGCCATTAATTACAGCTGGGTTGTCTTTGTCTAGAGTAGCTCTCCCACATATGACTTCTGTGAGTTGTGATAAATGGGAGCATCCATGGAGGGTGACCTCCAAAGAGAATGTTACTGTTGTCAAGTTCCTGCCGCANAGGCCCCTTCCTATTTAGTTGGTGCTAATTACAGGCTTTTAATCTATTGCATCTGTCATGTCCAGAGCGATTCCCTCTGTTTATTTTCGCTTCTTCTGTTTGCTAATCTCTTCAGTGTCTAATTTCCTTCCTGACACAAGAGGCGCGGTGGTGGTCACTATTCTTTTTAGGCTCGCTTGTTCAATCACGCTGTGGGGAGAGAGGAACACTGCAAAGAAATATCACTGGCCTGTGCTCAGTGATTCAGCCACACTGGGTTTGCCCCCGCTCACAGCGTGTGTGCTTTCCCAGTCTACACTGCTCAGACTCTAGGTTGCTCTGCTGGGAACTGTCTGATGTAGGCCCTGGTTTGCATGAATTCCCCAGGTCTGAGCTGCTCAGGTTCAGGTTCTTGGGTAATCCACAAAGGCACAGACTTGGTTGGGCCTGCGTTTTGCGCCAGTCTCAGGTCCGAGCAGCTCAGGTGACCAGGTGCTTGGCACGCATAGTTGTCCCCAGTTGAAGGCTGTGGCTCATCCCCTCCCCTGTCCCAGCCACTCGGTTTTCTGAGTGTACAATGGGCGCACCTTCTCAGGTGTGGTGTGTATCCCTTCTGGGAAGCTGATCTCTGGCTGTGACCCTCTGGGCGGATGTTGACCGTCCAGAATCCCAAGAAGTCTCGGTTAGCAAAGAAGTCTGCTTGCAATTTGGTATAGGATGCCTCTCTGGGGCCGCGATTGCCCCCTTCCAACTCTGACTGCCTTTGCCTGCCTGTCTCTGGCTGGGGATGGGTGGGTCCACAATCTGCTAGCTCTGCTCAGTCCTTTGTCCTGTGAGTGTGCCTGGCAGTGTCTTAGGTTAGGGCTTTTCGTGGGGTAGCTATCCCACAGTCTGGGTTGCTGTCTCAAGCTAGTTCCCTTAGATTGCCCTCAGGGCATTCAGGCCTGGCCCCTTACCCCAAGCATACAGCCCACTCCTCCCTGTCGCTCCCCCGCTTGCTAGTGGGGGATGCGAGCATCTGGGCTGCTTCTCCACTGAGGTTTGCTGTTAGGCATGTAATCTGTGGGTTTTAATTATTTATTTATTTTTCCTCCTGGTTATTTTGCCCTCTGAGATTCCAAGACTCACCACAGAACCGCTGGAGAGAGTGTTTCCTGGTGTTTGGAAACTTCTCTCATTTTTAAGACTCTCTTCCCTGGACGGATCTCCATCCCTACCTCTTTTGTCTCTCTTTTTATCTTTTACATTTTGTCCTACCTCCTTTTGAAAACAATGGGCTGCCTTTCTGGGTGCCTGATGTCCCCTGCCAGCATTCAGAAGTTGTTCTGTGGAATTTGCTCAGCGTTCAAATGTTCTTTCAATGAATTTGTGGGGGAGAAAGTGGTCTCACCATCCTATTCCTCCACCATCTTAGGACCCCCAAGCATTTTTTATATCTGACCTGGTGGAAAAAATTCCTTGCTGATGTCAGGGAAGGAAAACAGTCTTTCTCTACCCTCTTAGGTTCAGTGAATGAAGCCTGTGAATTAAACTGTTAAAAGACAGATGAACAGAGGGGGGGAAACAGTATTCATTTATGTATGCAAGACGCAAGCACAGAGGGGAAGCAGGGTGAGTGAACCAAAGAGGTGATAGAACTAGGAGCTTAGATACCCCGTTACAAAGGATGACAAGGGCAACAAAGTGACAAGACAAAGTCTACAGTTTGTGCTCTCAGTTGGGTGATAAGTTTGGGAAGGTACATGTGTGAGAAAACTAATGGAAGCTAAGGGTTCTCATTAAGGTGATTTCTTGCGGATCCAACTTGGTGCTGACCAACCTCCTGTCTCTCGGAGTAATGGTGATTTTCCTCCTGGCCAGGAATGAGAGGAAGGCTCCTCCACAAGGAGAGCTGAATGCCCTGCTTTCCAGCAGAAGAGGAAGGGAGGAGGGCTTTTCCCGTATCTGCCATTGCTCGGTTACCTTCAGCTTCAAAGCACCCTTGTCCAGAGTGGTACATTTGGGGCTGGCAAGTCCTCATCCCCTTCCCCACATCTCATATTCTGGAAAGGAAGGATGAGCCTGCATCATTCAGAGGGAGATGAGGGGCATAGACCTTTTTTTCAGCTGCACCACCTTGGCAATATCAGCTCATCTCTAAGAGGTCAGCAGGCTGCTTTAATGGGGCTTAATTTTAAAATTGCTGTGATGAGACTATTGCTTGAAAATTGACACAAATTGTGCTCTGTGAGGGAGTTTCCCTGTTGGTTCAGTAATAAAGAATCTGCATGCAATGTAGGAGACTCGGGCTTGATTCCTGGGTCAGAAAGAACCCACGGAGAAGGGCATGGCAGTCCACTCCAATATTCTTGCCTGGAGAATCCCATGACAGAGGAGCCTGGTGGCCTACCGTACATGGGGTCACAAAAGAGTCAGACACAATGNTTCAGTAATAAAGAATCTGCATGCAATGTAGGAGACTCGGGCTTGATTCCTGGGTCAGAAAGAACCCACGGAGAAGGGCATGGCAGTCCACTCCAATATTCTTGCCTGGAGAATCCCATGACAGAGGAGCCTGGTGGCCTACCGTACATGGGGTCACAAAAGAGTCAGACACAATGTAGGAACTAAACAAGTGCCCTTGGATTGATGTGTTCAGTTAACTGTACATACGTTTTCCTGATCAAAGTCAATATTTTAACACTGGATGCCCATCCAGGAATTCTAAAGTATATCAGATGTCACATTTTCATGTGATATAATAATTTTTCAGACATCTTGCTTTGGTGAATCCACCTTTTAAAAATATTTTCCACCTTGTATTTCATTTTGAACATGATCTGTAACTTGAAAAAAAAATCTAGTTTAATTTTCCTTTCTCCTTTTTCTCTAAGCCTTAACTGATGAATGCTTAGTGGAGAAGCAATTGATTTAAACATTAACACACATGAACATGCATGAAAGGAATCAATTAAATTGAAATAAACTATTAATAGCCAGAATCCTCCCTTAACAAGACATTAACATATAATCTGTCTTTTTGAGGAAAGTGACATTTCATGAGAAAAACATTAAGAACAAGACATTGAGAAAAGGAAAATCTGGACCTGAGGCTGTGACACAGGCTGATGACCATTGGAGCCTGTAAGTCTCCCCTGAGTATTTGCAGCTTTGTGTCCATTCCAGGATGTCCACTGAGGACTAGAATCATCTTCTCCCTTGCCTTTTTCCTAGATGGGGCCCTGAGCTCCTTAAAGAGCTCATGCGTTAGGTTTCCACAGCACCATGCCTGCTCAGAGCAGGTTTTAGGGATGTGTGCATGTGTGTGTGTGTGTGTGTGTGTGTGTGTGTGTGTGTGTTAGTTGCTCAGTCATGTCTGATTCTTTGTGACTCCATGGACTGTAGCCCACCAGACTCTTTTGTCCATAGAATTCTCCAGGCAACAATACTGGAGTGGGTTCCCATTCTTTTCTCCAGGGGATCTTCCCAACCCAAGGATGAAACCCCTGTCTCCTGCATTCTTTACCATTTGAGACACCTGGGAAACCCAGGTTTTAGGGATGAATTGATGATAAAAATGAATATCCAGGGATCCTGCTTGATTTTCATTCATCTTTAAAAAAAAAAAAAGNTCCCATTCTTTTCTCCAGGGGATCTTCCCAACCCAAGGATGAAACCCCTGTCTCCTGCATTCTTTACCATTTGAGACACCTGGGAAACCCAGGTTTTAGGGATGAATTGATGATAAAAATGAATATCCAGGGATCCTGCTTGATTTTCATTCATCTTTAAAAAAAAAAAAAAAAGTCCATTCTGGTTTTGGACTTTTGAGCACCCTGTTCTTTATAAACATAGGCAGAAACATCACCACAAGGAAGCATCACTTTACTATGGCGTGGGGAAAGGTGGTGGGAGCCTAATGTTCTCTGAGAGCCCCCCAGTAGACCAGTAGCTGTCAGCCTTCTTCTCCTGGGAGGGGGGTCTGCATAAGGGTGTGTTTACACCTATGCAGGGTGGAGTGTCTTGCAGTAAAAAAAAAAAAAGTGGTTAAATACTCAAGCTCTGGACTGAAAGGCTCAGGTGCAGACCTCTGCTCTGTTAACTACGTCTGTACNTTAGAAAATAATAGAATTAGAAACTCAGTAGCTGGAGAATAACTGCAGGAGGGAGATTTCTCACTCTATGTAAACCAATTTTGATGTTTGAACCACCTGATTATGTTATTCAGAAATTAATGAAGATTGTTTCATTTAAAGTCAGGAAATATAAAAAGATTCAGTTAATATTGGTCATTGAACTAAACAAAATTACACGAGAATGCTGCAAAATAAGGCTTAGATCTGACACTTAGGTTGCTGAATAACTAGGGTGAAAGCATTCACCTCTTCATTCATTAAAATAGTGAAGTCCATGTGTTGCTCAAGGTTATTGTGAGACACAGGAAAGGCAATCTTAAGTTCTTCTATATGATGAAGTTTACAGACACACCCTATGTCCTTTAGTTCTCATCATTTTTCACTAATAAAAAATAGACATAAGATACCATGTAACAGACACTAAAATTAGCTATGTCTAATTTTAAAGCTGGCTTCATATATCACACAAACGGAAGAACACATTTGGACATGGGAGAAACATTTTTCTTTCTTAAAATATTTGGGTAAACATAAAGTTACTCATGGTTAATAATTTCAAAGTAAACTTCATTTTTCATGGAACATACAGAAGACAGGAACTATGCTCTTATCACATTGCCTCACACACAACAGGTGTGCACTAAACACTTAAGGCACTGTGCAGTAGAGGACTGGAGAGCAAGGGCTCCAGAGGCAGAGAGTGAGGATTCAGATTTCCGTTCTGCCACTCTGGTTCTTGGAAATCTTCTAATCCTCCAAACTGCAGCTTCTCATCGGCAAAACTAGAATAAAAGTAGAATCTATGACATAGGGTTATGGTTTGTGACCCTAGTCTAACTACTTTGCCACTAGATCTCACAATTTCCCCATTTTTAACATAAGGATGACGGTACAAACTTGCAGAGTTCTAAAGGGGATTATTACTGTCAACTACCAGTAAAACTACTAGTACTACTAATTTCTGTGGCAAAGAATCAAATAGTATGTATTGATCAACCACACACAGCAAATTATGGCCTCATTTTGATAAAGGAAACACCTGATACTTATTATAATATATATGACTATATGTGACCAAAAGATAGCTTCCCTAATTACTACTTGTGCTACCTTGGAAATCTCTTCACCCTCCGAACCATAGCTTCTCATACACAAAACTGGAATTTTAAGTAATACCTATCACATAGTGAGGATAAAATGAGATATAGACACTTGACCACTGGATAGCATTTATGAATAGTACTTAAAACTTTAGCCTCTGTCAGTGATAATAAAAATGCCAATAATTTTATTACTAAAACTATTTTCCTTTTATAATTCTAAATTTATTTTGTAACTTTGTTATATCATGAACTTCTTATTGCCAAATTCAGACTTAAATTGAAGAAAGTAGGGAGAACCACTAGGCCATTCAGGTATGACCTAAATCAAATCCCTTACAATTATAAAAAAGTGACAAATAGATTCAAGGGATTAGATATGATAGACATAGTACCTGATGAACTATGGACAGAAGATCATAACACTGTATAGGAGGCTGTGATCAAGACCCATCCCAAGAAAAAGAAATTCAAAAAGGCAAAATGGTTGTAGGAGGGGGCCTTACAAATAGCTGAGAAAAGAGGAGAAGCAAAGGACAAAGGAGAAAAGGAAAGATATACCCAGTTGAATGCAGAGTTCCAAAGAATAACAAGGAGAGATAAGAAAAACTTCCTATGTGAACAATACAAAGAAACAGAGGAAAACAATAGAATGGGAAAGACTAGAGATCTCTTGGAGAAGGAAACAGCAACCAAAATTAGAGACACCATGGGAACATTTCATACAAAGATGGGCACAATAAAGGATAGAAATGGTATGGACCTAATAGAAGCCAAATTAAGAAGAAGTGGCAAGAATACACAGAAGAACTATACAAACGAGATCTTAATGACCCAGATAACCACGATGGTGTGATCACTCACCTAGAGCTAAACATCCTGGAGTGGAAAGTCAAGTAGGCCTTAGGCCCATCACTACAGACAAAGCTAGTGGAGGTGATGGAATTTCCACTGAGCTATTTCAAGTTCTAAAAGATGATGCTGTGCAAGTGCTGCACTCAATATGCCAGCAAATTTGGAAAACTCAGCAGTGGCCACAGGCCTGGAAAAGGTCAGTTTTCATTTCAATCTCAAAAATAGGCAATGCCAAAGAATGTTCAAACTACCACACAACTGCACTCATTTCGCACACTAGCAAGGTAATGTTCAAAATTCTCCAAGCTAAGTTTCAATGGCATGTGAACTGAAAACTTCCAGATGTTCAAGCTGGATTTAGAAAAAGCAGAGGAACCAGAGATCAAATTGCCAACATATGTTGTATCATCAGAAAAGCAAGAGAGTTTCAGAAAAGCATCTACTTCTGCTTCAGTGACTACGCTATTGTCTTTGACTCTGTGGATCACAACAAACTGTGGAAAATTCTTAAAGAGATGGGAATATCAGACCACCTTACCTGCCTCCTGAGAAACCTGCATGCAGGTCAGGAAGCAACAGTTAGAACCAGACATGGAACAACAGAATTGTTACAAAGTGGGAAAGGAGTATGTTAAGGATGTAGAGTGTCACCTTGCTGATTTAACTTCTATGCAGAGTACATCATGAAAAATGCCAGGCTGGATGAAGCACAGACTCAGGCATCAAGACTGCTGGGAGAACTATCAATAACCTGAGATATGCAGATGATATCAAACTTCTTTGTACATAATATAAAAATACTCATCTAAATTTAAATCTTTTTTTTTTTTTCACTCAGATAAGAAAACTGAGGGTTGGTTAAGGGAAATGTCTGGCCCCATGTGCAGGAGATCATTCTCGCCTGAGATTCTCGGTCCCATATCTGTTTATTTTCTCCCACCCCTACCGCTTCACTTTCACAGAGGCCTCATTTTCCTCTTGGCCCAAATATCAGTTTTCAAGAAAGAGCATACCAAGTTACCACAAATTTCAAATCAATACAGTTAGACAGATATCATGACCACCGTCTACTCAGTCTTAAACTTAAAAGGTCAAAGGGAATCATGGTGGAATTCAGTCAGATATCTGCAGACAGATGAGATGAGCCACCCCCTGGACTGGCAGTCAGGAAAGTGAGTGACAAGAGAGGGAAAACTTAGGATACATCTTAAATCAGACTATGGGAGTGGTTATGGTATCCCTCACCTCCAAAGGGCATCTCTGAAAGCAGCCGTTTTCTAAGAACCACTACTATTATGCAACTTGTTTTTTTTTTGTTTGCTTGTTGTTTCACTCAGTCGTTCCGATTCTCATGACCCCATGGACTGTAGCCCACCAGGTTCCTCTGTACATGGGGTTTCTAGGCAAGAATACTTGAGTGGGTCACCATTTTCTTCTTCCAGGGGATCTTCCCAGCCCAGGGGTTGAACCCATGTCTCATGGATCTTGATTTGAACTTTATTTTGCTAAGTCCTCAAGAATGGCTTTTCATCTCTCTGTGTGCAATTATTCTATTAAATACTTCATCTTATCCACAGAGAGCTATTTGAAATTATCAAACTGTTCTCTCCCATCCTTCAGAAACACCTGGACCAATTTGTTGGGACAAACCTGACAAACATCATTGGCTGACTGGCTGCATTCCAGAGCTTTGCTGTTGATGAATCAGGTCTGACATTCAAGCTCCAAAAGGCTTGTAAAAAGCTATCATAAAATTGCTTAAGAAGTTGGTTGAAACATCAACTGTAGACCTGGACTGAATCATTTTTGTGAGGTTGGGGATGTTAAGATTTTAGAGAACTTGGAAATGTGTCCATCTTTATAGTATTAGACCGCGGCATTTCTAATCAACCCACATAAGGATTATACAACTCTAGGAGAACGTATCTTTCTTAGATTTAAAATTTACTCTCAACACAGATCCAAAGTATTTATTAGATGTTACTTGTAGAAGATAAGTAAGTGGCAAAAAAAATTGTCTGCTATAAAAGATAACCACCAAGGTTATAATTTAAATTCCCTATTGGATATTAACCAGTTTGGGATCTAAGTCTGCAGGTTTTGTATGCCATTTATTTCCTGAGTCTCTTCCTCATATGCTTTTCAAACTAGCTTTCCCATATTGGTGATTTCTTTATTAATGTAAATCCTTGACATATGTTCCCTATATACTCATATGAGACACTAGGATTTCTTACATGTTAGGGATCAGTGCTGCTTTACAGATCGTATATAATCTGTAGTCTATCTTCCCATTTTCTGTCACTTCATCGAGAAATAAAAAATAGCAGAAAATCGAGGTTTCACCCAACCATTACACTCATGCCCACCTGCTCCTTGATGCTTCCAGATAGGATCAATATATAATAGACTTAATCTTATTAAACTTACTGCCTAGAAAAAAATTAAAAGAAAAAAACTTAAACCAGCTGGAAACCTTCCCGTTAATTCTCACCCACTTTTATTTCATCTGACAACAACACAGACAACCATGGCTTCTATGATCCCATGATTGAGTGAGTCTCCTACCAACTCCCAAACCAGAAGAGAGGACCTCTAATTCATAAACTGCTCTGGTTTCTAAATTCATCAGTGGTTACAACCTTGAACAAGTTAGCCTATATCATTCTCAGTTGTCTTGTCAATAAATTAGGTAACACAATCACCATAGTTCGTTCTAAGAACCTTTTAAAAAAATCCTATCTGTAATAGAGAAAAGTGAAAGAAAAACAAATTATATTGTTTAAAACTCTCAGTCAGAAATAGGGACACACAGCACTTGCTACTAATAACTACCATGTACAGATTTTATGATGGCAAACTAGTAGTTCCCATGCTCAGGTCATGTAATATGAAACTGCAGCATTTCTGTAAGAATGGATATTTTCTCCTCAAAAGTTGGCTTTAAATGTAATTTAGCAGATATTAATGATAACAGTTCCATGCTATCATATTTACTTAACTTTTATCATATATACAACCTCTTGGTACTTTGTGACCTGTCTGAGACACCTTTCCTAGTTACACAGAGACTCATTCTGGAATTTACATAATAATCATGGGCTTGTTATACTGCACAGCTCCAAACTAGAAATTTTATACCATGATGCTTTTGTCCTAGATTTCCCCTTAACTAAAACTGTCTTGTGTGACCAATAAGCAATACAAAGCTGACATTTCTGAGCCCAAACAGCTAATCCTAGATTGTATTTACCTATTTTCAAATATTTGCACCATCTGTGATTCTATATTAGTTGTTTTAGATTCGCCATTACAGCTCTTAGCTCTGAATAGGAATGAAGCAACATTCCAAATGTAGAATGTATCATAAGCATGAGCAGGATTTTTAACCATGGAATGGAGGGGAAAAAAATCAGGAAAGGCAAATCCATACTCAGTTCTCCACCTTCAGAATGCAAACATTGTTGATTTTTCTGTATTTATAAAGAATCTAAAAATAAATGGATATTTTACTAACCAACACCTAATCCATCTTTGCTTTGGAGCCAAGTTGAACCCATATAATCTCCGTGCCAAAAAAAAAAAAACCAAACCTCAATATTAAATGTGCTCTGAAGTTTAGTCAAAGTAACAGAGAAACAAGATGAAGCCAGAGCCTCCAATCCATCAGAAGCCTGACACCCCATCCCTTTGCCTATCTCTGGTAGTTGTTGTTGTTCAACACTCAGTCATGTCCAACTCTTTGTGACACCATAAACTGCAGCACACCAGGCTTCCCTGTCCTCCTCTGTCTCCCGGAGTTTGCTCTCAGTAATGTCCACTGAGTCAAAGATGCCATCCAACCATCTCATCCTCTGTCACCCCATTATCCTCCTGCCTTCAATCTTTTCCGGAATCAGGATCTTTTCCAAAGAGTTGGCTCTTCACATCAGGTGGCCAAAGTATTGGAGCTTCAGCATCAGTCCTTCTAATGAATATTCAGAGCTGATTTCCTTTAGGATGGACTGGTTTGATTCCCTTGCTGTCCAAGGGACTCTCAAGAGTCTTCTCCAGCACCCAATATACATTAACAACAATAAAAGCACAGCCATTTTCATCATCCCCGGATTAATAAACCTATCTTATTGCTAATCTTCAGAACAATTCAGCAAGGTAAGCATCATACCACTTTCAGATGAAATATTAAATTCAGAAAGAGACTGGGTAGCTTGCTCAAACTAGTAAGTAGAGTTTAAACTGAGGTTGTGACTTCCCAAATGGCTCTGTAGTAAAGAACCCGCCTGCTAATGCAGGAGAGATGTGGGTTCTATCCCTGGGTTGGGAAGATCCCCTGGAGGAGGAAATGGCAACCTGCTGTAGTTTTCCTGCCTGGAGAATCCTATGGACAGAGGAGCCTGGTGGGCTATAGTCTATGGGGTCACAAAGATGAGTGTGCATGACATCATCAAATGAATAGAAAGCCATTGTTCTTTCCACTAATAAGAATTTTGTGTGAATTCGAAATTCACAAAAAACTACTTGTCAAAGTAGTTCAAAGTAGTTCACATGTCAAAACTACTTCCTATATATTTAGCATATAAAAAGTTCCTCTGATCTAGTACTGAAACTTGGGACACTGACAAAATTACTACATCCTCTGGAAATGGTTCTGTTTTCCAAGAACTCCAGCAAATCAGAAGCCTGTTGTTTCTATTAACTTCCAAAGAAAGCTCTAAAATTCACCTTGATGCTTTCTAGAGTACCTAGGTGCATCCCTCCATTCATAAGAAGGGACTCATCCAATCACTTGCCTATTCATCATTGAATTGCAAGTTCAAGTGCTGAGTGTAAAGATCAATGGGTCCTCTTTTATGCTGAGGATAAGAGGAGAGGTCTAAGAATGCCCATGTCTTCATGTATGGTGAGAGTTGCTATCATTTCCTTGGAACAGTGCACCTCACAGCTTATTTTCATGATGGCTTTATGGCATTGGGGTGCTCTCTTGCCATAGCTAGTTGGAGAAGATGCTTATGTGGCTACATGGTTTTGTGGCCAGCTGCCAAGAGTCTAAAGACCACTGGCCTAGAACCAGCACATCACAATGGAGAAACCAAGAAATATCAAGAGTTTACCTACAGATTCAAAGCCTTTAAGAACATTAACTTAAAAAACACATTTTACTCTGATGTCAAATGCTAAGGAAGGTGTCTGTGCCACCAAAAAAATCACCAGAGACTCTATATCAATAGCTGACTCTGGTGGCATGACACATGAAAAATGGGCATAAGTGAAAGACCCCAAATCAAGCATTGCTTCCAATTCTAACCAATGGTGTGATCTGAGACAGGACTCTCACCTCTACATTGACTGTCTCCTGATGTGAAAACAAAGACAAGAAGAGTTTCTCAAAATGTTATCATTGATGACATTATGGCTATTTGATGGAAGAATCTGGAAAAGCAAGGTCACTATGGACATTGCAGTTGTCTAGACTCAAGGAGTCAGTCTTGGAAAGAAACTGGATCTCAGAAATATAGAAAGGCAGAAAAAACTGGATTTGGATTTAGAGATGGTACAGATACAAAGGGAAACACAGGAAATGAAAGGGACCATCCTGTAACATAACAAGCTCTGATCCTGTGTGCAAACAGACATTTGTAAGGAGTGACAGATGCAAAAGAAACCACCCATAATGCCACTCTGGCACTAATGTTGGGTAAACCCCATTTGCAATAAGATGAGGGTGAGTCTCTTCATTGCAGCTCCAGGTTCAATTCACACCTATCTATAACTGCCAACATGACTTGTCAAGAAATGAAAACCACTTAATTCATAGGATCAGGGAAAAGGAACAACTTGATGAAGATACTGAATATACCTTCAAAATATATGCTTTCTTTATATCTTAAAAAAACTCTTTATAGTATTCTAAGAAGAAACAAACAGTGAATTGCACAGTCTTTTCCCTTAAAATCTCTAAAAGCTAATGGATAGAAAATCTATTCATAAATTCATGAATCCCAGGAAATGCAAATTACATGCCAGCCTAGCCAAACAAATGACCTATTTCTACATTTGAGACATTCTTCATGAATTTCAGATTTTTCTTTGTGAAAAGATAGTTTTGACCTCTATTCCAAAGGTATCTTGATTCCTAATCCTGTATTCTGTGTCTAAGTGAGAAGAATCATTATGCAAGTTCATAAAACACTGATTTAAAGGGTTGTTTTGTTAAAAAAAAAAAAAGTTCTAGCATTTGTTTCAAAATATGTGAAATGAAAAAAAAAATCCATGTCTTGCATTCATTAACACATATTAAAACCTTTCCTGCAGGTGAGATGTGATTAATGGAATCATGAGTATCAGAATTTCCACTTACTCCATTACTCTTGCAAAAAGTAAAACCACATATCAATAACAGAAAAGGCCTGTTCCTACCTTGTATAAGCCTTATTAATGCAACTTTGAGTGGTCTTTCTGGCCCATTATTTGAAAATAAATTGCAGGAGAGCTTGCCATTCAGGTTCTCCATAATATACCTCAGATTTGTCATATTTAGGTTTTCAGAGCAGAGACTTTCATACAGAAGAAAAAAATCGAATCTGTATTTAGATCTTAAAAGGGGGCTGGGGATAAAGATAATAAAAATGGCTTGTTTCCTCACTTTTCTTCATTTGCTATCTTGTAACCTGATACATAGGTTTCTGCACTGATGAGAAAAATCAATAAGTATGATAAATTACAATAATATTCAAGTCAGATAACATACAACTTGGCTGGAGAATATATAGATGACTTGATTTGGCTCTCCCAGATTTGAAGTCAGTTTTGATTATGCACTTTTCTTAAATTTCAACTCAACATATCATCAGTTCCCACATGCAAAGAATTTTTAAGGAAATTCAGTCATTTCTGGAAACCAAACTTCTGGAAAGAGAATGTTAAACCATGATCACTTCAAAGAAGATCCTAAACAGTTTAGCAATTGAAAATAGCACAAATCAGTCAGGTTGTTATAAATTTTTACCAAATGCTTTATAATAAACCAACTGTAATTACTTAGCATATTAAGATCATTAGAGTGAGTGTGTGTATGACCCTATGGAATAGAGCCCATCAAGCTCTTCTGTCCATGGGATTCTCCAGTCAAGAATACAAGAATACTGGAATGGGTTGCTGTTCCCTCTTTCAGGGGATCTTCCCTACCCAGGAATCAAACCCACACTTCCTGCACTGCAGATGGATTCTTTACCCATGAGCCACCTGGGAAGCCCATAGTAATGTATACACACACACACACACACACACACACACACACGTTTAGTATTTTCATTAATGTAAATGCAAAATTACGCTTGCAAAAAAACACAATAATCTTCTCAGATAATTTAGACACATAGTAGCAATAANCAAGCATTGCTTCCAATTCTAACCAATGGTGTGATCTGAGACAGGACTCTCACCTCTACATTGACTGTCTCCTGATGTGAAAACAAAGACAAGAAGAGTTTCTCAAAATGTTATCATTGATGACATTATGGCTATTTGATGGAAGAATCTGGAAAAGCAAGGTCACTATGGACATTGCAGTTGTCTAGACTCAAGGAGTCAGTCTTGGAAAGAAACTGGATCTCAGAAATATAGAAAGGCAGAAAAAACTGGATTTGGATTTAGAGATGGTACAGATACAAAGGGAAACACAGGAAATGAAAGGGACCATCCTGTAACATAACAAGCTCTGATCCTGTGTGCAAACAGACATTTGTAAGGAGTGACAGATGCAAAAGAAACCACCCATAATGCCACTCTGGCACTAATGTTGGGTAAACCCCATTTGCAATAAGATGAGGGTGAGTCTCTTCATTGCAGCTCCAGGTTCAATTCACACCTATCTATAACTGCCAACATGACTTGTCAAGAAATGAAAACCACTTAATTCATAGGATCAGGGAAAAGGAACAACTTTATGAAGATACTGAATATACCTTCAAAATATATGCTTTCTTTATATCTTAAAAAAACTCTTTATAGTATTCTAAGAAGAAACAAACAGTGAATTGCACAGTCTTTTCCCTTAAAATCTCTAAAAGCTAATGGATAGAAAATCTATTCATAAATTCATGAATCCCAGGAAATGCAAATTACATGCCAGCCTAGCCAAACAAATGACCTATTTCTACATTTGAGACATTCTTCATGAATTTCAGATTTTTCTTTGTGAAAAGATAGTTTTGACCTCTATTCCAAAGGTATCTTGATTCCTAATCCTGTATTCTGTGTCTAAGTGAGAAGAATCATTATGCAAGTTCATAAAACACTGATTTAAAGGGTTGTTTTGTTAAAAAAAAAAAAAAGTTCTAGCATTTGTTTCAAAATATGTGAAATGAAAAAAAAAAAATCCATGTCTTGCATTCATTAACACATATTAAAACCTTTCCTGGAGGTGAGATGTGATTAATGGAATCATGAGTATCAGAATTTCCACTTACTCCATTACTCTTGCAAAAAGTAAAACCACATATCAATAACAGAAAAGGCCTGTTCCTACCTTGTATAAGCCTTATTAATGCAACTTTGAGTGGTCTTTCTGGCCCATTATTTGAAAATAAATTGCAGGAGAGCTTGCCATTCAGGTTCTCCATAATATACCTCAGATTTGTCATATTTAGGTTTTCAGAGCAGAGACTTTCATACAGAAGAAAAAAATCGAATCTGTATTTAGATCTTAAAAGGGGGCTGGGGATAAAGATAATAAAAATGGCTTGTTTCCTCACTTTTCTTCATTTGCTATCTTGTAACCTGATACATAGGTTTCTGCACTGATGAGAAAAATCAATAAGTATGATAAATTACAATAATATTCAAGTCAGATAACATACAACTTGGCTGGAGAATATATAGATGACTTGATTTGGCTCTCCCAGATTTGAAGTCAGTTTTGATTATGCACTTTTCTTAAATTTCAACTCAACATATCATCAGTTCCCACATGCAAAGAATTTTTAAGGAAATTCAGTCATTTCTGGAAACCAAACTTCTGGAAAGAGAATGTTAAACCATGATCACTTCAAAGAAGATCCTAAACAGTTTAGCAATTGAAAATAGCACAAATCAGTCAGGTTGTTATAAATTTTTACCAAATGCTTTATAATAAACCAACTGTAATTACTTAGCATATTAAGATCATTAGAGTGAGTGTGTGTATGACCCTATGGAATAGAGCCCATCAAGCTCTTCTGTCCATGGGATTCTCCAGTCAAGAATACAAGAATACTGGAATGGGTTGCTGTTCCCTCTTTCAGGGGATCTTCCCTACCCAGGAATCAAACCCACACTTCCTGCACTGCAGATGGATTCTTTACCCATGAGCCACCTGGGAAGCCCATAGTAATGTATACACACACACACACACACACACACACACACACGTTTAGTATTTTCATTAATGTAAATGCAAAATTACGCTTGCAAAAAAACACAATAATCTTCTCAGATAATTTAGACACATAGTAGCAATAAGAATAAAAATATGAGGTTGACCAACAAAGTTCACTCAGGCTTTTCCGTAAGCTGTTACTGGAAAATCTACACAAACTTTCTGGCCACCCAATACACACTAAGTTTTACCCTGGGACAGAAGTTAAACAAGACTCTTCGTATGGATTGTCTCTAATCCTTGCCACTTTCTCCCCACCACCTTCCTTTAAAGATGAAGAACAGGTTTCAGAGGAGTTAAATCATTTGCCCTACATTGCACAGCAAATGGCAAAAGAAAGATTCAGTCTGAAGTCTGTTGGACTCTGTTTTCAACCCTACATCATGACACCTTCTTCTCCAAAATATAATTAATCTGAGAATCATTTGGCAATTCCAAAATATATTGCAGAAGATGATGTTCTGGTTTGTGGGAAACATATTATCTGAAAATTGGCTTTAAAATTATTAATGCTTTAACAATTCTGAAATAACCATGGGATGAACAAACTTGAAAAAGAAAATCATTTTCTATTATGTAGAAGACATTACCAAGAGTGCTGTTAACATCAATTACAGTTTGAAATAAAATGTTTTTTTTCTATCAGCTTCAGAGACAAGCCAGTTTTCTGCATTTGGCCTGGCGGCTGGGTGTTATATTTACCATCACATATGAGTATGTCTGAAACCTTGGAAATTTAGGGCAGTTTAAGGAAAATGAATGAATAGTAGATGAAGTCTCTCTTAAATGTCCCATTCTCTCCACTGAGCCTACTCCCCAGCTTCCTCTCTTATCCTGGAAATGACAAGCCTTGTTTTAGTGAATACATAATAAATGATAAGAATATCTACCAGGTAGGGGAATGGTAGGTACACATTTTAAAAGCCTTGGAAAACACGTGTTGTCTAGATGAAGAAAAGTAAACAGAGATTGGCTGTTGCCAAAAAGCTTGTGGACCAGGTCAAGTACAAATTTTAACGCAAGACTGAGCTGGGAATAATCAGTATTGAACTATATGACTTCTCAAGAAGAGGCAGCATACACTTTTCATTGAAGTATTTCTAACTTTACGTGAAGATGTGCTTATGAAGAAGTTTATGTTTCCTCCACTATTTATTTTTGCTCTTTGGGAGCTTTTAGAGGTCTTCAAGTGGGGAGAACTCCACCCTTTCCTAGTTGACATATATCTTAGTACATATCCCCATTAAAATGTTTCAGTAAGATATTAACTTGATTAGAACTCACAGAGTCACTCAGCAAGTATGAAAATACATGGAGGTAATTTTAATAGTCAGACATCAAAAATGTTGTGCATATTTAAATATTGCATACGAATAGCTGTAAAAAAAAATGTGTATAAAAATCTTTCAAATTATCTGAGCCCAATACTGGGTTACTTAGTCTCATTCCCAATGATAGCAGGCACACCCAGCCTGGGTTCCTCAGGGGACTCCACATGCGATGCACATTCTCCTGTTCCAAAACTGAAGTCTCATCTCCTGAGATATTTCTGTAAGCCACACCTCTCTTTTCTCTTTCTCCATGCTTATTACCAATATAAGTGCATTGAAAACAATATGCATGTTCGGCAGCTAATTCCTCTGTTAGTGAGACTTAACCAATGTTTACTTTTAGCATGGCCTCTTATAGAGTAGGACAGTAAAGAAGTGAGGCTTTTTTAAATTTTTGTTTGTTTAATTTTATTTGAAGGATAACTGCCTTAGAGTATTGCATTGGTTTCTACCAAACATCAACATGAGTCAGCCATAGGTTTACCCATGTCCCCTCCGACTTGAACATACTTTCTATCTCCCTCCCTCCTTCTCTAGGTTATTATTGAGTCCTGGTTTAAGTTTCCTGAGTCATACAGCAAATTCCCATTGGCTATCTATTATACACATGGTAATGTACATTTCCATGTAACTCTCTATATACCTCCTACCCTCTTCTTCCACCCCACCCAAGCCATGTCCATAAGTCTGTTCTCAATGTCCATGTCTCCACTGCTGCCTTGTAAGTAGGTTCATCAGTACCCTCTTTCTAGATTCCATATATATGCATTAATATACAATAATTGTTTTTCTCTTTCTGACTTACTTTACTCTGTATAATAGGCTCTAGGTTCATCCACCTAGAGCCTATTATTATTTGAGGACTGACTCAGATGTGTTCCTTTTTATGGCTGAGTAATATTACATTGTATATATGTACCACTGCTTCTTTATCCATTCATCTGTGACAGACATCTAGGTTGCTTCCATGTCCTAGGTATTGTTAACAGAGCTGCAGTGAAAATCTGGGTACATGTGTCTTTTTCAATTTTGGTAGAGAAGCGAGTTTTCATTGAGTGGAAATAAGGATGTTACAGAATATTGTAAAGTCTGCATTTCTGCCAATTCAATGCCTAACTCAATAATATTTACATCATTAAAATATTTTTATGCATATGAAAACTCATATGTAATCATAAACATATGTGTACTAATTAATGCAACATTCTGGAAAATGCTAAAATGATATACCAGTTGTACGTGACTCAATGATCCTCTAAGTTTCTTCCTCCCTGGGTTCCTGTTCCCAAACTATACATGCAATGAAAGCACTTTGTATGAGATAAGCATTATTCAAAAGCTTTTACTTATTTCATTCAGTCCTTACAACAATCTATAGCCACCTCCATTCACAGATGAAATACAGAAAATGACTTTATCTTGCTCCCCAAAACACAGTAATGACTATCAAAGCTGAGATATGAATTTGAATCTGAGCTTTCCAGTGCATAACATATAGACAGTGGTAAATAAATACTCCGGTTGATGGCAAAAAAACTCACAGTCCTAGTTGCAACATTCTAGCTTTGTGGCAGTGCTAATGGTAAAGAACCTACCTACAATGCAGCAGATATAAAATGTAGGTTCGATCCCTGGGTTGGGAAGATCCCCTGGAGGAGGGCATGGCAACCCACTCCAGTATTCTTGCCTGGGGAATCCCATGGACAGAGGAGCCTGGAGGGTTATATTCAGTCCATAGGGTTGCAAAGAGTCAGACACAGCTGAAGGAACTTAGCATGCCATGCGTGCTACATGATAACCTATAAATAAATTTAAAATATGCCTACAAGTACTAAAAGTCTAAAACATAATATAATCATAAATGGTTCAAAAAACCAAAGTTTAGAAATAATTTTAATTTTACTTAGATTGGAGAAATTGGTTTCAGTGTTTTGTTTCCAATATAATGCTCTTCATAAGATAATGCAGCATTAATATTTAATAATACAATTTTCTTTAACTTTTTTTATATACTTCAATCTTTCTTAAATGTGCAATATGCTCAGTCTTTGAAATAAACAGATCAGATGCTAATAAGCAAGGAACATTTTGTTGTGTTCTAAACTCAGCAGATAAAATGTCGTACATATTTGTAGTAAGACATATATATATATAACACATGTAATAAGAAATTAAGGTATGATAGGACTTCCTTGGTGGCTCAGATGATAAAGCATCTGTCTACAATGCAGGAGACCTGGGTTCGATCCCTGGGTCGGGAAGAATCCCTGGAGAAGGAAATGGCAACCCACTCCAGTACTCTTGCCTAGAAAATCCCATGGATGGAGGAGCCTGGTGTCCCTGGGGTCGCAAAGAGTCGGACACAACTGAGCGACTTCACTTTCTTTCACTTTAGGAAATATATATAATATCTCTTAAGTTATGGATGGCATCATTGATTCAATAGACATGTACTTGGGCAAACTCTGGGAGATGGTGAGAGACAGAGAGGCCTGGCATGCTGCAGTCCATGGGGTCACAAAGAGGCAGATGTAACTTGGTGACTGAACAATTTATAAAAACTTCTATATAGCACCTGTATCAAATGTCTTTTATAACCAAATGATATTTAATTCTTCCACCAGTAAGATACTATGTATTTTATATTGAGCATTGAGAAGTAATACATTTTCTATTAAAGTTTCTTAACATGATTTCTAAAAGCTTTCTTTGAAGTTCTGTGTTAAAAACAATATAAACTAAATTATGACATGTTTATATATTAGGAAAACATGGAAGAAAAACTTTTTTATGAATTCATTAAGTAAGTATTCATTTGAAATTTTTAATCAGATTTGCCAGACCAAAGTTGGAGTAAAAATACTGGATCCTAATTTCTTTGTGAAAACTTTAGGTTAATATCATCTAAAAGTCAAAAGTACCCTAATATTTTACAAAAGGCATTTTATGTATTATCTATTTAACCCCAATTTTGTTCATGAACTATTTCATTAATAGGCTGTTATGTAAGAGAGCAAGAGAATGGATTTCTACTAGAATGAGTTTTATTGTTGCTGTTGATTTTTTATGTATAAATAATGCTGCCTTTGCAGCCAAACAGTTGTTTATAAAAATGCACTTTTTAGTCATACTTCAGAAAGTAAGGTTATCATTTTTTTCTTGTTTAATTTTGTTTGTTTGTTTGTTTGTTTGCTTTTTTGTTGTTGGGTTTGGTTTTTTCGAGCTGAGAGAACTGTCAAACATTTTAGGAAATATTTTTACCCATTGGACTCAGCAGAAGGGTGCCACCTGGTGGCAACTGAGCAAATTCTAAACCAGGTCTAACTATAAAAAGGTACGTTTAAGAAGCCTTCTTATCACTACCAAGGGCAAATGATAGAAATATATTTTTTAAGTTCCTATGTACTTATCAGGATATATCTTGATTTATATTATTTTAAGAGACACTAACCTAATTTTTCAATTTCAAGATTTATTATTTACATTTACAGTTGAAGAGTTAAAATCTTTACCCATTTTATATTCAAGGTAAATTTGTACACATGCATACATAATATTTGCAATTCTTCTGCATTATGCCAATAGAAGGGTGTTGAACTGTAATTGTGTAAAGATTAGAAGATGGAGCTTTAGACTTAAAAGAGCTTATTTTTTTAACTGCCATAGACTAGGACTATGTCTTACCTCTACCACTTATGAAGATAAGGTTGATCAAGTTGTTCAGTTACTTGAGAGAATTCTGTTTTCTCATCCCTAAACTAGGAATAATAACAAGACCTAACTTAAAAAGTGTCAGCTTTGAGAATCAAGTAGGAAAATGCATTCAGTGAGTGTTACCTTATCAACCCAAGGGACAGTACTCATTTCCAAATCTAGTAATAAGTAACAACTAGCCACTCAAGATTATGTATTCCCTTATGTTAAATGGATATTGATTACGTTAAGTGGGAATGACTGCTTCTACCCATAGCTAAGCATTTATTTTTAGACATTTTGTAAATGTGGAATGTTATAAAAACAACAGAAGTAACTGTTGTAAACATTTATTTAATCAATGAAGCTTTAAAGGCAAACTACTGAGATGATGAAAATATCTCCAATGATTCAGAACAGTAATAAAAATATACAGTCCCTGTTACTCTTGTTGCAGCTGCTCCCAGAGGAGGGGCTACCTCTGGTCCTGGCACCCTATGCTAGAAGACAGTAGTAGACAGGTGAAATAGGGATGTCGAACTCTCTGAAAGGCCACAACAACAATCAAATTATGTGGTTCACAACCATCTCAGGGAGAAGAAGGACTCTAGTCTTCCATGATGTTCGTGGAAGTGGGTGTTTGATGACCTCTGGACAAGGCATCTTTGAGGTTTCATAATAATCACTACCACAAAAAGCGAAAGAACTTTCTGGCACTATTCAAAAGCTTAAATCACTCAAAATCAACACCTAGCAAGTGACCTACTGGAACACGCCCCTTATTTAACCATTAAGTAGGATTTCATAAAGCTACATTTTTAGATAATTTTGTGAATCTTTTTTTTTTTTTTTCCAGAAATATCACAGAAACTTGAACAATCGATTTTGTCTATATCTGGGACCACATGAGTTACCTAACAACTGCAGAATTAAATCACAATGACTAATACTATTAATAAAAAGCCTAGAATCTTAAAAGAAATAGTTTAAGCCATCACAGCAATTGTCCACATCATCTGCTCATTATTTTGTATGTCAAGCTGTAGACAAAGAACAGACTACACATAGGTATTTTCTGGGACTGCTTGGAAAACTCCCAGTGGTATGCTGCCATGTATATTTCAGTCTTCCTTTCCTTTCCCTTGAGAAATCAATCTCTTTCCTTTTAACTCAAGTGTAATATGCATACCATTGACATTGTAAAATCATGTCAGTGCACAGAAAGGCACTTTAAAAAACTCAATTAAAATAAGAGTTCTACAAATGGCCACTCCCTGACTATTCAAAGTAGCATAAGTAAAAATGCACACTAACAATGGATTCAAGCTTGAGTCTCTGTCTTCATGTGAATTTTAAGTACCAGATTAGTTCTGACAAAAGGCTTCGCTGTGGATATACAGCTTGTCCACTATTTACATAAACACTGTCAGCTTCAGTATCCTCTGCTTCTTCCTCCCCACCTCCACCATCACTGAACTGTTTGCAGAGCCTCAAGTAACCGGCTGGTGTCACAGGTTAGTGAGTAAAGATTTCATGTGGAGACTCTCACCTGACTAATCATTCTTATTGGTAGTATCATTCCAAGTGCAGTAGAGAGGCTCAGTGGCTTGTTAATGAAATTTAAGAGCTGTCGGCCTGAAAGAGGATGTTAAATCCATGCTCCTCTCCTGAAATTATTCTTATAATCAGCTCACTGGTTGCTACCTTGTGATGTGTGCTGAAGGGAGCAGGGAAAAGAGATACAAGGAGAAAAGGCAAGTTATATACATGTTTTAATATTTTCATACTTTTCTCAGGGTAAGAAGCAAAACGAATGGTTTACGAAAACAAATGCTTTATAAAAACTGCAACATCCATCTCAGTAAAGGGAGGGGGCTAAGTCTTTGAGTAATCCTCACCACCTATGTGAAACACATGTGAGCAAAATGAGAAGGGGAGGGGAAGGGCGAAAGAGAGGCCACTAACCAGGAGCGACAGCCAGGACTAGAATATTAATAATGGCAGCCCTGGAGTCGCCCCCTCAGCCTCCCGCCACTCAGCTCCCCTTCACTAACTCCTCAATGCTTAGAATATGCGAAGAGCTGAGTCCTACTGTAGCCTCGCTGTTTGCACCCCCTTCATCCACTTCTAGCTATGAGCTCGAAGTGTCTCCGCCAGAAATGCTTTGAGAGGCCTTCAACAGTGCACTTGGGGCAAAGAGTCCACCTCTGGACCTCGGCGCCTCCATCCTCCAGCTCCGTGGTTATCCGCAGACCTAAGTGCAACCCTCTTGGTTCACACTCTCTAAATGAGTAGACGTGACAGCATNTTGCACCCCCTTCATCCACTTCTAGCTATGAGCTCGAAGTGTCTCCGCCAGAAATGCTTTGAGAGGCCTTCAACAGTGCACTTGGGGCAAAGAGTCCACCTCTGGACCTCGGCGCCTCCATCCTCCAGCTCCGTGGTTATCCGCAGACCTAAGTGCAACCCTCTTGGTTCACACTCTCTAAATGAGTAGACGTGACAGCATCACCTGCCGGCTCACACAGCCTCCCTCCTCTTGGCCAGGGCACCTCAGTGCTCCCGACCCTCCAACTTTGGGAAAAGGCGACACCGAACTCACGAGTCACCCCAACCCGGGGACAGAGACGAGATGGAGATTCACCGTATGGCTATGCTACAGATTCCTAAAGACCGAAGCAAAACGCGGTGGCCAGAGAGGAAAGACAGAAAACGGACTAAAATTACCCTCAGCCAGCACAGCGCACCTCCTCGTTTCTGCAGAAACAACACATCTGGACGCAACAAATCACTAAAGCCAGTATCTTCCCAGTTCCACCTAATCATGCCTTTTTGCTCCAAGCTCGGTTCCAAGCAGACAACAGATGCGTGGTACACCCTCTTCCCCCATTTTGCGTCGCCCACCCCCACCCCTGTCCCGGTCTCCTCAAAGGAAAACAGAAAGGAAAGGAAGAACTCTGATGGCCTAAAGGTCATCTGCCTACTCGGGTAAGCTTTGGTCTCAGCTACGTGAAAACAGGGTTCGAACCCAGCAAGTGGAAGCCTCCAGGAGAGCAGTTCCTCCAACGTGCTTCAATAGGAGCCAAGAGGTCCCCATTTCTTGGCCCCGGCCACCTCTCCCTCCGTCGGGGGCCCGCCCGAGGGGTTGCCCAGGCCACCCCTCCTTTACCTCTCTGCCCCCTTCCCCGCGGCTCTCCACCTTGCGCATCCTCTCGCCCGGCCCCGGAGCGCACTCGGAGGCTCTAACTTC
>SJYA01000284.1:400641-467538 GCA_006410615.1 Neotragus moschatus
TAGACAGCCTTGGAGAGCGGACACCACCAAGTGACAAGTTAGTGGAGCGGCGAGCGGCTGGAGAGCGGCACCTGGCAGTGCTGGAGCGTTGTCTCGCAGTCCCAGAGGAGCCCGGCTCGCCTTCTACCGCAGTCTGCGCCCCACGCCAGCCCCCGGGGGCTCCCTGCGCCGAGCTCAGCGCGCCCGGTGGAGCAGCCGGGAGCCGCGCGCCAGCATCTCTGGAGCAACTGCAAAGCGGGCGAGAGCACTGCGCCTGGCGCGAGCTCCCCAACACGCGCAGCGGAGGCTGCCCGGCTCCGCGGGTCCCCTCACCCCCTCCTGCCCCCCGCGGGCTCCTGCTAAAACCCGGAGAAGCGGAGTGCGCGCTTGCAAAGCCCTCGGTGGCTCTTGCGCTGTCACTGGGCATGCTCCAGCGCTCCGAGAAGCCGGGGGCAGAGGGGTACGGTCAGTCGAGAGCCCCATCCCGGGCAGCAACACCTATCGGGACCCAAGAGGTTGTCGTAGACTGATTACGACCGGTCTTCTGATTTGAGTAAATAGACAGGGATCCTTTCGCCTCCAGCCTGGATTCCCTGGCTAGTTCGTTAATAATGCCAGTGGAATTCCTAAAGGNGTCGAGAGCCCCATCCCGGGCAGCAACACCTATCGGGACCCAAGAGGTTGTCGTAGACTGATTACGACCGGTCTTCTGATTTGAGTAAATAGACAGGGATCCTTTCGCCTCCAGCCTGGATTCCCTGGCTAGTTCGTTAATAATGCCAGTGGAATTCCTAAAGGTTGAATAAAATAATGATACTCTGGTACTCATACTTTTCTCTCTCTCTTTCTGTAGACACGAAGAAAAATCCTCAAATTTTAAGTCCCTTTACACCGTTCCCTTCCTCAACATAACTCTCTCCCTTTCAAAGTTTACGTTTTAGTGAGTACTGGGAGCCTGCAGCATGGATACAAAACAATGAGTCAATGTAGCTTTCTGGAGCCGAATCCCTGTGGGTATAAGAAAACAAAGTCCTCTAGTTTTCATCCAAAAGCGCTAGCACGCGGATTTCCCAGGATGGTAGAAAGGACCCGCCCAGAGCGTATGGGCTACAAGCAGCCCGTGTGTCTCAAGCACTGGTTGTTGGAGATTTTTTTTTTTTTCAGAGACTGAAAGGGAGGAGTCAACTATCTGGTATTACTGGATTCAGAACTCAAGTTGTGAGGTTTTGGCAGAAGGGACCTAGAAAATGCGTGGGGAAGGGGAGAGGAGTTGCCTTGAGTCATGTTTTATTAGCTAAGGACCAACTCCATCCTTTTCTGAGTTACTTAGTCCAAGAACAAGCCACCTCCTAGCAAACTCAAGAGATGACCCTGGGTTTGATCC
This sequence comes from Neotragus moschatus, assembly GCA_006410615.1. Taxonomy (NCBI): domain Eukaryota; kingdom Metazoa; phylum Chordata; class Mammalia; order Artiodactyla; family Bovidae; genus Neotragus; species Neotragus moschatus. The sequence continues at coordinate 402,005 of SJYA01000284.1, forward strand.
CTGGTGGGGGGAGATCCTCTGGAGTAGCAAATGCCACCTGCTCCAGAATTCTTGCTTGGAAAATTCCACGGACAGAGCAGCCCGGCAGGCTACAATCCATGGTGTCGCAAATAGTCAACACTTGAGCGCGCACGCACACATACATACACACAGCTGAGGGAATGTTGTAGGATAAAAAAAAAGTTTTTATCCTGCCTTGTTAATTCCTAAGGTATGCATTGTCACATTTGTCCTAAGCATTAATTGTAACAATAGTGCCTTTAAAATATGCTTTTTCTTTTTTTTAAGACAGCCAAGTTCACCAGATTTGAGTAGATTAGAGAATAAAATGACTTTCTCTACAGAAAAAGGTAGTATTTGAATGGAGAGAAAACTTGCTCTTAAAAAACAGGTAATGAAGTACATATTATGAAGTACATATTATAGTGTGTTGGACCATTTTCATAGGAATAATTGTGCTAGTTGTAAAAGTACAAAACAGAAATTTTAAATGAAACAGTAAAATAGCTATTGGGCAATTTAGCCATTAAATCTGACAATACAGATTTTCCCTTACATATAATGTTTTGGGAGAGAGGGAGCTCTATTATTCAAAAAGTGTTTTTGTCTTTATATTTTGCTCTTCTGTTCCTTATTTCAATGTTTCATCCTTTGCATTTGTTTCTATATTGAACAACTGACTTGCAGGAATTTAGTTATATACAAAGATCTCTGCCACATAGGACAAGGCAGTTATCCTCATTCTACTTAAAGATTACTTATTTGATTGAATTAAGCTGTTCAATTTACATCCATTATCAGTAATCACTATAAAATACACTTAGGTCACAATTCAAGACATAAGTTGTATGTTTTGTGTATAATGTGTATTTGTGTGCATGTATCACTTTTTAAAGGAAAGCTTCTTTGATTTAATTTGAGTCTTTGTCTTTTTGGTGGGTCCTTATTTTGTCCAAGCTAAGAGGATTATTTTACAGCTGTTGGGATCTAAGTTAAGGGCATTAATTAAAACTTTATCACAGATAAAGTGGGCTTCCTTGGTGGCTCAGACAGTAGAGAATTTGCCTGCCATGCAGACCTGGGTTTGATCCCATAGGTTGGGAAGATCTCCTGAAGGAGGGCATGGCAACCCACTCCAATATTCTTGCCTAGAAAGCCCCCACCGACAGAGGAGCCTGGCAGGCTACACTCAAGGAAGTTGAAAAGACATGACTAAGCGCAGCACAGGTAAACTAATGTCTCCAAATTAAATAACTCTGTTTTTTGAAATGTGATGTCATTGAATTACAACATAGGATTTTTTACTTTTATTCCTTATTGAAGAAAAAATTCCACTGGTCAAGAAAAAAATAAAAAACATATTCTGAGAGAATGTCTGAAGCCGAGTATTGTGTGGTTTCTGATTAAGTTATTGTATAAAGACATAAAACACTACTTTACAATCAAACATCTACAAAGTTTTAAAACTACTCAATTAGATGTAAGGCTAGTGCAATGCAGACAAGAGGACCTGTACCAGACTAGTTGTGATCGTATTGTAGTTCTTGCCCTAGTCTCCTGCCCTAGTTCATGCACGGAGGTATGGGCAAAGGTAATTCTTAAAGAGATGGGAATACCAGACCACCTGACCTGCCTCCTGAGAAATCTGTATGCAGGTCAAGAAAGAAACAGTTAGAACTGGACATGGAACAGCAGACTAGTTCCAAATTGGGAAAGAAGTACATTAAGACTGTATATTGTCACCCTGTTTATTTAACTTATATGTAGAGTACATCATGTGAAATGCCAGGCTGGATGAAGGACAAGCTGGAATCAAGATTGCTGGGAGAAATATCAATACCTCAGATATGCAGATGACACCACCCTTATGACAGAAAGCAAAGAATTAAAGATCCTCTTGATGAAAGTGAAACAGGAGAGTGCAAAGTTGGCTTAAAATTCAACATTCAGGAAATGAATATCATGGCATCTGGTCCCATCACTTCATGGCAAATAGATGGGGAAACAATAGAAACAGTGACAGACTTTATTTTTTGGCCTTCAAAATCACTGCAGATGGTGACTGCAGCCATGATATTAAAAAACGCTTGCTCCTTGGAAGAAAAGCTAAGACCAACCTAGACAGCATATTAAAAAGCAGAGACATTACTTTACCAACAAAGGTCCATCTAGTTATGGTTTTTCCAGTAGTCATGTATGGATATGAGAGTTGGACCATAAAGAAAGCTGAGTACCAAACGAATTGATGCTTTTGAACTGTGGTGTTGGAGAAAACTCTTGAGAGTCCCTTGTTCAGCAAGGAGATTCAACCAGCCCATCCTAAAGGAAATCAGCCCTGAATGTTCATTGGAAGAGAAACTCCAATACTTTGGCTACCTGATGCGAAGAACAGACTCATTGGAAAAGACCCTGATGCTGGGAAAGATTAAAGGCAGGAGGAGAAGGGGACAACAGAGGATGAGATGACTGGATGGCATCACCGACATGATGGACACGAGTTTGAGTAGGCTCTTGGAGTTGGTGATGGACAGGGAAGCCTGGTGTGCTACAGTCCATGGGGTCGCGAAAGTCAGACATGACTGCGTGACTGAACTGAAAGTCACTTATGGATCTGCTTCCTTAGCTGATATATATAATTCAAATCTTTAGAGTACATGACCACTAAGATCCCATCTTTCTCTATAAATTTCTACAATGATATATTAATTTTATGGAGCAAACACGTATCATTGAAATGTTAAAATATTTACATTACATACTTTTAAATCTTAGTGAGACAAGTACTTACAAAGATAACACAAAAATCAATAGGTAAGTAAATTACCTCACAAAAGACCCTTAATATCCACCAAACTTACCCCGGTTCTCTAGTTACACATGTGTATACACTGACAATTCTTGTCTTGATACTATTTTTAGAATTCAGAAAATTAAAATTAATTTCTTTATAGTGTATCATTTCTAAAAAGCAAAGATTTATTAAAGGAGAGTTTTGTAGAGATTTAAACAGTATTTCTCAATACTTTTTTCATATACTATCTTTAACAAGCTAACTCATGGACAAGCGTTCATTTTATAACAGTCAGGCACTGATAAAGGAAGTTTTCCTACAGTTTTTGTGGAATGAAATCAGAGTCTTAAAAACTGCAAAAACCTGAAGAGATTGTCCACCAAAATCCCTTCTATTTGGTGTTATAAATATCCAAATTCTGCAACATGTGGCCATATTATTCAGGAAAATTTCTAGGATTCAGATTCCTCTATTCCCTTTGGAAAAATTTTACTGACTCAAATCCTAGTTTCAGGTTCCCATGTAAACATAACTCACTAAGTTGCTTCCTCAATATATTGATTTAAAATTTCCAAGTCACCCCCAAATTTTCCCACATACGACATTGTGAACATTTGCAATGTCTTTCTTTCCTTGATATTTGATTCTTTAAAAGTATGAGGCCAACTCATACATTTCATTTCACCTAGAATTATTAACAAGACTGACTGAGCATAGGCCATGAGATTTAGATAATTAAATTCATTGAAGATTATCATTAACATTTTTAAGCATTAATGGCAAAAATGGGTTTTTCCAGAATATTTAGATCATGTGTGCTATATTCAGTCTTCCATATCGAAGGGTAGACCCAGGGTTATAGAAATCCCACATTTCCTCTGACAACAAACAGTAACAAATAAAGGCTGGCTAAACCTTGAAAAGTTAGAGGAAGACCAAGTCCCTTGAGGATTTGTGAAGCCCAGAGAGCCTCTTCAGTTTCAGATCAATTACTTAAGGCAAATAGGACTCTGTAAGGGCTGGTTGCCTGGAATCTCTCCCTTCTTTTTGCTTCTCTCTCTTTCCAGAAGTAAATCTGCAGTGTCATGTTAAGGCCCCTTTGATGGGGATTTCTCTAGCATTAGCCAGTTCTCTATTGAGTGTCTGTAATGAGCACCGCATCAGGAAGACAGAGTTCCTGAGCTGTGCCTTTGAAATCTGGCCTGAAATGTGCCCAATTAGCTTTTCGCAGATCAGGAAATAGCTTTGGTTCACATCTTCGACTATCATTTGCTTTCGATTTATAAATCACCTCTATTCACCTCAATTGGCTTCTTGAATTCCCCGAAGTGCATATCATGTCACTGGGCAGAAGACCAGGATGCTGAGCAATCCTCAGAAATAAGATATAAAGTATTAACAGAAGCTCTAACCAGTAAACTATCACAAAGATGTTTTAATGAAAAAAGAAAGAAAAAGACGTAGTGTCACTACACATTTGAGTGATACCCATGTACAGAGCTCATCCTGTTCTGAGACGCTGTGGGCATTAATTTAACTAAATTTGTTAGTCTCTGTCTATGATAGGGAGACTTTCCTGTTGTAAAAATTCATAGCCCAATTATGATCTCTGGTGGAAGCAGACAGAGTTGCAATATCCTGAGAGTCGTTCTTGTTGCTCACTGGAGACAGGAAGATATTAACAAACTTCTCATTCACACTGAGATCAGGACTGTACAGTGCTCTTGGTTGTTACATTAACACACCTCAAATTGTTATCCCCAGTGGTCCTTCTGTGACATATATGAGTATTAAGACAGGAAAGCAGTGAACATGATTTTCCCATTTAATATTTTCTCTCCAATGTATAGCTGAATCACAACACCAAAACATCTAGAATGTAGGGGGAATTACCTGTTATTTTTACCTACTAGATTCTTTACACTTCCCTGATGGTTTGGACAGTAGAGAATCTGCCTGCTGGAGACCCACGTTTGATCCCTGGGTCAGGAAGATCCCCTTGAGAAGGGAATGGCTACTCACTTAAGTATCCTTGCTTTACAACGGGTTTGTGTTTATTTGATTTTTAAGAGTAATTATGTAAAAATACCTTCCCTTCCTTTTTGTGATAATTATTTCCTCATCTTCCTATTTGTTCAGAAATGAAATCATGTTTCCTGAATCAGATGTTGTCCACAAATGACAGAAGGATTGTCAGATGTGGAAAAGTACTTAGAAACATTGGCATACTATTTGCTCTTTTCAGGTAATGTGTCTATAATAGATACATTTCTATGAACTTGATATCTCTGATATTTCTGACTTCCTAAACAGGATTAGATTTTCTAATGATTCAAAATAACCTCTTTATCTTTGTCCTTGGAAAGTACATGATTACTTCTACACTCAGACTTCATAGTGGTTATCTGACTCCTTTCCTTATATAATTCCCAGAACAGCAAAAAGAACATTTCTCATTCAGAGAAATCTTTTATAAATTGAAAGATAAAACTTGAGATCTTGACTAATTTCAGAGAGCGTTCCTACTTTCTTTTCTTTTCTGTTTTTAACAATTTCACCATGCTCAATGTATTTTTGAGGATTTAGTGCTAAATTCACACTCCCTCATGAATTTGCCTCTTGAAAACTAAAGATAGTCTAGTCTAAGATTCAGATGAGAAGCTCCAGACCATCCACTAGCATTAAAGGGCCCCTGGCATTCTTCTCTACCAACTGAGTTTCTACCACTGGCAACTTTCCTTCTACCATCTCCAAAGAAAATTGAGGCCAAGTCTTCGGATTCCCAAACAGTCAGTCCTTTCATTCCAGAGTTCTATGTTTAGATTTTGCAAATATAGTTCAGGGCATCTTGGGATGTGACCTGTATTGAAATGAGGCACATAAAATACATTTCTTATTACTGAACACTGTTTAACATATTAACCTAGATGAGTTGTTTGCTATTGATGTAGATTACTTCTTATGTCCTGTATTCCTCTGCCTATCTGTCATCTATATCTATTTGGGAAAATAACTGAGTCACTTGATGTCTATCCTATGATTCTAAATATTTACTAACTTCATGTATCTTTATTCAAATCAAAAAAGGAGAAAGATGAAGAAGAGATTAAGGAGAACTGAGAAAAGAAAAAGAAAGAGGAAAAATCAAAAGAGGCATTCTAACGCTATTAGGGATATCCAGGTATATGAAGTCTTTTATATTCTTATTAATGTTTTCATAAGAATTGTGAAATACTTTAACTCCTTTTGGTTAGGTATTAAGTTTAGCACCTGCCATTGGTTCTATAGTATGTATTCATATAATTTTAGAAAGCATATTCCAAATTTTAATTTCCTTATTCTTCTCTAGTTGAGTTATATTTGATATTTTTCCATTACTATCAATTATCTATATTTTCTTGTAAAGTTGATCATTTTTGCATTTAACAATTGACTACATGCATCAGTGGAGGAGGCGGAGAAAATCATTAACAAATATCACAGTTTATACAAACCAATGACTAGAGAAATACCAATTAATTAGCCATTTTTTTTGAGTCAGTAGTATTCATATGAGCATTTAACCTTATTGATAGGACATCAAAATAGCCTCATAGGATGGATGGCAGTCTCTTTTGTGGTTCTCTACCCCTTCTTGTGGAGAAGTGATCCACTCACTTGTCCATCTTCTTAACTGTAATTGATTGATTAGGACTAAGCTCCTCTCACATCCTTTCCTAACTCAAGTTCAAAGAGACAGTCTTCATTAACATGTCTTCTAGTGTACACCTCACTACACAGTTTATGCCTTTATTCTGTATTAGCTTGCTCAGCATTCTAATTGCCAGAAAAGACATTTTACCTCTTCTACTAAACTGTAATTTGTATGAGGGGCAGAAAAGCTTATTGGACACCGAGGTACAATTTGTGTGTGTGCAGGGGTTGTGGGTGAGAGTCTGTATCAGTCTCCTTGCTTAAGTAAAAGAGGTCATGGATGAAAAATACTTTGAAAAAAAATAATTCTTATCCTTACCATTTCAATATTAAGCTCTCTCACAATCTCCTATGAACTTATTTTTTATATAATTTATTGAGCAGCAGCATCCAAAGAAAACATCTTTTTTCTATCTTCCTATTGTCTCAGAATATTTTACATTTTTCTATTTAACATGTAGGAATTATGTAATCTTGATAATCCTCTGATCTACTGAGGCTGGATATGGGTAAAGGCTTGCCAGATATTGCTGAGTTGCAAAACATTAAGTGAAAGCCAAATAACCTTGGAATTTTCCACTGCTCATGAGCAGACAGTATGTGCTGTAAAATACTGAACCTCTAGTACTGAGAACTCATAGGAAAAAATGAATTTGGAGATAAGAGTTATATTGGCAACGTGGCTCCTATGGACGTCTATTTCCCACCTTATATATAAATCTTATACTGAATTTGAGGGAGGAAGAGCCATACTAGATAAACTTATGAGGAAATATTGAATTGAATGCAAAGGTTTGTAATCTTCATATAGTCTAAATTTCTATAGCCAGTCCATATAATGCCAAAACTACCACAAGGTCAACAGAATCTTCTAGAATTATGCCCAAACTCAGAGCATTTTTCTTTTTTCTTTGAAACCTCTGCACATATTTTAAACAAGTTTATTTGTCTGATTTACTAGTCTTTGGGTAAGATATGAAAAAAGAGGGTAACAAGAATTACTGTAGGGTGAGATACATAAATAATAGCAAGAAGGGAAACTATGTAATTTGTAATCTTGTAAATAGAAAAGAAAAAGACTGGACCTCCAGTTAAACTGATAGAAAAACTTAGTACCATTTAGTGTCAGGAGGAGGGAGAAAAGGTCAAACACCCCACTGCAACTCAGTATGATCACAGAGTATAACCATATCATAGCATCGGAAAGTTGGTGTTCAAAATGAGAATTCAAAAAAAAAAAAAAGAAAAAAAGAAAATCAGCTTGGCATACTTTCTTTAAAAAGATAGGGTTATTTTGGGAAGATGGACTGCAGTGATGTCAGCATGGATTTAGGCTAGATGAGAACTAGACATCAAAACCAAAAGCACAACATTTACAACAAATCCATTCAATAAAACACCTCTACTAATCTGTAAATATCAAAAACCACGCAGCCTGAGTGCCCGTGGTATCTAGAGAAAGCAGAGGGAAGCAGTAGGGCAAATGACATACCTACAATCCCAAAATATTCAAAGAAAAAAAAACAAAAAATAGTCAGTGGATGGTATTCACGAGAAAGCACCGTGGATCAATATAAAAATAACTGGGAAAGGTTTTGTGCATTTCAATAGTGAGTGAAAGGGATTCTGCAGGGAGTCAATTTCCAGTTGATTTCTCCTATTTCTGCAGGTCTTACTAACAAGAAATGGTCTTTTATTCTTGAGTATCTTTTAAAGTATATTTGTACAGCAATTATCCTAGAAAGAGGGAGCATGATCTTCCTCTGGAACAAAGGCAAAGAGCCGCCTTACTTCTCACTGAAAAAGGTTTGACTTTCTTAAGCTCAGAGTTCCTCATCTATAACCCACTGTATAAACCAACATTCATCTGGGTCCAATCACTCACTTCCATGGGACTTGGGGACAAGGAGAGCTTACACAAATAGAATATGATGATGTTTATGCTCCTGAAATGTGGGAAACCTGGGTTCAATCCCTGGGTTGGGAAGATCCCCTGGAGAAGGAAATGGCTACCTATTCCAGTATTCTAGTCTGGAGAATTCCATGGACTGCATAGTCCATGGGGTCGCAAATAGTTGGACAGGACTGAGCGACTTTCACTTTCATGCTCTTTGCTATAAGTAGTAAATTCTTTGTCTCTGACTCAAGAGTCTCATACTTTTTGAAAATATCCATAAAACTGGTAGGTTAACTTGTTAACTTGTAAGCCTTGTAAAAATCTCAAACACTTCACAGCTTCATAGTTCTTAACTTCATAGCTTTTAACAAGCCAATGTCAAAGTCTAAGGTAGCTAAAGCAGCCTAGATCCTTTGAACTTTTGAAATTGACCTTCCAAGGTTTCTTTCCAACACGGGACCCCACACTGAGGAAAAATTACTAGAAGTGGAATCAAAATTGAGCAGAATAAAAATAATAGAGATGAAGGAAAGAGAAAATATGTACAAAAGGTGAACAGGTCTGGGAAATCTAAGAGCACAAGCTATTATGTTTTTTTAAGCACTACAGGAAAACAAAAAAGATTTATTTGAAGTTAGAAAACCTGTCTGAACTTCTAACAATCTAAAAGTTCACTTAAACGTTTCCCTTTAAAACAAACTTCCTGCAAGAAAGAAGGAGAATATCCCAATAGACCAAGGATTGGCAAACTATAGTTTACAGCTCACTTCCTATTTTATAAATAAAGTTACTGGAACATAAAACTTTTTCAGACTTGATCATTTACATATACTTATGATTATTTTCAAGGTGCAATGACAGTGTTAAGTATTATGACAGAGAATAAATGATCTGCAAAGAGTAAAATATTTACTTTCTAAGGAAAATCAAAGTGGGAAGGTAAAAATGATAAAAAACTGAAAGAAGTGAAGAAAGAAATAAACATGTCCAAAAGAAAGCCACAAACACTGCAGACACAAAGGAAGATCCAACATACAGATTATGGGGGTTCCTTAGTGGGAAAACAAATCAAGGTGGGAGGAAGAAGAAACATTAAAAACAACGATTTAAGAAAATATCATGACATTGAAAAAAAAATTTTAACTACTTTTTCAAAAGTCACCTAATGTGCCTGAGATTATTAACACAGGACAATCAACACCATGTAAAATTAAGAGGTTTTAAAGGAAGAAAGTTGGAAGGGCATGTAGGCAAAAAAATACTTAAAATTAACTAATACTGTCATTTTATTTTTCCACAACAATATCTTAAGAGGAAAATAAATCTACACATTTAAGATACTTAAGAAAATAACACGTGAACCAGGGATATGTATATATTTATAAATATTTATATTTATTGAACTGAACTGTAATCTGAGACTCTGTTTCTCTTACTCTCCTGTCATCTCGCTGCCTTTCGCAGAAGTCAAGCCTACATCACCCTCTGAGGGCTTCCCTGTCTTTTCAAACCCTTGGCTTTGTGTCCTCATAATGATTTCCTCCCATAACTCTCTTTCATAACTAATCATACCTGCTTTTCAGAGGAACTGGACTAATACTGTCTACAGATGACCCACCTAGTTGTAATCACTTGTCAGATAAAATATAGGCTGTCCATTTAAATTTGATTTCAGATAGACAACAAATACTTTTTAGTACAAGTTTTCCTGTGTAGATTTTGGGACAATATATTTGTTGTTTATTTGAAATTGAAATGTAACATAGTGTCCTTTATTTTTATTTGCTAAATCTAGCAACCTTAGTAGCAACAGTTATCACCTGCAGCCAGGTTGTCATCATCAAAGAAACCAGGGCTTTTTATAGAAATAGATGCACTGTATCTGGAATAAGCAATGTACCAGATAAACCTGAAACATGTTGACATAAACTAGCATGGAAACGTTCAAAGACTATTCACTTTCACTTTCATGCATTGGAGAAGGAAATGGCAACCCACTCCAGTATTCTTGCCTGGAGAATCCCAGGGACACGGGAGACTGGTGGGCTGCTGTCTATGGTGTCGCACAGAGTCGGCCGTGACTGAAGTGACTTAGCAGCAGCAGCAGTAGCATGAAAACGTTCCAACACTATTAGGATAATGTTGCTGCTGGGGCTGCTGCTGCTAAGTCGCTTCAGTTGTGTCCGACTCTGTGGGACCCCATAGATGGCAGCCCACCAGGCTCCCCCGTCCCTGGGATTCTCCAGGCAAGAACACTAGAGTCGGTTGCCATTTCCCTCTCCAATGCATCAAAGTGAAATGTTAAGGGGAATTAAAAGGGAGCATTAAAATGCCTCTACTGAGCCAAAGAAAATGTTGAACGTTGGTAAGGATAGAAATTACAGTGGATGGGAATCCACCGGATACACTTAAATCTTAATTGGTCCCCTTCTGAAGTTGATAGGAAACCAATTTGTTCTCATGAAAACTAGATGAAAGAAAAGAATCAAACATTAACTCTGCCTTTTTTGGAACTGTATCACTGGGTAACCAAATTGTAGATGAGAGGAAGCATCTCTTTATCCATATATTAGAGTTAATGTACAAAAACATTGAATAGAGCTAGACTGTCACCATTTTGGAATCTCTAATTTTTATTAGATATTTATGGATGGATTGACGTGTTAAGCATCAGTCTATGATATGTTAAGCCTTTAGTCATTGTTGTTGTGTCTCCTGATAAAAGAACACAGCACCACCAATAGTCTTGCCAAAAACAGCAAAGTTGTGTCTGAGAAGGGTCCTGTTTCCCACAATACAGAAAAACCTGAAAAAAAAAAAAACTCTGAAAAGCTGCATCATGAATATGCAATTAGCAACACTACTCTAGAGCAAACTCGAGAAAAGAAGATACATTTTAAAAAGGAGAAAAGGAGGCAGTTGATGGTGGGAGGAGAAAGGGATGATGATTAAAATGGAGTTAAAAAAAATATCAACTTGAAAACTGATGACTAGGTTACAGTGCCTTAGGATGCACATTTAAGGGATAAACTGTAAAGAAACATAAGGAAAGGATTACTGTAAAAGTCGGAACAGTGCTTGATTTTGAAGGGAGAGGACAGAGCTTCTTTTGGAGGGAGAGGTTTCTAGATATCTAACAATGTTTTTTTCATTGATGTAGGTGGTAGTTAAAATAATGTGTGCATGCTACATCACTTCAGTTGTGTCCGACTCTTTGTGACCCTATAGATTGTAGCCCAAAATGTTCCTTTGTCCATGGGATTCTCCAGGCAAAAATACTGAAAGTGGGTAGCCATTCCTTTCTCCAGGGAATCTTCCCAAACCAGGGATCAAACCCAGGCTTCTTACATCTCCTGCACCATCTCATTGATGGTTCTTTACCACTACTGCCACCTGGGAAGCTTGGTTAAAATAATAGCATTTTAGTATTTGCTTTATAATAATTTTCTGTGATTTCATGTGTTTGTATTTTGTTTTAAAACAGCAGTTTAAAAAATGCTTAATAGAGTTCTTGGCTCTTAGTAAACAATAAAAGGTGTTTATTAAAAAAATAGAAAATAAAGGATAGGTACTGCATTTTAGAGTAATCTCTTCCAAATTGTTTTGAGTGATGGTAAAGCCCTATGTTCAGTGTCATGCTCTCTCTTCAATGTACGTACAGCTACAGAATTGCTCCTGACTTTCCAAAATGGTTTATGGCTTTGAAAATGGAAAGTTAACCTTGTTTATGCTTTTAGAACTCCTCAAGGTAGCAAATACTGAGATCAACAAGGAGACAGACAAAAGAAGTTGTAAGGAGAAAGGAGTTTTATCTTTTGCTGGGCATCCTCTTTGGGATCTTCCTTGCCAGACCATTAACTCAAGGCTGTTGACTCATTTGCATATTGTTAAATACTGTGTCAACTGAGCTTCTATTTAACACCACGTAGAAAATGGGAGATTGAGTCTATTGCTCAATTTCAAATTTCTTGGTAAAACAATGAGGCCCAGCCCGAGCCCATTCTTTCTTATTGATTGCAGAAGTACACAGGCTGTGTGACAGAGAACAGTTAATGCTCTTCTTGGCAAGATTTGTGGCTTCAGGTAGCTATGCCTTTTCTCTTCCATCTTCAGGGGCATCTTCTCTAAAGGGTTCTTTTGTCCTGTCTGCAATTTTCTAGCTATACGTGGCTGTGCAGTTGTTACTCAAGGTGAGTTCAGTTAGTGCTAGAAGGATGCCTTCTCACTTGGAGCCCAGCTTCTTTTTTATGTAGCACCTATCTTGAATCTCTGCTTACATTCCAAATCTTGGCACAGTGGGCTCTGTCTGAGGGTCCAACTGAGGTTTTTCCATCTGTGGAGAAGTGCTAAAATCTCTGAATTTGTATATCCCTGAAAGCACACTCCCTTCAAATGCACATTTTCTCCACCTAAAGACAACTGCAAACTCATTTAGGTTTCTTGAAGAAACCATCCGTGCCCACTCCTGTGAAAAGTGAGTTCTGTGTTCCATTCCTAGAGTGCTTAATTTCTACACTGGGCATTAGTCACATACCATTTCCTTCCTGATACCATTAGCTACCACACTGGCATTCTAGCATCTTTCCACTCTACTACTCTATCAAATCCCTTCCCATTTTTGAATTTTTCCTGTGAATAATAATAATAGTTAAGATAATAACTCACATTTATTGACTGCTTAATGTGATTCAGGCACTGTCTAATGGTTTTAATGCAACAACTCTACGGTGTAGATATATCTCTACCTCCATTTAGAATGATGTAAACCAAGTCTTTCAGTATCCAATGTTCCAAACCTATTTAGAGGCATAATGAGGATTTGAATACAGGCAATCCTATTGAGAATATCCTTAATAATGTCTTGGGTCAAAAGTCACAAGGAATACATATCTATTTCATTTAATTCATAAGTTTTTATAGACTTTCTGTTTTATTGATTTTTGCTTGGCCTGAGTTGATGTTTAAACTGTACTATAAGCTTTACACACACATACACACACACACACACACATATATATATACATACGTACATGCATTGTTGTTATTGTTTAGTTTCCAAGTCATGCAACCCCATGGACTGTAGTCCACCATGCTCCTCTGTCCATGGGATTTCCCAGGCAGGATTACTAGACTGGGTTTCCATTTCCTTCTCCAAGGGATCTTTCCAACCCAGGAATCGAGCCTGCATCTCCTATATTTACACGTGGATTCTTTACTACTGAGTCACCACGAAAGTCCCATATATATGCATATTTATAGGTATTATATATATATATATATATATACCCAATAAAAACGGTATACAGACATATAATTAGACAAATCTATCATAACAGTAGGAGTATTTTGTATGATTTTGTCCAATTTATCTAGCACAAAGGGATACCTAAGAGTTATTCAAAGGACTTTTTCTTCTCTTATTAGAATTACAGCTATGCTTCCTTATAAAACTATCAATTTTATTCTATTCCTCATTCAGGTATATTATTTTAGAATCCTATCTAGGTGAGAGCTCCTATATTTTATAATCTGCACTCAAGTGCATGTACTAATAATAACAATCTTTCGTAGATATTTTCCAATACAAGCTTTGATATATGTGGGGAAAACTGTTTATGTATTCTCTAATAAGGAGACACAGTGAACCACTTATTGACTTACATTGAAATTATTCTCTCACTATTTCCAGTATACTTTATTTTGTATGAATAATTATATTTTATAAATATGATTCAAAGAGAAATACATGAATCAAGTACAACAAAATATCACGACTTCTACTTATATTTTAAATAATCCTTATATGATAGTGTAGTGTGTAGTGGCTGTCATTCTTGGATATAAATCAGAATCTCCCTCTCCAGATAGTCATTTTGAAGATTTTGATATAATAGAGTGATGTCTATGTGCTCAGTCACTCAGGTGTGTCCAACTCTTTGTGACCCCATAGACTGTAGCCCTCCAGGCTCTTCTGTCCATGGAACTTTCCAGGCAGGAAGACAGGAGTGGGTTGCCATTTTTTTTCTCCATGGTAGAGTCAGGAGAGTGTTTGAAAGTCTGAGTTTTTATCAACATCCTAGTTGATTCTGAAGTGAGAGATTCTAGGATCACACTTCGAGAGAGGAAGAAAAAGATACTAGTAGTTAAGAGATGAGATTTGGAGTCAGAGAAACCATTTACTAGAATGTAATTAATTTCTCTAAACTTCAGTTTGTTTGTTTTTTCTGCAAAAATGCCTAAAAATAATAGGATCTGATTCATGAAGTTGTGAGAAAGTATGTGAAAAGTGCCTGGTCTAGTACATGAAAGTGAAAGTGAAGTCACTCAGTCATGTCTGACTCCAGGCAAGAGTACTGGAGAGGTTTGCTATTTCCTTCTGCAGAGGTCTAGTACATAGGAAGTGATAATTAAGTGTTAATAAGTAGTGGTAGTGGTGATATTAGCAGTTGTTAAAATGTAGGTTTTTTTTACATCATGTGATATTAGAGAATTACAAATTAAAATAGTGAGATAGCACTACATATATATTAGAATAGCAAATATCCAAAATACTGACACCATCAAATGCTGGCGAGAATGTGGAGCAATAGGAACTCTCATTCATTGCTGGCAGGAACACAAAATGGCACAACCACTCTGGGTGTCAGCTTGACAATTTCTTAAAACTAAACATACTCTTACCATGTGATCCATCAATCACATGTCTTGCTACTTACCCAAATGAGTTGAACACTTTTGTCCACACAAAAACCTTCACCAGATATTTATAGAAGCTTTATTCATAATTGCCCAAACTTGCAAACAGCCAACATGCCGTTCATTAGGCAAATGGATATAAACCGTGGTATATCCAAACAATGGAATCTTATTCAGTGATAAGAAGAAATGACCTATCAAGCCATGAAAATGTATTGAGGAAACTTAAATGCACATTGCTAAGTGAAATAGGCTAATCTGGAAAGTCTACATACCATATAATTCTAATTATGTGAGATTCTGGAAAAGGCAAAAGCTATCAGTGACCGTTAGGAGTTCAGAGGAGGGCAGACAGAGGAACAAATAGATGGGCAACAAGGATTTTTAAGACAATAAAACTCTTCTGTATCATATTGCAATTGTGGATATATGTCATTATACACAAAGAAAGCACCCTAATGCCAACTATGGCAGTTAATTGATAATAATATATGAATATTGGCCTATCAATTGTAAAACATAGACTACATTAAAGTAAAATATTAATAATGAGGAAAGAGTGTATAAGGGACAGTGAGGGGTATATGGGAAATCTCTATACTTCTCACTCCATTTTTCTGTAATCTTAAAACTGCTTTTAAAAATAAAATCAATAATTACAAAGCAAAATAAAACAGACAAAAATGTAGCTGTTATTTGAGTTCTTAAATACGAAAATATGACATTGAAGAAATAACACTAGTTTTGAATGAACACAATGCTCTAGGTGAAAAATACACAACTAGATTTTGAAGACTGAGTAGAAAAATAAAGGAAGCTATCTCATTCTCATTAACACATTTTATATTTAATACTAATTGAAATGATATGTTGGATTCAATACAATCTCCTCTTAAAATTAATTTCACATCATCCTTTTTACTTTTCAAGTGTGACTACTAAATTTTTAAAAATTATATATATGGCTCACATTATATTTCTCTGGGTCAATGCTGATCTATGAAATCAGCAAAATTTCTAGTATACAAGTGAAAGTGAAAGTCTGACTGTCTAAGACCCCATGGACTGTAGCCCAATAGGTTCCTCTGTCCATGGAATCCTCCAGGCAAGAATACTGGAGTGGGTTGCTGTTTTCCAGGGGGTCTTCCAAACCCAGGGATTGAACCTGGGTCTCCCGCATTGCAGGTAGAGTCTTTACCATCTGAGTCACCACGGAAGTCCCAGTATACAATAGTCCTTCCAAATATTAGCACAGCTCTTAGGTAGTAGTAGTCACTGTCTTGTTTCTTGTAGTGGACTTTCACTACTTTTCTTATATACTTTTCTTTTATACAGTCAAATTTTCTTTTTTATCATAATTATTTTCCCCTAAAAGTTCTAATCCATGCCAGTATAAGCATGTTGGCCTCAAGGTGACCGAGCTCAGTCACTCTAATTCTTGATTCCCTGTTATAATTGAATTTTCCCAATCGCCACTTCTGACTGAAGTCACTTTCAGAGTTTCCATTGGTAACGTGCCATTATAATCTTGAGTCACAGTCAGTTTTACTTAGTCCCTCTGATGTGTGCCCTCTTCCTCCTATTCCTGAATGTCTTGAACAGATAGCCATTTTTCTGATTTCCTTTGAAATACTCAACTTTGAAGAGCAGTGCTTTTTGGCTTAGAGCCTGTATTAGTTTTCTATGTTGCTGACAAATTACTACAAATTTATCTATTACCTCACAAGTTTCCATGTAATAGGGATTATGGCATTATTTAGCTGGGTTTTCAGCTTAGGATCTAACAGTGCAAAAATTAAGATTTTTTTCTGGACTGTGTTCTCATCTAGAACTGGGACTGGAGAACAGTCTGCTTCTGAGCTTAGTCACTTTGTAGTCGAGTTTATTTCCTTGTAGCTGTATGAAGCTGGCGCTCCAATACTTTGGCTACCTGACACAAAGAACTGACTCACTGGAAAGAAACCCTGATGGCGGGAAAGCTTGAAGGCAAAAGGAGAACGAGGGTAGAAGATAAGATGTTTAGATAGCATCACCGACTAAAGGACAAGAATCTGGAGAAACTCCAGGAGACAGTGGAGGACAAGGAAGCCAGGCATGCTACAGCCCATGGGGCAGCAGAGTCTTTGCAACTGAACAACAATAACAACAACAAAAATACGTATGAAAGAGGACATCCGTTACTAACTGATTCTTGTTGGAAGACTGCTCTCAATTCCTAGAAGCCATTCACATATACTTTCTGCCATGTGACCCTCTACATAGGCAGTTTATAGCACTGCCGTTTGCTTCTTCACGGTCAGGAGAACATCTCACTCTGGTTTCTCCACCAGGCATCTCATATCATGGAACATAAAGAAGGGAGTGAGATCCCATCACCTTTGCCATATTCCGTCTGTTAGAAACAAGCCATGGGTTCTGCTTACACTCAAGAGGAGGGTACTACACTACATAAGGGCTTTATTATTAGAAGTCATTCCTGTGTGTGTCTCTCTCGTAACTCTTACTAGTGCCTGGGGTTCTTCCTTTCCCACTAGCTCTTCTCACTTTTCTCTCAGGTCCACAGGAAATGGTTATTCTGTCTCTTCATGTCATTTAATCTGATGGATTGGATCTCAGGTGCCTTCCTGTAGGTCTTTCCAATTTGCCCACTGTTTGTTGGAAATCTCTCTCTTCTTTCCTTTTTCCTCTTCCTCTTTCCTTCTCCCATGCACTTTTCCTAGTTTTATTTTAAATTACTTCTTAAATGAGCTTCCATTGGACAACTCTTCCCCAAAATAATAACTCTAACCACTGAAAAAATAGTTATGAAAAACATAGCTAAAGGAAGGAGATTAGGGGGAAAAAAAGAAAAAGACACATTTTGAAAGGGAATCAACACTTGGAAGAAGGGAGCACCACTGAGTGAGTTTTTCATTTCAGAGCATCTGATCTAAGGGCAGACTTCAGCTTGTACCTTGCAAAGCAGGTAAAACAGCATTTAAAGATGCTTAATTTTCTGGCTGACCCGTGAACTATAGACATTTAGAGGATACTCCAAATAGGTGACCTAAGGATTGAAGAACTTAACTGAATTTGGGGCTTCTACAAAAAAAAAAAAAAACAAAAAAAAACCAGAATTTGCAGTTTGAGTCCATTTAACTTATCTGCTTCATAAACAAACAAGATATCAGAATTCTTTGGAGGAACAAAACAGACTCCAGGGTCTTCATTATATAATATCCAGAATTCTAGAATATAATAAATAAATTACTTACCATAAGAAGAAACAGAAATAAAAAAAGTGATATCTTGAGGATAAAAGAAAATGGTAAATAGCTATGTCAATAATTGTAGTAGGTGTAAATGGACTAAACCTTTTGCTTAAAAGACTGATATAGTCAAAATGGATTTTTAAAATACTTTTAGGGAAATTAAATAAATAGTCTTGTTTAGACTTCAGAGACAAAGCAGAACAGGCCTCTGACCTTCATTCTAACCTGCCTGGACACTGCCCTGCCTATGACTGACTGTGAGTGACTGCCTGCTTTAAGTGCAAGACTTGCTGGCACCATAGATAACATAGTCCTGAGACTGTTGAACCCCTGAAGGGTAGCCCCAGGCTTAACAACATTCCAAGTTTTACAAGACAAAACTAACAACATTAACATGAAACCAGAGGTGCTATTTGCTCACAGATTGATGATGATATCAGTTTGCTGCCTGGGATTGTAAATGGGAACCCCAAACTGCAATCTTTGAAGTCTCTGAACTCAACCCATGGAGCTGCCTGTCTGCCTGGAATCTTCTCCCAACTGGGACTCCAGATGTGCTGTGTCACCTGCCTTCCCAGCACTGTTAGATTCTGGATATTGGTCAAACCCAGTCACTTTTAATGCTAGTATAAGTAAACTAGATACTTCTCTAATAAATGTTTGCATTATTTATTTGTATATAACAAGTGGTTTATTTTGTTAACATATCCTCCAAACCTGAGTTGAAAGTGAAACATTCAGCAAAACAAATACCTATTTTATGCTTATTAAAGATATACTTTAAATATAAAGATACAAACAGGTTGGAAGTTAATAGCATAAGAAATTGGAGTGCCAGAATTAACATCAGGTAAAATAGAGTTCACTTCCTGTTGAACTCAGTGATCAATGCAAAGAAATAGATGAAAACAATAGAATAAGAAGGACTAGAAATCACTTCAAGAAAATTAGAGGTACCAAGGGAACATTTCAGTGAAGATGGGCACAATAAAAGACAGATATGATATGCACCTAACAGAAGCAGAAGATATTAAGAAGAGGTGACAAGAATACACAGAAGAACTGAACAAAAAAGATCTTAATGACCCAGATAACCACGAAGGCATGATCACTCACCTAGAGGCAGACATCTTGGAATGTGAAGTCAAGTGGGCCTTAGGAAGCATCATTAAGAACAATGCTAGTGGAGGTGATGGAATTCCAGTTGAGCTATTCCAAATGCTAAAAGATGATGCTGTGAAAGTGCTTCACTCAATATGCCAGCAAGTTTGGAAAACTCAGCAGTGGCCACAGGACTGGAAAAGATCAGTTTTCATCCCAATCCCAAAGAAAGGCAATGCCAAAGAACGCTCAAACTACCACACAATTACACTCATCTCACATGCTAGCAAAGCAATGCTGAAAATTCTCCAACCAGACTTCAAGAGTACATGAACCATGAACTTCCAGATGTTCAAGCTGGATTTAGAAAAGGCAGAGGAACCAGAGATCAAATTGCCAACATTCACTGGATCATCAAAAAAGCAAGAGAGTTCTAGAAATACATCTACTTCTGCTTTATTGACTATACCAAAGACTTTGACTCTGTGGATCACAGCAAACTGTGGAAAATTCTTCAAGAGATGGGAATACCAGAACACCTGACCTGTCTTGAGAAATCTGTACACAGGTCAAGAAGCAACAGTTAGAAATGTACATGGAACAGACTGGTTCCAAATTGGGAAAGGAGTTCATCAAGGCTGTATATTGTCACCCTGCTTATTTAACTTATATGCAGAGTGTATCATGTGAACTGCCAGGCTGGATGAAGCACAAGCTGGAATCAAGATTGTTTGGAGAAATCAATAACCTCAGATATGCAGATGACTCCATCCTTATGACAGAAAGTGAAGAAGAACTAAAGAGTCTCTTGATGAAAGTGAAAGAGGGAGAGTGAAAAAGTTGACTTAAAACTCAGCGTTCAGAAAATGATGATCATGACATCCGGTCCCATCACTTCATGGCAAATGGATGGGGAAACAATGGAAACAGTGACAGACTTTATTTTTTTGGCCTTCAAAATCACTGCAAATGGTGACTGTAGCCATGGTATTAAAAGACGCTTGTTCCTTGGAAGAAAAGCTATGACCAACCTAGACAGCATATTAAAATGCAGAGACATTACTTTACCAACAAAAGTCTATCTAGTCAAAGTTATGGTTTTTCAGTAGTAATGTATGGATGTGAAAGTTGGACTATAAAGAAAGCTGAGTGCCGAAGAATAATGTTTCCAAGCTGTGGTATTGGAGAAGACTCTTGAGAGTCCCTTGGACTACAAGGAGATCCAACCAGTCCTTCCTAAAGGAAATCAGTAATGAATATTCATTGGAAGGACTGATACTGAAGCTGAAACTCCAATACTTTGACCACCTGATGTGAAGATCTGACTAAATGGAAAAGACCCTGATGCTGGTAAAGATTGAAGGCAGGAGGAGAAGGGGATGACAGAGGATAAGATGATTGAATGGCATCCCTGACGTGATGGACATGAATTTGTGTAAGCTCCATGAGTTGGTGATGGACAGGGAAGCCTGGCATGCTGTTGTCCATGGGGTCACAAAGAATCCAACATGAGTGAGTGACTGAACTGAAAATAGAGTTTAATACAATATATACTATCAGAGATGTCGAGGGATATTTTATATTGATAGAGTTTTAATTTACCAAAGTCATAGCTATTATAAACATATATGGTTATATTTGTAAGGGCTTCTGTAACAAAATTATGCTACTTGGGTGGTTTAAATCATAGGGGGAACAAATTTCTCACATTTCTGAAGGCTAGAAGCCCAAGATCAAGGTGACAGCAGGTTTGATTCCTTCGGAGGGCTTGTTTCCTGGCCTGCAAACGGCAGCCTTCTCTCTTTATCTTCCTGTGGTCTTCCTTATGCCTGTGCCTGTTCACATCTCCTCTTCTTATGAGGATACCAGTAATGGATCAGAGGCCAACCATCTGACCTAATTTTATTTTGATGATATCTTTAAAGGCCTTGTCTCCAACTACAGTCACATCCTGAGATACTGGGGGCTAAGACTTTCAACTATAAATTTTGAGGGAACACAATTCAACCTCTAATAATATCTCATGTTTCAAAATATCTGAAGCATAATTTGAAAGAATTTAAGGAAGAAATACAATTTGAGTTGAAGATTTTTACCAATCTTCTCTTAGCAACTGATTGAACTAGACCAAAAAAAAAAAAAAAGTAAAGATGTAGATGGGTTGAAAAATAGCATCTTTTTCATTGATGCCATTGACTTAATAGTTGTGGAACATGCAGTCAACGACTGTATGTTTCTCTTTCTTCTTCTTCTATACATACAGTCAAAATTTGCTTTAAAAAAAATCACGTATAAATTCCCCAAGCTTTTAATAAAAAGCCCAGATAGGAGAGCTGACTCAGGTTGAAAATTTAAGTTTTTAAAAGTTGGGGTTGTGGACTCTTAACCATTNTAATAGTTGTGGAACATGCAGTCAACGACTGTATGTTTCTCTTTCTTCTTCTTCTATACATACAGTCAAAATTTGCTTTAAAAAAAATCACGTATAAATTCCCCAAGCTTTTAATAAAAAGCCCAGATAGGAGAGCTGACTCAGGTTGAAAATTTAAGTTTTTAAAAGTTGGGGTTGTGGACTCTTAACCATTCTACATAACAAGAGCTAAGTGACTTCTTGTTATGAATCCTAACTTTTGCATGGGAAGGGAATAGTCTATCCATATGAGAATGGTCAAAGAATAACATGCAACATATAGTGAAGAAAAATCATAGAAAGAGGGAAAGTGGTTGCCCAACAACTAGATGGGTCAGAGTGGGGTATTCTTGTCTCAGAGTGGGGTTCACTGCTTCCAGGGTAATAATGCTCATTGCCTTCACATTGGTATTTTTAAGAAAATGAGTTCCCAGGTCCCAGAAGTGTGGTTGGGTTTGGCCAGCATTTTAATGAGGTCCTCATCTCCTTATAATAACTGAGTGAACCAATCAGTTTTATATTAAAAACTCGTACTCTTTTAAATGTTAGTAAATACACCAAGTGATTCTACCCCAGGTTGTACATAGCCCTCTGGTGTCATGCAACAGAGAGGATCTCAGCCTAAAATTTTGCTGTGTTTTTTTCCACTACTTTGCTTGATAAATTGTGAAATGAATCTGGAACCAGGCTATGGAGAAGCAAAGACCATCTGCCCGAGATTTGTAAAGATCTGCTGAAGGAATTACTGGATTGTCAGAGGAAGCATTTGACAGTCTCTCTGTCCTCTGCCCTTTACTTGTTCTGTGATAAAAGAACAGAATAAAATGTGCGTGGGACCTTTGGGTATCTGGGAAGATTGCTCAAAATTGTGCTTATTCTGCAATGCCACACACTTTTACGCCCTCAGATCAAATGAGTGATGTGAAGTTCAGAAAACTAAACCCTACTGAGGTATGACCGTCTCCAGCAGGATCAAGTCTATTGGACTCTGCAAATGCATTTGGCATATTTAGGATTCCAGTGCATTTTAAACCTATTTCACTTTCCCTGCCTTTAGAATTTGTAACCTTGTGGAAATTATTCTGTAACTTGGATAGTGCTCTGTTCACTGATCAAATCCATTCATTCTCTGCCTGTACTTCACCTCGTATTTTATTACTCTTTCAGGTCTGTTGAGCAAGTCTGTCTATGCAGGCATCTTACAATGCCTTAAATAGCAACTTAGGCTGGGACGTGTCTTTGCTGCTGTTGGTTTAATAATCTTAATGAACCACCTCTTCCAGTTGCCTTATTCTTTAGTTTCATAATTAATGTCTCAACCTCTAGTTTCTGAAAGGAGTTAAGTTTATCTGCCCAGCTATGTCTAGCAAAAGAAAGTGAAAAAGGAAAAAGTGTTAGTCACTCAGTTCAGTTCAATTCAGTCTCTCTGTCATGTCCGACTCTTTGTGACCCCATGGACTGCAGCACACCAGGTTCCTTTGTCCATGGAATTTTCCAAACAAGAATAGCAGAGTGGGTTGCTATTCCCTTTTCCAGCAAGGTGAAATGAAAGTTACTCAGCTGTATCCAACTCTTTGTGACCCCATGGACTGTGGTCTGCCAAGGTCTTCTGCTCCTGGAATTCTCCAGACCAGAATACTGAAGTGGGTAGCTGTTCAAGGCCTTCTCCAGGGGATCTTCCCAGCAAAAGACTGTCTTAATAAGTATGCAGCCCTCTGCCTATTGTTCCTCTACTGAAGTAGACCAGGGACTTTCAAGGAACTCATGTAGCTAGGGGCCTGGGGGGTTGCAACTTTTGATTCTTCCTGCTGGTGGCAGTCAGTACACCCATGGAGCATTCATTCCTCTTTCCCTGAGTGCTGAAAAAGTAGTACAGCCTACTCCGAAAAGTCTGATACCTAAGCAGATCCATAATGGAGGTAGAGATTCTGAACGTTGTCTTTTCACTCATATGTTTCAGCAATACCCTTCTCTTTGAAACAGTTGACCTTCTGACCTGGAATTTCCAACCTTGTTCTGCCTTTACTGAAACCAGCAGTGTTGGCTTCCACCTGGTCTCCAACCTGGTGGCTCATCTGCTAGGTTCAGGTTACCTATCAACACACACAGCTCTGTTCCCAGCCTCTGATTTTGTATTTAGAATCTTGGGCTCTAGCTAGCAGAGACTTTTACTGAATTCCAGAATCTATATTTCTAGCACCCTTGCTTGATCCCCTTTGTGACCCTGCTTGATTAACTGATCACTGCAGAAAGCAGTAAATGATTTCTGCAAAACCTAGGATTATAGGCAATTGATGAATATTAAATAGGCAAGAGGAGCACAGCCTTTAAAGCAGAAACAATGCACCATTATCTGACTTCTTAATAGCGTAGGAAATTCTTGAGAACAAGAGCTATGTGTTATTTAGCTCCTTACCCATCATAAGCTCTAAGTAAAAGATGGATGAATAAAGGAGAAGAAGAACACACCTGCATCCAGCACACTCAATCTTCACGACACTTACAGTCCTTAAGTGTTTCCAGAATCTAACATATCACTGTATAGAGAGGTGTGTATGTGTTCTCAGTCACTCAGCCCTGTCTGATACTTTCTGACCACATGGGCTATAGCCCACCAGGACCCTCTGTCCAGGCAAGAAAACTGGAGTAGGTTACCATTCCCTCTCCAGGGGATCTTCCCAACCCAAGAATTGAACCCACATTTCCTGAATCTCCTGCATTGGCAGTTAGATTCTTTACCACTGAGGACATCACTGTATAGACAGTATACCCTTAAACAAGTTATTAAATCTCTACCTTATAACAAACACTTGAAAACGTCTTTCAACTTCTTCAGGTAGAAATGACTGTATATTGTCATCCTGCTTATTTAATTCATATTCAGAGTACATCAAGCAAAATGCCAGGCTGGATGAACCACAAGTTGAAATCAAGATTGCCAGGAGAAGTATGAGCAACAATGGAAACAGTGACAGACTATTTTTTTGGCCTTCAAAATCACTACAGATGGTGACTGCAGCCATGATATTTAAAGATGCTTGCTCCTTGGAAGAAAAGCTATGACCAACCTAGATAGCATATTAAAATGCAGAGACATTACTTTTGCCAACAAAGGTCCATCTAGTCAAAGTTATGGTTTTTCAGTAGTCATGTATGGATGTGAGAGTTGGACTATAAAGAAAGCTGAGCACCAAAGAATAGATGCTTTTGAACTGTGGTGTTGGAGAAGACTCTTGAGAGTCCCTTGGACTGCAAGGAGATCCAACCAGTCCATCCTAAAGGAAATCAGTTCTGAATATTCATTGGAAGGACTGATACTGAAGCTGAAACTCCAATACTTTGGCCACCTCATGTGAAGAACTGACTCGTTGGAAAAGACCCTGATGCTGCTAAAGACTGAAGGCAGGAAGAGAATGGGAGCACAGAGGATGAGAAGGTTAAGTGGCATCACCGACTTGATGGACGTGAGTTTGAGTAAGCTCCAGGGGTTGGTGATGGACAGGGATGCCTGGAGTGCTGCAGTCTATGGGGTCACAAAGAGCTGGACATGACGGAGTGACTAAACTAAACTGAAGGCAAAATCTTACCTCTATCCCTGTTACCTAGGTGCAATACCTTAACCTTTTTTCCTCATCCCTACAAAGTGAGTCTCCATCTCAATAGTGTGCTGGAAGGATCAATTAAGATAATATGACCTAGAGGAATGGGATGGGAGGAATGGTACGGAGGTTCAAGAAGGAAGGGATAAATGTATACATATAGCTGACTTCCGGTATTGTACAGCACCAACTAAAGCAATACTGCAAAGCTATTACACTCCAATTAAATTTTCAATTAAAAAAGATAAAATGCATAAAGCAGTAAATACAGTGTTTTGGACATAACCTGCCTTCTGGAATTTTCCTTTGCCTCCTTCATAAATGTCAAGTTTACAGATGTTAGTTTGAGAATGCTCCTGAAGGAAACTAGAAAAATTTTCTTCTGATTTATGTTAGTGATTTTCATGTTGAGAACAATCTATGGAATCAGTTAAGGAACATTTCCAAGCCACTCAGTTTCCAGTTCCCACTCCCACCTCCAAAAGCTAATGTGCAGAGTGCAATATATTGCCAAGGCATTTTGATAGCCTTAATAACTTAATGGAATATCCATGCCTTCTTGTGGAATATCCATGCCTTTAGTATTCATTCTTGACTAAACATTAGAATCCTTTGGGAAATTCATAAGCCCTGGTGGATTCTTAGGGCTATCTGGTAATATTACAATATTCCTCTATTCCATTCATTTTCTACTTTCAAAGATAAATACTTCAACTTCTCCTTTGTGCTTGAAAGTCCAGTAGACACCTCAAAATGGTCATGCCCCAAACTCCTGATTTATCTCCTTCTCATAATATAAACCATTGCAGTAAATGGCACGTCCATCCTTCTGATTATTAGAAAACCTGGAGTCATCAATTACTCCTCTCCTCACTTCTCTCTCCTCTCACACACCATATCCACTACAACTGCAAATCCTGCTGAGTGATCCTGGGTTAAGTCACATCTTAGTACCTCCACCGCTAGAAACTTGATTCAAGCTATTAAAATCTTTTATCCGGATGATTGTTAAAGCTTGCCTACAACCTTGCTTCCCTTCAGTTTCTTCGGAGAAGCCTATTCTACTCAGATTTGTTCAATGACCTTAGTGAAACAAAAGCCAGATTTCACAGTGGCTCCAAGGCTCTCACTGAACTGGCCCCTTTGCTGTCACTACCTGCGATCTATCTTCTCCATCATTCTTCCCCTGCTCCTCCTCATGCAGCTTCACTGACCACTTCTCTGGTCCTTAAACAGGACCTGAGATCCTCTGCTGTTTCCTTCACAGGGAACACACTTCTAAAACCCATGATGCTCACTTTCCACTTCCTTCAAGTCTCNTACCTGCGATCTATCTTCTCCATCATTCTTCCCCTGCTCCTCCTCATGCAGCTTCACTGACCACTTCTCTGGTCCTTAAACAGGACCTGAGATCCTCTGCTGTTTCCTTCACAGGGAACACACTTCTAAAACCCATGATGCTCACTTTCCACTTCCTTCAAGTCTCTGTCAAATGCTGCTATCCTCAGAAGATCTTTCCTGACTAACTTCCCTAAAATAGCATCGCTTAAGGCCCTTGTCTCTTTTGTTCATGGCCACGCCCTAGGTACCCAGCATAGGGTCTGCTTCTTACATGGCATTTGATAAATACATATTAGGCTTCTCTGGTAACTCAGTGAAGAAGCTGCCTGCAATGCAGAAGACCCAGGTTTGATCTCTGGGTCAGAAAGATCCCCCGAAGAAAGGAATGGCTACCCACTGCAGTATTCTTGCCTGGAGAATTCCATGGACCAAGGAGCTTGGTGGGCTACAATCCATGATGTCTCAGAGTCAGACATGACTTAGGACTAACACAATAAATACATAGTTTGATGTAAAAATGCTCTGAGCTCTCCAGTGGGATCCAGTGTCCTTGAGCTTAGATTTTCTGGCCTAGAACCATTTGTATGGGACAAAGAGGTTCACATTAGAGCCAGTTCACTGGCCAAGCTCACTGTCTTGCTGGTCAGAGATTGATTAATGCATCATTACCACAGAATCATCATTCTTTTTATAACAAAATACTCTCAAGATCTTGTTTATTGTTTTCTCAGATTTGTCTTTCAGTTACATACTACTCAGTTAGACCCCTAGATGTATCTTTCCATTCTTACTTCCTTGCTTGCTTTGAAACTCAATTCCTTCTCTTGCTTGACAAAGCTTAATTTATTAAATATTTGATACTCTGCCCAAAATGTCCATTTTATAACTATCTATCTCTCTAGATGATTATGGCTAGATTTACAATCAGATGCTTACTATATATTTCACTCCCTGACTTTTAGTACAGTATTTGCCTGGCCTTTTAAAATGTGAGGCTTTTAAGGTATGTGAGAAAGAGAGAGAAATTGAGACTGTCTTCCTAGAGTCCTTTGATGATTTACCTAAATCACTTAAAAATTGAAAACACAATCTTTGAACTTCCCTATTATTTTTGTCTCTGACATCATCTTATAACACAAATTTTATAACAGCAATATATTTTTTCACTTATGTGATTAAAATTCTGAACACCAAGTCTCCTGAGTCCCTTTTCAAATATCATGTAATATACCCTAAGTTAAATAAGATAGTTTTTTTTTTTTCACATATATTTTCAAGTTCTCTGTTATAATTGCTGGACTATTTGCTATTTTAATTGCTGCTCTGATATCTTTTCAAACACTCCCTTGGAAAATGAAATTTTCTAGAAAGAATATAACTCCCAAGCATATTTGAAGGAGGAATTAAAGACTTATTTAGATAATAAATCTAAGTGCATCACACATGAGTAGCTGTTTGTTTTCCTTTACCATCAATATGAAATTCATTTTTTTCTACTACCTGGAAGTTATGGATAATTCTAAAGATATTTTGCCAAGATCGAAGTAATAAGAATTTACTGTAGGTTGTGAATCAAGGAAATACACACAAATTAAACATAATGCAACAAAGTCATGGAGCTTAAATCATAATAAACAGATATTGATCCAGGGTTCTGATAGCATCTCTAGATGTAACTCTAGATGTAAAAGGTAATAATTCCTACTGCTTTATAAAGACTTTCAGTTAAAAAAATTAAACCATTTTGGTATTTTTACTCTTGTATTTCTTGTGCTCTCATTAATAAAATATATATTTGCATTTTATTTTTCCAAGGAAATATATAGCAACCAATCTCACTCATAAGAGTTATTTTCCTTATGAATGATTATATCTATATTCATCTTATTTTTAAAACAATATTGAGTAAAGACATTGAGTTATTATAAATGCAAACTATAAATGTGTTCTAGAAGAAAAATAATATTCGTGTTAAATGGATGTGCAACTTTTTCAACACAAATGCAAACCAGCCCTAATTTTATTTTCAAAATGTCACTCTTTAACCAATATAATGCACAATCAATTTTAAGTACCAAGCAGAATGCTTTATAATGCTGCTCAAGGGAAGACATGCAGTTTTTCATTTCATCATCAACAGAGTTAAGTTATATCACCAAACAATCTAGAAACATCTGATTAACCAGATGCCATTTTCCACCCGCTGTCCCAGATTAAAATGCAGTGATGTGTTCAATAGGGTACTAAAAATTTTTTGATAAGCCTTTTTTTTTTCTCCAGATAGCCACCCCAGCTCCCCATGTAGAGGGGTAATGAAGCAAGGCAACCATTTATGTATATAACTTTTTGAAAAGCAAATTAGAATAAAAACCCTTTATTTGTCTAGGTTTGTAAGGTTCATCTGAGCACAGTGTGGTGCACACCAGTGCCTCTGCCAGTCCCTACGTTATATCCTCTACATTTTTGTTCTTAAACTTTGAACATCATGGACTGTAGACTGTCAGGCTTCTCTGTCCATGGTAAAATACTGGAGTGGTTAGCCATTTCTTTCTTCAGGGAATCTTCCCCACCCAGGGATCAAACCTTAGTCTCCTGCATTGCAGGCAAATTCTTTATCATCTGAGCCACCAGGGAATCCCAACCTCTACACTGGTCACCCTCATTTCTCAGTGTAAGTCTAGCCTAGCCACATGTGGTATTATGGAAAGTGCTGGCAGCCTAAGCCCCATAGGTAAGCAGAACTTTGAATTGGTTCTTTGTCTAATAGTCTAATAGCACAATTGTACCTGGAATGTAGTTGAAGTCTCTAAATCAAAGTCTTCTCTATACCTTGCTTTTATCTACCTAGATTTTATCTAACTAGAATTCTAGTCCCTTGACCGGCCATCTTACTTGGAGTCCCATCATTATCTTTTCCATTGGGGAAATTTTCCACCTCATCCAGTGCCCCTTTCCTTTTACTGTGAATGAACTTCTAAAACTACAATGCTTGTTGGTGTCTTCTGAACTAGAGACTGACTTCCCTCCCTTGCCTGGCCCACCTGCTATTTGATATTCCTTGCTTGATGATGGGCCTGGATCCCTTCCACACCTGGCCTGGCCCAACAGGCTGGACAAAGTGGTATGGAGCCCTCATTTCCTGTCCTGTGCTGAGAGCCTCTGCAGCCTGGGCAGTCAGCCAGTCCCAGTACCGCCTCATCTTGCACTTTCCCATGAGCCTCTCTGCTAAGAGGCTTGCCTGCTTCATGGCTCCACCCACTGCTGTGTGGAAACCCTGGTTCCCTGCCAGATGGCTCAGTCAATAGATGTGCTGGAGCAAATCAAATCACTGGTCAGGGTAGGGATGCTTTTGTTGTACCTCTTAAAGCTCTATTTATTTATTGTATTAGTTGTAATTCTGTCACTCCCTATCAGAAAATGAAAACCAAATAGATGCCTCTCACATACAAAAGTGATGCCAGATATGCTCTTTGAATTATTGAGCTAATTTTCCATTAGCACAAAGTATCTCTTCTTCCCACCCACCCCATGGCTTGCATGCATGCTAACTGCTCTGGCTCTGTCTTAAAAGAAAATAAAGTCATTTGGGCCATGTAAGGGAGAAGCCAACCCCTGCACCTAATGCTGAAAACACTGAGTTAACTGAATCTCATACCAAATGTATCCTCCATCATTGGTAAAAGAAATCTCTTTAAGTGAAAATATTTAAAAGTCAATTTGGGATGGACAGATTTCTAGAATTATTACATGGTTCCCTACTTATACTGGGGATTTTAAATATGATTTCAGTCAACATTCAGACATACATTTCTGTGCCATGCTCCCAAAGATGATTTTTATAGCTGTTTTCTCCTAAGATAGGTGTCCCTCATTTTTTGACTCTTTAAATCTCTGTGTCCGCTTTGTGGTTTTCCCATCTATCCCTCTGCATGTTTTGTCTTTGCCGATTGCTAGCAGCATTTCCTCTTTTAATCTGTTTAGACCTGAGACACGAGATAGCCATGTGTGGTAGAATAGGTCATAACATAAAAATATATTGGTTCTGACTCAGTGCCTGAGGACATCTCTTGAGAATATAAACATGAGCTTTTAGGCAGAATAACTTGTGAAATATTATGGCCTTAGTTTCTTGTTCATAGCTGCAACTCTATCCAATTGATGTGTCTCTGTAAATACTATGAGAATACATAAAAGCTGGAAAAACATTGCCATTTGTTCTAAATATCTTCATTGAATATCTACATTATCACAGAAATAGTAAGACAGAACTCACACAGCTGCACTTTTCCTGTCATAAACTCCAACACAATTTCTCTCCGAGATAATCTAACACACATAGGTATGCTTAGAGGGATCTGGGCATGTATAGAATTCACCTCAGAGTTTTTGCTGCTTTGTGATTTGTGTTCACGTTATTTTTTTATTTTCAGGATAAACTGAGAAAAGCTGTTGTTTTGTACCCTAAAGTTTCTCATCCATGAAAGACTCCTCAAAGGCACAAGCTACCTCTTTTTTTTTTTTCTTTCAGTTCTTTCCATCCCATAAAAATAAATAATTAAAACAATCTTCCATGCCTAAGTGCTCAGCTTCTTGCTTCTTAAAAAAATTCTCTTGGTGGAAGATTCTGAATGACAGTAGGAGGTCAAATTAGCAAGCTTGACTGCCCAAGGTAAAGAGAAAAGCTTTGTGACTTTCCTGTACATTCATTTATGGCATAAAAATCAACAACTGTGAGAAAACTTGCCTTTGATTTTTGAAGTGGAAGTCAAGAAATCTTTTTGCAGAATGGTCCGGGATTATGCTTAAAACATGAAAGATTGAATACCCAGCCTCAAAGACTCACAGGAAGTTATCTTCTGTGCTAGGTTGGTGGTTCGGTATCACTACTCACATAAACTGGAACTAAAAGGACCCTCATTTAGCACGTTCAGGTCAGCCTCCTTAGGAGATGAGAGAAAAGTTCACTGGGGACCAGAAGTGATTTCTCCAAGCTTCAAAATATCCTGTTTTAAAATCATAAACAGTTTTGAGGGGTAGGCTATTTGATGTAGCTGGAGAAGGAAATGGCAACCCACTCCAGTATTCTTGCCTGGAGAATCCCATAGACAGAGTCTGACAGACTACTGTCCACGGGGTCCTAAGAGTCAGACATGACTTAGTGACTAAACCACCACCACCATTTGATATAGCAGCACTCTTAAGATGCTAGTGACTTCTTTTCTTTGGGGGCATTAAAAACGAAATATAAGACCTGAGTTTTGTTTTGTTTTTTAATAAAATAGATGAGTTTTGTACTATTGTTAAAGAAAGCCATAGTTAATACATTCTCCACACCTGGCCAGTATATCGGGTGGTAAGTGGGAATTCTTGCAGGATGCACATATTTGGAAGGAAGGGAGAAATGAACGAAGGGGGAAAGGAAGCAGTAAAAGCTGTGTAGAAGGAAGAATAAAAACCACAAAGTTCTATTTTCTCTCATTACCAGTCTACTCTCCTCTCCACAATCTCCAGAGTGCTTCGTCAGGAGCACTGTAGGGAAAAGACACATGAATACAGTGAGAGGTAGCCTAACATCTCCTCTCAGGGGAGCTGTAAAGGAACTGTGTAGGGGAGCCCCTGACTGAATCCACCGTCCCTGGCCAGTCCTGATAGTAACTACTTGCATCAGTTATCTTAAGCAGGAGGTCCTGGCAAGGAATGTGGAAGCAACAAGCTGCCACCAACCAGAAGAACTGGAGAAAGGTCAAAGGAGAGAGGAAACTCCAGTCCTCCTGCCAACCTCCCAGAGTCCACCTCACTGGAGTCCATCTTGGCTGAGTGATGTGTGCACCATCACACCTTGAGTCAGAGTGACTGGCCAGAGGCAACTGAAAACTAACCCCATCACCATAAAACCTGAGATTGCCAGTCATGCGGCAGAGCAGTACTTCTGGGTTCCCTTACCCTACTGCCTTCCCCTTGTGCCCCTTCCCAGTAAAGCCTCTTGCTCTGTCAGCGTGTGTGTCTCCTCGGACAATTCATTTCTGAGCGATAGACGAGAGCCCACTCTCAGGACCTGGGAGGAGTCCCCCTTCCTGCAACAGCTTGAGGAGCAGGGTCATTTGCCACACAGCGTGTTGGGCCTTCTGGCATGACTTCACCTTTCTGTCTCCAGCATCTAGCAGACTGATTGTCTAGTCAGTCTGGGACCTTCCTGCCTGTGTGATAACTAGAAGACGTCATCACTGTTCTCTTCCTCAACATTCTCACCCAACCATGACTACTACTCTTATCCTGGGTTTGAAATGAAAGTGTAATTTCCCAAAGAAGTGCTAACTGCTCTTGTCTGTGTTTATTTAGAGTAGAAGCTTGAACATTTCCTTCTCCCTACCCAAGCTGCCGGATGGCTTCACAAGGCTCCTCTCCCATAATTCTCCTTTGATTTGATGTAAAGTCTTGTCCTACAATGCCCTCATCCTGCCTTATTATGAGTTTACATTTTTCCATTACTAAAATAACAAAATGTAATGTAATGCAATGAAACCACTGTTCACATTGTGGTGTGTTTCCTTCCAGTCATTCTTATTTTTTTTTTTTTTCTAAAAATGCACTTATCTTTGACCCTACAGATATTGTAAATATTTTATTATCCATTACCCTTTCATTCTGATCCTTTTGGATGAAGGCTCTATTTGCATCACTATGTCTTCCTTGTATTTTAATTATTGGGATTAGTGTGCCATAACTAGAATAGACAAGACTTTGAAATCAGACAGGTAGGCTTATACTCTAAATAAGGTATGTGAGTTGAGCAACTAAGTTTCCTGATTTAGTTTCTCCATCTAAATGCAATAATATGTTTCATATGATTATTTTGAATATCATTGTTAGGAAGGATGCATACTATCCAGCCAGCTGCCAAACGCAGAGCAGACAAAATACATGTCATCTCCTTTCTTCATGTCTATAGAGGATAAGGCTTAAATTGTTACATATACTTAGGGTAAGTGTATATACTTAACATATAGGTGTAGCATATATATATAAATGATCTATTAAGAGATATTTTATAGTACACTCAAGTATAAGACAGTAAATTAGTTATTTGATAAGGTTTTCTGTGAATTTGTACTTAAATCTATATATCAAATAGTTATTATTAGATATGGCTCATAAAGAAAATTTTTCATAATTCTATTCCTATTCTTCTAGCCATTTAGCTGGATTTAAAATCAATACCCTCAAAAACAGATCCTCAAATAATAAAATTCTCATGTTTATTAAATGTGTGTGTTTTTGGAGGAGGACAATTTAATTTTCTATAAAAGGTTCATCATAACCAGTTGTTTATTAACACGAAGACAAACAGTTCCTGGAGTTTGATGAGTGTTCTTTAACAGAACACAAAAGATCATCCATCAATTCAGCAAGCATTTATTGGTTGTCAAGTATGGCAGAACACAATGCTAGACACTGTGGACAAACACAAAATAGCAGGCAGACATTTTAGCAGACAGATTTGATTAAATGACAGATAGATAAGTAGTTCAGTTCACTGTTTCCCAAAAGCCTTAACCTATTTTAAGGATTGTAGGGGCTTATAATAAAAGCAACTCAATCCGTGAAATTAGTAAGCAAATCTTCATATGCCCGCTTTACCACTTAAGAGTAGCATTTCTGTAAGCAAATCACCAATCATCTCAGCAGTATCCCTCAACAGCAAAATGAGCTTTAGATAATAGATGCCCACATGCCTAATAAAGTTCTTGGCATTAAATAGTGGAAACAGTGTCAGACTTTATTTTGGGGCTCCAAAATCACTGCAGATGGTGATTGCAGCCATGAAGTTAAAAGATGCTTACTCCTTGGAAGGAAAGCTATGACCAACTTAGCATATTCAAAAGCAGAGACATTTCTTTGCCAACAAAGGTCCGTCTTGTGAAGGCTATGGTTTTTCCAGTGGTCATGTATGGATGTGAGAGTTGGACTGTGAAGAAAGCTGAGCACTGAAGAATTGATGCTTTTGAACTGTGGTGTTGGAGGAGACTCTTGGGAGTCCCTTGGACTGCAAGGAGGTCCAACCATTCCATTCTTAAGATCAGTCCTGGGTGTTCATTGGAAGGACTGATGCTAAAGCTGAAACTCCAATACTTTGGCCACCTCATGTGAAGAGCTGACTCTTTGGAAAAGACTCTGATGTTGGGAGGGATTGAGGGCAGGAGGAGAAGGGGATGACAGAGGATGAGATGGCTGGATGGAATCAGCGACTCAATGGACGTGAGTTTGAGTGGACTCTGGGAGTTGGTGATGGACAGGGACTCCCGGCGTGCTGTAATTTATGGGGTCAGAAAGAGTTGGACACAACTGAGTGACTGAACTCAACTGAACTGAAGTTGCTGCTATTTTCACTCATTTTTTTTCTCATTTGTTTCCTATCGATAACAGTTACTTAGAGTTTTTATGAAGATCAAATGAAAAAACCTATCTAAATGCCTTGGAATCCAGTAAGAACTCAATGTTAATTCAGTTCCCTGAACTTTAAGTCCCTAAAGAGAAATGTCCCTTGTTAATCTGTAATTTTAAGGATTATCCATTAACACCACTTTTCACATATGAACTTAACATTTACGTGTTGGCATTGAAGGAAGCAAAATAAAGCATGAATGGTTTGTTAATTTCTGTATTTGAATACACAGGAAGTAACATACTTGCACATTTGTTTCTGTTGAAATGATACTGGAACTCTTTAATAAGATTTCTAGTAATTCTGACTCTGATGCTGTTTTGAACATGTCCCAAATATGCCCACGTGGAGGGTTTAATAGGTGTGGATTCAAAATATCTGATTATCTAATGGTATGAATAGATGGAAAGTTTCTATTATAGTTCAAGTAGTTAGGAAACTTCAGGTTTGGCTACTTAATCTTCTGTTGGTCACGTAGTTCACAGTTGCATTTAGAAATTGTCCTGTTTATTAAATGGCATCCAGTCAAGGAATATTTTTGATCCATGGAAGCCCTGCCAACCAAATGAATACCAGAATAATATGTATGGACAAATTTACGTAAGTTTCAGTTTTGTTCTATTTGTTTCAACTCCATCGTCATTTGTTTGGCTTCAGTATTTATCTTATGTTTGTGATTTTCTAATTGCAGACTCACATATTAATGCATTTAGAGAGTATACTATATGACAGATCCTGGGAACACAGATTCCAGGCCCTCTGCCTGGAATTGCTATTAACTTTATTATTAATCTGGAGATTCTCTGGTCATCCTAATTTAGATCAGGCTTATTCATATTTCTAATGCAGAACAAGGCATATGATGGAAATGAAAGACATTTCCCCCACATAGCAAGGCTCTGAGGGAAGGTGTGTAACAAGTCCTTGTCTAGGCTGACTTCTGCACCAACCAAGTTTTTGAATGTCAATGCCATTCCCAGACAGTGGTCCCCATTCCATACAGTGTCTCACAGTAATTATAAGTATTTGCCAAAGACCTTTCTCCCTGTATCCTCTTTTTTCTTCCACCATCTTGGATTCTGCATTTCATAGAATTTAGCTTTGGTGCTGATATCATGAAAGATATTTTCAGTAATTATCATCTCCATCTTTGGTTCATAAATTGGTGATTTTTGAGGTTTTCCTCTGTTCAGATTTTGGAATCTCTCACAAACCCCTGGAATAATTCCTTTTTTTTTTTTTTCCTGATCCTAGCCCATGAATTCAAACCGTAAGATTTGAATTTCCAGTCTCTTTTTCAGATGAGGTAGTTTGGGGAAAAGAAAAAGGAAAGTGAGAGTGAAGAATCTGGAAATGAGAGAAGGTCATTCCTGAGCTGTGCTTTTAGGTAAGTCAAAGATATAAATGAGGACAATGATGCGCATCTATGAAACTTACCTAAATTGGACTGGCAATCAGTAGGGCTTATTTAAGAACAACTCACTAAAGGCTAAGATAGGATGAATAAAAACAATTTGTAATCATATTTTTGATGCAGAATCAATTTAAACCTTTTCCTTATTTTCATTTATACATCGTTATTTTAGAAAGAAATGTTGTCTAAGAAACCACACCTTACTTGGGTTGTTTATCTACCTACCTGTCCCTTTCAGGTGGTTGTGACCTCAGGAGACCTTACTTGCTTTTTTGTGAACATGCGAGGAGAAACCCAGGCTTCCCTGGTGGCTCGGATGTAAAGAGTCCACCCGCAATGTGGAAGACCTGGGTTCAGTCCCTGGCTTGGGACGATCCTCTGAAGGAGGGGATGGCAACCCATCCTAGTATTCCTGCCTGGAGAATCTCCATGGACAGAGGAGCCTGACAGGCTACAGTCCAAAGGCTTGCAAAGACTTGGACACGACTGAGCAACTAAGCACAAGGAGAAACCCACTGAGTTGACTCCAGTTTGAGGAAAGAAGTTTTTTCACTTTAGAGGAAGTGAGAAAGATTAATTACAAGGAGCTCAGCAGATGAGGAGCAAGAAAATCTATTAGGAGACAATTATAACAGTGTAAGGAAGAAATAAAGAAGAAATGTTGGACTGAGTCAGTAACAATGTGCTAAGAGAGACAGGATAGATTTGAGAGCGATTAAGACAGTGGAAGCGACAGAACTAAGAGATGATTGCATATGGATGGTAAAGGAAAGGAGGAGTTGAGAAGGGCATTTCAATTCTACCAACCCAGCTAAGGAGCAGAGAATGCAAAAAGGGAGGAGAAAATTAGTTTAATTGGGGGCATACGGACAAGGAGAGCTCTCTAACAGGCAGAGAAAGGCATGGAGCCCAGGAGAAGGCATGGCCAGAGATACAAAGAGTCAGTAGCACTGAATTTGGTAGTTCAAACCTTGAGGGTAGGTAATGTCACCTACAGAAGTTGTGTAGGGAGATAAATGAGCAAAACTGAAGAGAGATGACTGTAGACAGTATATTTATTGAGAAAGCAGATGTAGGAAAATGAGAACGAGAGATCTGAGTCTTTGTAGAATCAGGAAAGGACTATGCCACAGAAACTGAGGGATAAGAAAGTTTTGAGCAATAAGACATCAACTGAAGTTTGGGAAATGCTCCACACCTTCGGAAATTTTATGTAATTGTGACTTGAAGGAGTTTAAGGAGAGTTATGGAGCAGAAAAGCAGACAATGGGCTGCAGAATGCCTAAAAAATGGAGCCATCTCCTCTTTAGAGAATTTTGAAGAAGGAAATTTTATGTGATTCAATTAACTATGAGGAAGGCAGGTTCAGTGAAATGTTTACCTTTGGAGTAAGAGTGGAGGATGTACAGATAGGAGAGTTTTGAAAAGATAGAAGATGGATTGTGAAGATGGTTTAGAGATTCCTAAGCCAGCTGACTTGCTAAAAAAAAAGAGAGAGAGAGAAAGAAAAACTGGCAAAATCGCCTGCAATAATAGAAAGTGAGAAAGAAAGGAGTCTGTAAGCTAAGTACCTGAGACCACAGTGGGAATTCAGAAGATACTTAGAATGTAGCTTCTCAAATGTTCAGGAGCAGCCATAAGAATTACCAAGAGATTTTGTTTATATGAATATTCTGATTCACTATGCCTGGGTTGGACCTAAAATTCTGTATTTTGAACAAGTTGTCAGATGATAATGCTACTAGTTCTGTGAGTATTTGAAAAATAAGGACATAGAGAAACAAAGACTGAGGAGAATGGGCTTTTGGGTGTAATCAGAATACATGCAAAATAAGGACATAGTTTGACAAAAGACAGGAAACAGTATGGTTAAACATGGAAAGAGGAACAGTAGGAATGCATTTTATGAATAGTTCATGTATTCATTAAGACCGTACTAAATGCTCAATATTCATATACCTCTCCTTTGCAGAACATGGAACAAGGCACGTTAAATCCAGTCTTGGACAGTTTAAGGATGTTATGAGGTGTACAAGAAAACATAAACAAAAAGGATGTTAATTAAATCATAGACGTGTAAGTACTTCAGAAATAAACATGCTCAGAAATAAATGGTCAAAATCTGTTAGAGATGGTAGGTAGACAGCTCAAATATTTCTTTGAATTAGTTTCTTAGGATTGAGACTTCATGAAGGATTTTCACTGTGCCATTCATTTGAAACTGAAAAAAAAATCGAGTACATTATCATGCACCTTGCCTACATTCATTTTAAAAGAAGATATGTCAGGTGTCAAGTTCCCATCAATTTGCCAACAAGAGAGGGAAAAATGAGGCTGCACCTTGAATAGAAGTGACCCTATCTCTTTATCCTTTATCCTCTTTGCAGTGGAGAGTCACATGAAGCATGGGTTTGAAAGTATTTGATCCAGACAGAATAGTCACAAAGAATAAATGTCACGAAGAGAAAAAGTTAGATGTTCAGAGATTAGCTAATGCACTTTTAGGCATGGCCCCACCCCTGGCCCCATTCCTTTCCCTTTGCTGTTAATCCACTGTCTCAGCTAATAGCCAATGCATCTTTAGGGCTATTCTCATTTCCCTGTGGTTTTTGTGCACCTACCATATGCTCATAACTGTCCAAGAACTTTGAGGCGCAAAAATATTGTTAAGAGCTCAAATTCAAGTTCAGTGTCTTTAGAGATTTTCTAGCTGATTTGGAAGAAAAGCATAAACATAGAACTACAGTATAAACTAGCACCACCCAAACTGTCTTCTGCAGAATAATATTCTATGAAATTCTACAAAAAATATAGACCATAAAAGGGAGTTTGAGGCTGATAAGAGTTTGTAAAATACCATATCTTAAAACTTCTTGTCTTCAATACAAATAGGAAAGCGTGCATATTTTAATGGTTCTCTTATTTTAAATTTAATGGTTCTTAGCCCTGTAGTTAATAAATCTGGTTAACTTTGTTTAAGAAGCCAAAGTTTCTAAAGATTTGGTTTTATTTTTAAAACACTGGACTTTTATATCATAAAAATTGTTAATATCTCAAGGACTTAGTATTCCTCAGAGGACAAATGAGGGAATATTATTGTAAAATTAAGCTGTCTGCTATAATTGGTTTAGTACAATTGCAATTAAGGAGATCACTTCGTAAATCGAAGGAGGCATTAATGAGGATTTTGAGCTGGCATTGAATGATGTGAGTATTTTGAGCATGGACAAAATAAGATATTCTGGGTTGGAATGCAAGTTGAGAGGGTTAACAGAATAAATAAAAATGGAGAGGAGGAAAACAGTTCATGGTTCAGGTGTGTTTAGACGACAATGAGAAAATCAATATGCCTGGAGACGAGGTTTTTGATTGAGTGAAAATCAATTTGGCAAGGTTGATTATAAAGATCCTTGCATTTGGGGTTGGGTTCTATGAAGATTGAAATATGCGCTAATTGCATCCAGAGGGGAACAAACAGGGAATGGGTGTTTAGCATTCTGACCAAACCATTTCTTTAATTNTAAATGAGGACAATGATGCGCATCTATGAAACTTACCTAAATTGGACTGGCAATCAGTAGGGCTTATTTAAGAACAACTCACTAAAGGCTAAGATAGGATGATAGGATGAATAAAAACAATTTGTAATC
The DNA here is from genome assembly GCA_006410615.1 of Neotragus moschatus. Classification (NCBI taxonomy): domain Eukaryota; kingdom Metazoa; phylum Chordata; class Mammalia; order Artiodactyla; family Bovidae; genus Neotragus; species Neotragus moschatus. The sequence goes on from SJYA01000284.1 coordinate 442,291, forward strand.
ATATTTTTGATCCAGAATCAATTTAAACCTTTTCCTTATTTTCATTTATACATCGTTATTTTAGAAAGAAATGTTGTCTAAGAAACCACACCTTACTTGGGTTGTTTATCTACCTACCTGTCCCTTTCAGGTGGTTGTGACCTCAGGAGACCTTACTTGCTTTTTTGTGAACATGCGAGGAGAAACCCAGGCTTCCCTGGTGGCTCGGATGTAAAGAGTCCACCCGCAATGTGGAAGACCTGGGTTCAGTCCCTGGCTTGGGACGATCCTCTGAAGGAGGGGATGGCAACCCATCCTAGTATTCCTGCCTGGAGAATCTCCATGGACAGAGGAGCCTGACAGGCTACAGTCCAAAGGCTTGCAAAGACTTGGACACGACTGAGCAACTAAGCACAAGGAGAAACCCACTGAGTTGACTCCAGTTTGAGGAAAGAAGTTTTTTCACTTTAGAGGAAGTGAGAAAGATTAATTACAAGGAGCTCAGCAGATGAGGAGCAAGAAAATCTATTAGGAGACAATTATAACAGTGTAAGGAAGAAATAAAGAAGAAATGTTGGACTGAGTCAGTAACAATGTGCTAAGAGAGACAGGATAGATTTGAGAGCGATTAAGACAGTGGAAGCGACAGAACTAAGAGATGATTGCATATGGATGGTAAAGGAAAGGAGGAGTTGAGAAGGGCATTTCAATTCTACCAACCCAGCTAAGGAGCAGAGAATGCAAAAAGGGAGGAGAAAATTAGTTTAATTGGGGGCATACGGACAAGGAGAGCTCTCTAACAGGCAGAGAAAGGCATGGAGCCCAGGAGAAGGCATGGCCAGAGATACAAAGAGTCAGTAGCACTGAATTTGGTAGTTCAAACCTTGAGGGTAGGTAATGTCACCTACAGAAGTTGTGTAGGGAGATAAATGAGCAAAACTGAAGAGAGATGACTGTAGACAGTATATTTATTGAGAAAGCAGATGTAGGAAAATGAGAACGAGAGATCTGAGTCTTTGTAGAATCAGGAAAGGACTATGCCACAGAAACTGAGGGATAAGAAAGTTTTGAGCAATAAGACATCAACTGAAGTTTGGGAAATGCTCCACACCTTCGGAAATTTTATGTAATTGTGACTTGAAGGAGTTTAAGGAGAGTTATGGAGCAGAAAAGCAGACAATGGGCTGCAGAATGCCTAAAAAATGGAGCCATCTCCTCTTTAGAGAATTTTGAAGAAGGAAATTTTATGTGATTCAATTAACTATGAGGAAGGCAGGTTCAGTGAAATGTTTACCTTTGGAGTAAGAGTGGAGGATGTACAGATAGGAGAGTTTTGAAAAGATAGAAGATGGATTGTGAAGATGGTTTAGAGATTCCTAAGCCAGCTGACTTGCTAAAAAAAAAGAGAGAGAGAGAAAGAAAAACTGGCAAAATCGCCTGCAATAATAGAAAGTGAGAAAGAAAGGAGTCTGTAAGCTAAGTACCTGAGACCACAGTGGGAATTCAGAAGATACTTAGAATGTAGCTTCTCAAATGTTCAGGAGCAGCCATAAGAATTACCAAGAGATTTTGTTTATATGAATATTCTGATTCACTATGCCTGGGTTGGACCTAAAATTCTGTATTTTGAACAAGTTGTCAGATGATAATGCTACTAGTTCTGTGAGTATTTGAAAAATAAGGACATAGAGAAACAAAGACTGAGGAGAATGGGCTTTTGGGTGTAATCAGAATACATGCAAAATAAGGACATAGTTTGACAAAAGACAGGAAACAGGATGGTTAAACATGGAAAGAGGAACAGTAGGAATGCATTTTATGAATAGTTCATGTATTCATTAAGACCGTACTAAATGCTCAATATTCATATACCTCTCCTTTGCAGAACATGGAACAAGGCACGTTAAATCCAGTCTTGGACAGTTTAAGGATGTTATGAGGTGTACAAGAAAACATAAACAAAAAGGATGTTAATTAAATCATAGACGTGTAAGTACTTCAGAAATAAACATGCTCAGAAATAAATGGTCAAAATCTGTTAGAGATGGTAGGTAGACAGCTCAAATATTTCTTTGAATTAGTTTCTTAGGATTGAGACTTCATGAAGGATTTTCACTGTGCCATTCATTTGAAACTGAAAAAAAAATCGAGTACATTATCATGCACCTTGCCTACATTCATTTTAAAAGAAGATATGTCAGGTGTCAAGTTCCCATCAATTTGCCAACAAGAGAGGGAAAAATGAGGCTGCACCTTGAATAGAAGTGACCCTATCTCTTTATCCTTTATCCTCTTTGCAGTGGAGAGTCACATGAAGCATGGGTTTGAAAGTATTTGATCCAGACAGAATAGTCACAAAGAATAAATGTCACGAAGAGAAAAAGTTAGATGTTCAGAGATTAGCTAATGCACTTTTAGGCATGGCCCCACCCCTGGCCCCATTCCTTTCCCTTTGCTGTTAATCCACTGTCTCAGCTAACAGCCAATGCATCTTTAGGGCTATTCTCATTTCCCTGTGGTTTTTGTGCACCTACCATATGCTCATAACTGTCCAAGAACTTTGAGGCGCAAAAATATTGTTAAGAGCTCAAATTCAAGTTCAGTGTCTTTAGAGATTTTCTAGCTGATTTGGAAGAAAAGCATAAACATAGAACTACAGTATAAACTAGCACCACCCAAACTGTCTTCTGCAGAATAATATTCTATGAAATTCTACAAAAAATATAGACCATAAAAGGGAGTTTGAGGCTGATAAGAGTTTGTAAAATACCATATCTTAAAACTTCTTGTCTTCAATACAAATAGGAAAGCGTGCATATTTTAATGGTTCTCTTATTTTAAATTTAATGGTTCTTAGCCCTGTAGTTAATAAATCTGGTTAACTTTGTTTAAGAAGCCAAAGTTTCTAAAGATTTGGTTTTATTTTTAAAACACTGGACTTTTATATCATAAAAATTGTTAATATCTCAAGGACTTAGTATTCCTCAGAGGACAAATGAGGGAATATTATTGTAAAATTAAGCTGTCTGCTATAATTGGTTTAGTACAATTGCAATTAAGGAGATCACTTCATAAATCGAAGGAGGCATTAATGAGGATTTTGAGCTGGCATTGAATGATGTGAGTATTTTGAGCATGGACAAAATAAGATATTCTGGGTTGGAATGCAAGTTGAGAGGGTTAACAGAATAAATAAAAATGGAGAGGAGGAAAACAGTTCATGGTTCAGGTGTGTTTAGACGACAATGAGAAAATCAATATGCCTGGAGACGAGGTTTTTGATTGAGTGAAAATCAATTTGGCAAGGTTGATTATAAAGATCCTTGCATTTGGGGTTGGGTTCTATGAAGATTGAAATATGCGCTAATTGCATCCAGAGGGGAACAAACAGGGAATGGGTGTTTAGCATTCTGACCAAACCATTTCTTTAATTAAAAAAAAAAAAAAAAGAAAAGAAAAGAAAAGAAAAAATTACTGTTGTTTCTGTTTTTTTTTAAAGTAACACAAGTATACAGTGAAAATATTAAAAAAAGGGAAGCAGAGTAACGTCAAAATCACTCACAACCCCATCGACCAGAAATAGTGCAGTTGACATTGGGAGTATCCTTTGTCAATTTTTCCTAAGTGTACACATGTTCACACACTCATTTTACAAAAGTCAGCTCACACTATGTCATAGTGGCTGTAAACACAACTCCTAAGAGGCAAGTAAGTTAATATAAATGTGTGCAAGAGGGGAGACTGGCGAGTTGTTGAAGATGCAGTCTTTCATGCAGACACTGCTACAAATAAATACATGGAATGTTTGTTGCTTCCATGAAGAAATATATTGGCTCCATATACTGCTCTCCATTTATTTGAAACATACTAGAATCTTGGTCCATTTTTAATTTTACCACACTTGATGGAAAAAGAGATATAAGAAAAAATATCTTTTAACTAACATTAGGAAAACAATAGAACCCTTCTCCCTTCTGAGGATAGAAAGATCACTGTGTGCTGAGCTGTGCTTAGTTGCTCAGTCATCTTAGACTCTTTGTGACCTCATGGACTGTAGCCCACCAGGTTTCTCTGTCCATGAGGATTCTCCAGGCAAGAATACTGGAGTGGGTTGCCATGCCCTCCTCCAGGGGATCTCCCTAATCCAGGAATTGAACCCAGGTCTGTCACATTGCAGGCAGATTCTTTATCGACTGAGCCACAAGGGAAAACAAAGAATATGGAAATGGGTAGCCTATTCCTTCTCCAGAGGAACTTTCCAACCCAGGGATTGAACCAGAGTCTCCTGCATTGCAGACAGATTCTTTACTAGCTGAGCTTTTAGACAGTGGTCACTGCCTTGGGACAGAGATAGGGCCCAGAGTTGGAAGATCTTCATGGTTTTCAAAAGAAAACAGAAATTCAGTGCTTATGTAATATTTTCTGATTTTTTTTTTTTAAAGTAGAGCAGGCAGAGAAGGCAATGGCATCCCACTCCAGTACTCTTGCCTGGAAAATCCCATGGATGGAGGAGCCTGGTGGGCTACAGTCCATGGGGTAGTGAGGAGCTGGACACGACTGAGCGACTTCCCTTTCACTTTCATGCACTGGAGAAGGAAATGGCAATCCACTCCAGTGTTCTTGCCTGGAGAATCCTAGGGACGGGGAAGCCTGGTGGGCTGCTGTCCGTGGGGTCACACAGAGTCGGACACGACTGAAGCGACTTGGCAGCAGCAGGAACTAATTAAATTATTTTAACAAGAGAATCAGAATTCTATTTAGGGAAACAAAACACACTCAGAACTGTACAGTTGGTGTCTTTTGCTGATATATTTCCACCAAACAAAACAAAGCTACAGCAACAAAGCTTCCTGGTTCTTTGCAGTGACAAAGTGCTACTATCATGTATTGTCTCTGGCAGAAAAATCTTGAAGACCCAGGGTAATGGGCACTTAGACTTTTGTATCTTTAGATATGACCTGGCACAATATTTACAACTGTATTAGCATATGATGAATCCTTCATTTTAAAAAGACTCATTTGGAAAGTGTTGTAACATTTCATAAATATGCTAACTGAATGTATATTTTGTTTATTTGAATAGGTATTTACTCACTGGAGGAAGATCTATTCCCAAGTGCCACTTAGGTTATTTTCAAGAACTCCCTACTGAATATGGATGCAGCTGTGTGTCTCTGCAGAAGTGAGAACAAAGCTGGCTGTGTGGAACACTGGAATCACAGTGAGTAATTAGCACAATGCCTGTAATCAAGGAAAGGTTACGTTGAGAAAAGAGGAGTATAAATGTCTGTGACATAGGAAAAGGAGCAAGAGAGAGAGCGTCTGAAGAACAAGAACTAAAACAACATTGAAATTTAAGTGTAAAAACAACTCATATATACTGTGTCTCCTCCACTTCAAATATAAACATTTCTTTTACCTGAAAATGCCTATTCAGGTGATACCTTTCTTACATCTTTTTCTATCATTAGTATTGCTTTTAAATAAATATACTTCAACTACTCCAGGTTGACAAAAAGAGAATTCATATTCAGTCAAGATTGCCTGAGCACAGAAAACACAAAATAACTTGAAATGTATGAAGTGCTATATAATTTTAGTCAATAGCAGTGATGCTGTAGACTGAGATAAAATTATATAAAACAGAAATCAGAAATGCTCAGCAAATGAAACTCTTTCAACAAAACTTTGTATCTGGTCCTTATAAGTAGATTCCATTCCAGTTGTGAAATAAGTACCCTTTATTGATCCTAATTATATGACTTTTTGCAAGTCTAATTGAAATATTTTAAAAAGTCAAATTATGGATCCATTGCCCTTAAGTGGATCACTATTTAAGGAAACAAAGAAATAAAACATATTTTTAAATCTTGTAACTGACTTCCAATTTTTCTGATTTTCAATTTTTTATTTTATATGTTTGGGTTCCTTCATATTGAAAATATATTTCTTTTTCCACATTGGAAAGAATAATAGTCAGATTTTAAGGCATCTGTCAAGATTCAAGGTTTTATCCTTTATCCTGCCTTTTTCTGTTTATTAATAGAAGTAACTTAAGAAATCTTTAACAATAGCTATCACAGTTTATATTTTATGCTTAAGATTGATTTCAAACAGGACATTATGATGAGGTAAGGGGGCTATTTGTTTATGGTCTCAAGATTTTTTTTATGACAGTATTTTACTGATCTCATTAGTTTTACCATTTAAATTTTGGACTCAACAATGCATAGCTTTATAAATTGGCCAACTAATCTCTACTGATGTCCAGGTTAATATCTGGGAATTTTTCCATAGTGACAGTAGATAGGGAAGCAGTTGAACTTTTGACAGGAGAAAAGTGGAGAGAGCCTTTCATATTGCTTCATTGAATTGATGGGTTTATCTATAAAATGGGAGATTAGGATGAATTATCTAAGGCATCTCTGGCTCTCCTTCTGATAAGCAGATCCAGGATGAAGCCTCTAGAGAATCAAAGAACAGAATTAGAGTAACTCTATAGTTATTCTTCTAACCCTTTGATTGATCAATTAAGAATTTATTAAATAATTTGCTAGACAGCTAGACAGGCACTATTTCAGATCAGTGATAGTGTCTACACTGGTTAGTAGACATTGCCTGTTTCACTATAAGCTTAATGTAATCAAATTTACATGATAGAAAAGAACAAAACATGTAACTACACAAGTAGCTAGTTTTAACTCTAGACATTATGAAATTGCATATAGAGGGGGATTTGATCTAGTTTTGAGTACTCAGACAATAATGTCACTTAATAAATATTTCCAAAGTGAAAATGAAAGTCACTCAGTCATGTTCGACTCTTTGCAACCCCATGGACTATAAAGTCTGTGGAATTCTCCAGGCCAGAATACTGGTGTGGGTAGCCGTTCCCTTCTCCAGGGGATCTTCCCAATCCAGATTTTCGACATTGCAGGTGGATTCTTTACCAGCTGAGCCACCAGGGAAGCACAAATCTCCAAGGAAGTCTACAAGGAAGTGTTATTTAAGCTTGATTCTGAAAGAACATCAGAATTTAAGGGAAAATGAGAGAAGATCCAGCCCAAGGAAGGTGAAAGAAAGCTGTGTGTGTGAAGGTTTAGATCAAAATGAGTCCTGAATGTCTAAGAAAAGTGAATTAAACCAGTGCTGTTAAAGATCAAATAATGAACACAGGAATGGTAAAGATGTGGCTAGAGATATGTATAGGGCCGAGTCAAGGAAACTAATTTGAAGCCATATTAAGAATTTTGGACTTTATTCTAAAAAAAATGTGAAGTCATCAAATGATTTTAAGCTGGAAAAGGGGCTGATCAGCTATTCATTTCATATATCACTAGATCTGCTGAGTGTGATACTAAGAACCTCCTATTCACCAGATCTCTTTAGGAATGTTACATGTATTCAGATATTAATATTAATAACAACTCAGTGAGGTGGAAAACATTTCCACTTTATAAAAAGCTTTAGTAACTTGCCCAGTGTCACAAAGCGGATTAGTGCACAGTCTGACTTGAAAACTTGCAATCTTAACCTCTGTATTTTATTTGATTGTAGAAAGGGATGGAAATTAGCTTGAAGAAGTAAATTTTCTAGGTGAGAGATATTGTTGGTTCAGACTATTGTGATAGTAGCAGATTGGAGAGAAGTAGGAAAAGTCAAGGACTATTTAGGAGACAGAATCAACAACAATTGGTAGTTGAATGGATGTAGTGGGTGGCGGACAGAAAACGATAAAGGGTACCATTCAGGTTTGGGGCTGGAATAAAGGGGTACCCATTTATCAAAATAGCAACCTATTCCAGAGAAGCAACAGGTCTAGTGAAGAAAGTTTTGCTAAGGTGGAAGTTATTATCATGCAAAATCTTCTCTGAAATGCTACCCTAAATTATTCCTGCACTTGGGAATCAAGTTTACTGAATATTCCAGTATTTTGTCTCTCCATGTTTTTCCACTTTGTCCCCCATATGGTTACTCTGAAGGCATTTGAGGCAATAAGTACATGAATGAGAGGATCAAATAAAACAGGGCATCTGAATTATTTTTCCCTCTGTTAATCTCCCTTGTCTAATTGTATGTACATATTTATTTATTTGAGGGTCTTTATATGTGTTTTTTTATTTTATTTTATTGGAGTGTATTTATTTTTACAATGTTACATTAGTTTCTGCTGTACATCAAAGTGAATCAATTACATGCATACATATATTCCCTCTTTTATAGATTTCCTTCCCATTTAGGTCACCATGGAGCACTGAATAGAGTTTGCTGTTCTATACAGTAGGTTCTCGTTAGTTATCTATTTTATGCATAGTAGTGTGTGTATATATATATATATATGTCAATCTCAATGTTCCAGTTCATCCCACCTTCCCTTTCCCCTCTTCGTATCCGTAAGTTCATTCTCTACATCTGTGTCTCTATTTCTGCTTTGCAAAGCAGTTTATCTGTAACATTTTTCTAGATTCCATAAATAAGCACTATTATGTGATATTTGCTTTTCTCTTTTGGAGCTTCCCTGGTGGCTCAGATAGTAAAGAATCTGCCTGCAATGTAGGAAATCCAGGTTCCATCCCTGGATTGTGAAGATCTCCTGGAGAAGGGAATGGAAACCCACTGCAGTATTCTTGTCTGGGAAATCCCATGGACAGAGTAGTCTGGCAGGCTACAGTCCACAGGATCACAAAGAGTTGGACACACCTGACTAATACTTTCACACTTTCTCTTCCTGACTTACTTCACTCTGATAGACTCTAGGTCTATCCACATCTATGCAAATGGCACAATTTCATTCCTTTTTAATATATATCCACAAATGTCTTCAACATGATCGAGTCAGTCTTCAGCTATGTTGATCTTACAGAAGTTTTTTAGGGATTGATAGACAAGTCAGGGCTCCAAAGATAAAATAGAGACACATTTTGAAATATAGACACTTGCAGGTAGTTTTAGGCAATTCATGTTAAAATGCTGAGTTTATTGGCCTAGAAGCACACAAAGGGAAAAGCTGGTGGGAAAAATTGCTTTTTTTTTGACTTCCTACCTCCATGGTAGAGGGAATTTCCAACTTCTGTAATTCTTTTTTCCCTTTTCAATGATAAAAGTTCACATGGTTTGACTTACTGTACCTTTTCAATGAACTAGACCAAACAATTTGCCCTCTGTCATGACTAAACATCAATCAATGACCAAATACTGATTGAGTGCCCACCTTGGCAAAGTCAATACACTGGAAAACATGAAGAACTACAAGAAAGTGGACATGTTTCTCTCGTAGCACTCTTTGCCCAGCTGGTGAGACAATAGATGAATACGTCTTTAAAAGGATGAATGGTTTGGCCAAACAGTTCCCTCTTTCCTCCCCTGGTGGCCCCTCTCTGTGCCTGTCTTACCCCATCCCCACACTTGCCCTTTTCTCTCTCTATATATTTTTCTTAAGGCCTACAAGAAACCAGGATTATGGGTGCTGGAGAATCTAGTAAAAGCAGAAAAATCTGGTAAAAATTGTGAAGCAAATAGAGATAGTGCACATTAAATGGTTTAATGGAGGGTGGGACAAAAGACCTGAAGGCTGCAAGGATAACGGTGATGCAATATATTACCCCCAAATTATGGTTGCAATTTCTCACCTTCCCAGATGTGTTCTATCACACTTTGCATTCTGGAATTGCCTGTATTAGGAACTTCTAATAAGAATCCAGTCCCATCACTTCATGGAAAATAGATGGGGAAACAGTGGAAACAGTGTCAGACTTTATTTTGGGGGGCTCCAAAATCACTGCAGATGGTGATTGCAGCCATGAAATTAAAAGACACTTACTCCTTGGAAGAAAAGTTATGACCAACCTAGATAGCATATTCAAAAGCATAGATATTACTTTGCCGACTAAGGTCCGTCTAGTCAAGGCTATGCTTTTTCCTGTGGTCATGTATGGATGTGAGAGTTGGACTCTGAAGAAAGCTGAGTGCCGAAGAATTGATGCTTTTGAACTGTGGTGTTGGAGAAGACTCTTGAGAGTCCCTTGGACTGCAAGGAGATCCAACTAGTCCATTCTGAAGGAGATCAGCCCTGGGATTTCTTTGGAAGGAATGATGCTAAAGCTGAAACTCCAGTACTTTGGCCACCTCATGCGAAGAGTTGACTCATTGGAAAAGACTCAGATGCTGGTAGGGATTGGGGGCAGGAGGAGAAGGGGATGACAGAGGTTGAGATGGCTGGATGGCATCACTGACCCGATGGGCGTGAGTCTGAGTGAACTCCGGGAGTTGGTGATGGACAGGGAGGCCTGGTGTGCTGCGATTCATGNACTGACTCGATGGTCGTGAGTCTGAGTGAACCCCTGGAGTTGGTGATGGACAGGGAGGCCTGGCATGCTTCGATTCATGGGGTCGCAAAGAATCGGACACCACTGAGTGACTGAACTGACTGAATCATTATCATTCCATCCTTCTTATTTGTGATTGGCCTAGAAAGGGGCAGATAATACAATTCTGTCCAGTGAGCTGTGAGGGAAAATATACTCCCTTCCCTTCCTCTCCTCTAGCCTTTAGAAGTTGCTGGAAAGCAGGGAGTTTGTTCTAAAGCAATGATAGTCACTTTGACCACAGGATTGGGGTCCACACATTGAGGAATGCAAGGCCTTAAATTAATCTACCCTGGAGCCACACTGACTTTAGGTATTCTGGAAGAAAACCCATTTTCTTCAACATTTAAGCCTCTGAATGGGGTTCCTGTTACTTGCAGACAAAAGCATCCTAACCAATGCAGCACCCACCCATCCCCCACCCCCACTCAGGGTGCAACTGATATATCTCCCTACTATATTTAGCTACGCCTCTCCCCTGCTTAAAGCCATGCTCTGGCTCCCTGCACTCTTCATCCAACTTCAAGGTTTTCCAGGACCTGGGCCCTGCCTACCTTGCTGGCTTCCCCTCCAGCCACAATCTAGCCCTCTAATCCAATCATACTGACCTGCTCAGAGCTCTCAGAAGGTGTAGGAGCTTCCAAACACCTTTGAAAATGCAGCTTCCTCTGCACAGAATGACCTTAGTACATGGTTAGGGGACAGGCACTCTCAGACTTGAATTCCAGCTCTGTCTAGCTCTGTGGCCATTATTGTTGTTGTTGTTGTTCAGTCACTTAAGTAGAATCCGATTCTTCTGAGACCCCATGAACTGTAGCCCACCAAGCTCCTCTGTCCATGGTATTTCCCAGGCAAGAATACTGGAGTGGGTTGCCATTTCCTCCTCCAGGGGATCTNCTCCATCCATGGGATTTTCCAGGCAAGAATACCGGAGTGGGTTGCCATTGCCTTCTCCATCACCTAACCGCTAAAGATAACTAAAAAATAAAACAAAACAAAACAAAAGTCAGAAAACCAAACAAAAACAAATAGTCCCTAAATGACAAAAATGTAGTATAACCACCATCCAAGTGATTTAGTCCCTCAGTTGTGTGACTGTGACACAGTCACAGCATGACCCCGACACAGTCACAGCATGACCCCTTTGTGATGCTCTTTGTGACCCAATGGACTATAGCCCAACAAGCTCCTCTGTCCATGGATTTCTCCAGGCAAGAACATTGGATTAGGTTGCCATTCCCTTCTCCAGGGGATCTTCCTGACCCGCAAATCAAACATCTCCTGCATTAGCAGGCATGTTCTTAACCTTTTGAGCCACCAGGGAAGCCCCATCAAGCATGCAAGGCATTTATATAAAAAAATAATTGATAGTTTACTGTACAAAAGTTGGCATTTGAAAGATAATGACATGTTCTTTTTGAACCACCTGTATATGCGTGTGTTCGGTTGTGTCTGACTCTTTGTGACCCCACGGACTATGACAGGCCAGACTCCTCAGTCCATGGAATTTCCAGGCAAGAATACTGGCATGGGTTGCCATTTCCTCCTATAGGGGATCTTTTTGACCCAGGGATTGAATTCACATCTCTTGCGCCTCTGGCATTGGCAGATTTTTTACCACTGTGCCACCTGGCAAGCCCACTGAATCACCTACTATGTACCAGGTGTTATGCTAGACCACTGAACTCTACTAATACCTACTAACAGCTCGTTTTTCTGTCTGTGACTCTGTTCTTCAAGTAAAAATAAATATTAACACATGTGGTAAAAGTTTTCTGTCTCAGCCAAAAAGAAAGAAACAAAAAGATGGTTACAAAGAGGGATAAATAATAAGCCTCAGTAAGAAAAGTTTAATTATACTCTGTATATGCTCTCTTGGTTCCAACAGAAAACATTTTATGTGTTAGAAGTTTGCCAAGAGTTTATGGAAGGCAAAGGTTTTGAGTTCAATCGTATGATATATGTAGATCTTTGCTAGAGGAGAGAAAAAATGAAATAAAAGAAAAATAGGACATAATATTCCAGTTATGAGCAGCTCAAGAAGACAGAGTGAGGTGTAGTAAAAATATTAACAAGATAACAAGTTAGGAAACAGTAACAATAATTGTATAAGTGTCTAAAGCAGTAACCTTTGTTGAACTATCATTTTCACACTTTTAAAATAGGTGAATTGGATGAATTAAGCTACTCTGGGTGGAATCTTTGACATTTAACATTAAGTTAACATTATAGTATAAAGCAAATGCTATTTTTTACTTCCTCAGCATTATATGAAACTAAAAAAAAAAAGAAAAAAAGGTAGAAGGTTTGGCAATATGCAAATTACAATTTAAATATGACAGACCAGGATCCAAATCTTGGCAGATTCATTTGTTATCTAGGAGACTTGGGCACTTAACCTTGTTGAACTTTGATTTCCTTCACAATAAATAGATATAGATAGGTTGATAGAAAGCGAGCTGATAGATGTTACAGGTGGAAATATAGAGACAGTATATATATAAACAATTAGCCTTCCCAATAGTGAAAATAATATGTACTGGCACTATATATAGTAACTGGTTATGGAGGAGGCACTGAACACATTTTGGCTACATCCCTTTTAATCTATGAATGAAATACCTATGGTAGCAGTAATGAAATCTGAGTTTTAATCTCTGCTGTGCAATAGACTAAGTGTCTGAAAAAAATGTTTTGAACTTGATCATTGTTCACATCTATTTTAGTACCACTCAAATATTTTGGAGGAATATATAGAGTCAACATGCCTATGGGGCAATACTGATTGTATGTAGCAACTGAAGATACTCAACAGCTAGAGAATGCTATAGCTACTCCTGCATGTTAAGTCACTTCAGTCATGTCTGAATCTTTGCAACCCTGAGCTATGGACCATAGCTCACCAGACTCCTTTGTCCATGGGATTCTCCAGGCAAGAATATTGGAGTGGGTTGTCATGCCCTCCTCCAGGAGATCTCCCCAACCCAGGGACTGAACCTGTGTCTCCTATGTCTCCTGCATTGGCAGGCACGTTCTTTACCACTAGCACCACCTGGGAAACCCATAACTAACCCTAGTTTCACATACTTTAAAAATTTTAGCTAGGAAAATATCCTCACCATATCATGCACCCATGATGCTTTTGATAAGTTATAATTTCTTTTCAATGTGTTTTGAGATTCTTGGATACTATTTAGATTGTGTAATATTTTCACTTTACTGTGCTAATTAACATGATAATGAATAATTATTAGCAGCTTCACAATTGTCTCTAGCATCCTGTTTTTATTTTATTATTTTTATAGATTATTAGACATAAAACACACCACCAGTTTTCATGCCAAAAATATTTCATCTAACTAAGAAATGCCATGCAGTCCATTTCAGGGAAAAATGCCACTTATAAACATGATATTCTAATACGTATTGAAGTTTCATGTACTAAAGATTGGAGTAGCTATCAGTAGACAATGAATAATGGATAGAAATGATTAATGACTCTGTGAGATAAGGGATAATTAGATTTGGCATGTGCATCCACCATTTAAGCAAATTGATATGTGGAATGCATACTTGAAAGAGAAACAGACAAATGACACTAAGCTTCGATGATTCAAATGGGTCTCCTGGGAACAGATGATCCAAATTCTTCTCTAATATTTTCCCCAACAACTCAACACCACCTGAAAGGTAACCATGGATCTTATTTCTCTGCTAGCAATGGTTGCCTCAGCAACAGAGTGACAGACTCTGAAGCCCAAGCAAGTCACTTCACACCTTTCTGTCTTCGGTCATTTACCCTTTTCTCAGAGCTCTGTCATTTATTCAAACAATGTGATACAGTTTCACTATCTCTGAACACAGTCCCTCTGGGGAGCAACAAAATCTCCTGAAAAAATTATGAAGAAAGGACAATTTTCCATACCATCTCCTTCAAATCTCCCTCCATGCAGATCCCCTGCTCACACACACTATCATACACATAGGCAAGCATACCCTTTGCAGGTAATGAAATGCTTTGGATCCTCTTCACTCTTAACAAAGCATTTATATCCCACTTCCTTTATTTGAGTTTCTACTTAAATCAAGGAATTAAAAATCTATGCCAATGCATTAATGCTACACTCCTAAGTACAGAAGTAGAAACACATTGCTATGTCATAATCAGAAGTGATTTCCTAAATCTCAGGAATTCCCGGTGAAATTCAAAATTGACCCCCATACACAGTGAGCAAGAAGAGACCAAAGAAAGAGGCAGACCACTCCAGGCTGGTCAGTGGCAACTTTTATAAGCAAGGGAATTTACATGAGGCTCGGTTTTGTGTGCATCTGCTTACCTGCTCAGTCGTGTTTAACTGTTTGCGACCCATGGACTGTAGCCCACCAAGCCCTCTGTCCATTGGATTTTTCAAGCAAGCATGCTGGAGTATATTGCCATTTCCTCCCCCAGGGGGTCTTCCCAACCCAGGAATTGAACCTACACCTACTGTGTCTCCTGAATTGCAGGTGGAGTCTTTACCCATTGAGCCACTGTCTTGAGTGACCTCAAGACAAATAGATCACCATATCTGCTTACTACAGTTTTAAGAGTTTATGTGGAGGCTTTAATGGGGTTGTCATGTATACAGTCATGGTTTTATTAACATATGACTCCCTTGGAGCTGACATCTTTGCGGTAGCTCCTAGAGAAGGAGAATGTATTTTCTAAAGACAAGAGAGGAGGAAAGGCTCTTCCCATTGCCCGAGTCCAGCTCCAAGGGTCAACCAGCAGTCATGTCCTCTCAGTGACCTTCTCCAACAAGGAGAGAGGCATGTAAAAATAATGTTACTAATTCTAGTTGTAGTTGCTAATGTAAGATAAAATGCAAAGATTATGTGAAGGAAATGTTATTATTTATATTAGATTTTCATCAACGTTCTCAGTATAAAAGTATTCACTTGTATTGAAATGTTCTTTCATTTTTACCTCGTTGGAGTGAAGTCAATGGAATTACCATTAAAAAACAGTCTCCTGAGCAGGTTGGGGAACAAAGGTCGGGGAGTCTGTTGGCCCATGTGAATATAATCCTCTGAGAAAAAAAAAATCAGTGATGGATGCTGATTGATAGATAGGTTTTATTCTTCATAAACTGGATTAGGAAATGGCAACCCACTACAGTATTCTTAACTGAAAAGTCCCATGGACAGAGGAGCCTGGTGGCTATAGTCCAAAGGGACACAAAGAGTTGGACATGACTAACTAAACACTTCATAAATATTTATAATTTTAAATGGATTCATGTAGATACAGGAGAATGTATGAATGGGTACTGTTAGGATTTAGGGTAAAGTTTTCATTAAATCAAATGCTTACCCTTTATACTTTTTTGCCTATGATTTCAATAGGACAATATACAACATGAATAATAACAGCTATAGAGAACCAAAACACAATTGTAAGGACTGCATGAAAGCCTGATTTCTTAATAAGCAGCTCTGTTACCATCTAGTTTGGAGTAGCCTATGTGGAACCTCCATATGGCTTCCCTGGTGGCTCAGACAGTAAAGCGTCTGCCTACAATGCAGGAGACCCAGGTTTGATCCCTGGGTTGGGAAGATCCCCTGGAGAAGGAGATGGCAACCCACTCCAGTATTCTTGCCTGGAAAATACGGAGGAGACTGGTAGTCCACCGTCTATGGGTTTGCAAAGAGTCAGACACGACTGAGTGACTTTACTTTTTTTCTTTCCAATACTTTGGCCACCTGATGCAAAGAGCTGACTCATTGGAAAAGACCCTGATTCTGGGAAAGACTGAGGGCAGGAAGAGAAGGGGATGGCAGAGAATGAGATGGTTAGATGGCATCACCGACTCAATGGACATGAGTTTGAGTAAAACTCCAGGAGTTGGTGATGGACAGGGAGGCCTGGAGTGCTGCAGTACATGTGGTCGCAAAGAGTGGGACATGACTGAGCAACTGAACAACAACAACAAATGTGGGACCTTATATATTTCTCAGAAGCCTTTACCTTGAGAATTTATCACCCTCAGACTGTGACGTTGATAAAGGAAGTAGAGAGAAGATGAGCATCAGATGGCCAGGTCTGAAAACTGTGGCACACAGTGGCTCTTTCACCTATACAAAAGCACCTCAGAGAGAGAAGAGATAGAACAGATACAGAGGCAGAAAAGGTAGATGTGTATGATTTAGTGCACACTCTGGTACTAGTGGTAAAGGACCCGCCTGCCAGTGTAGGTAGATTTAACAGACACAGGTTCGATTCCTGGGTAGGGAAGATCCCCTGGGGAAGGAAATGGCAACCCACTCCAGTATTCTTGCCTGGAGGATCCCATGAACTAATAGCCTGGCAGGCTATAGTTCATGGGGTCACAAGAATCAGACATGATTTAGCAACTAAACCACCATGACATTAGTGAGACTTAATTACATTTGATTGCTGACTAATCAGATTATATGTATTTTCCTGGGACCAAGGTGTGGGATTGGAGCTAAGGAGTAAAAACTAGGATGCTGATGGAAAGAAAAGAGCAGAAAATATGACCAAAAATATCTCATGAAAATATTGAAAGTAATGAGAATTTGAGGCTAATAGAGATGTCTATGGTCAAGAAACATTCAGATCACTTACATTTTATATGAAAAAGGACATAGTGCATATATATGTATTATATATAATAATACATTAAATGTTTGTAATATATATCCTATAAACAACACAAAATATATAAACAAAAGATAAAATAAAGGATATATAATATATATCAATATATACAATATATGTAAACACATAAACAGATGCAAACTATTATATATATTTAGTATAAATACATACAATTACATATTAAATATACAAACATTCATATATAGAGAGAGAAATAAAATTTAACCCACAGTGATACACACACACCATGCATGCTTAACTTAGTCACTTAAGGAGACAGATTTAAATGTATTTTCAGAGTAAACCTATGAAAACAACCTTTACTAGTCAAATTAGATTTGTTTTTATTCATGAAACAATGAACCATGAATTGCCAAATATGTGAACAAAATATTAAAGCAAACAGCAGAGTAAAGAAATAGAAATGATGTACAGAAGAAAAGATCTACAAAATAGTTTTAGCATATTCAGAGAAAAACAAGCATTTATTATATTTATAAAAGAGATTGCTGTCCAAAGAAAAGAAATATTACTAGACGAAGAAAGTACCTAGGTATTTTTAAAGTCAGCATATGGAATGAAAAGCAAAATAAATAAAGCTCATATTCTAACTGATGATCTGAAAGATAAAAATTGAATAAATATCCCAGAAGACAAAAAAAGCAAAAGGCAAAGAGAAGTATAATCAGAGGACAGATTCCTTCTATGGTATTCCTTCCAGGTCTTATTGAATAAGTGTTGCAGATGAAAAGAACTGGGATTACAAATGGAAAGAAACAATGAAATACATAAATACAAATATTTTCTTTAGCTAAAGAAAAAGATACAGCCTCGTATCATAGACAGAAACACTGATTAGAATTGAAGAGGATCCATATCCTGAGAGATTTCAGAACTTCAAGGATGAAGAGAAATTCCTCAATTTTCCATAGAGAGAAAAAGGATACAGCTACAGCTTATAGTAAGTATCTGGTTGGCAGACTTACTTATCCAAACTGTGTGCTAAGAAGATAATAAAAAGACAACCTGAGGAAAAGAATATCTACTCAGACGAATTACCAGGAAAGCATAAAGAAAAAGACAAATCCAAATTTTCAAATGTTCAAGGATCTCATACAAGAAATAACTCCTTGGGGACAGTTTTGGATTCCACTCCGTGCTGTCCACATTCCTCCCTGCCTCATTGTCACCCCTTTCAGATCTGGAGCCTGAGTTCCCACAGCTGCTGGAATTACTGGTAGCTGACAGTGGGCAGCTGATTCCCTCCCCACCCACCGCCCAAACTTTCCTGTTGATGGGAACAACCGACCATACCCAACATCATGCCCCTCCTTGCTGTAACCCACACCAATGCCTTCTCCTTTGACCCAGTTTGGGACAATGCTAAAGTGGCATCTTAGCTCTAGAGCTTCTCCTGGGATAAGCTGAGGACTTTGTCATGTTTCACAGTCCAGCCTTTCCTTTTCCCCAATCCTGTTTCTTTTTTGTAACCCACCCCACTTCTCATTCCACAGCAGGTCTATCCTTAGGAGCAAGGTTCAGTCAATTTCCTAAACACAAATCTCTGCCTGAGAGTCTGCTACCTGAGGAACCAACCTGCAACAGAAACTACAGAGCACAATATTTTTTAAAAAAAGCACTTAAGAAAGAAAATGATAAAGTGATTACAAATTACTGGTCACTGAAAATGTAAGTAAAAAATGTAAGCTCAAAAGAAAGTTAGGGAAACCTCACTAAACCTCACTTGAGATATTCTCCTTTGAGCAATAAAACATTGATATATGGGGTCACAAGAGTCAGACACGATTTTGTGACTGAACAACAACAATCATAGGATTACATCTTATCTATGGTTTTATTTCAGTATTTGGGTTACATAGTTACATAATTTAAAAACTGCAGATATTGTTGTATCACACTTAAATTTTTGGAATCAACCCAAAGTAAAATTGGAACACAACAAGTTACATATCAAGTGTGAAGTTTATAAACTTTGAAACATTAAAATAGTAGCATAAACAGTAAACTTTAGCACAGAAAGGAAAAGAGACATATATAGTTAGGTAAGCCACTATATGATTAATCTTTTGAAGAGCGGAATCACATAATTCTGTCTAAAATTAATAAATCATGAAAAATCAAAATATTTATTCTAATCACTGAAGATGATGACTGCAGCCATGATATTAAAAGAATTTTCTTCTTGGAAGAAAAGCCTTGACAAACCTAGATAGCATATTCAAAAACAGAGATATCACTTTGCCCACAAAGGTCTGTAGTCAAAGCTATGATTTTTTCCAGTAGTCATGTACAGATATGAGACTTGGACCATAAAGAAGGCTGAGTGCTCCAGAATTGATGCTCTCAAAACTATAATGTGGGAGAAGACTCTTGAGAGTCCCTTGGACAGCAAGCAAATCAAACCAGTCAATCCAAAAGGAAATTAACTCTGAATATTCATTGGAAGGGCTAATGCTGAAACTGAAGCCCCAATACTTTGGCCACCTGATGCGAAGAGCCCACTCACTGGAAAATAGCCTGAGGCCAGGAAAAACTGAGGGCTGGTGGAGAAAGGGGTGACAGAGGATGAGATAGTTGGATAGCATCATTGACCCAATGGACTTGAGTTTGAGCAAACTCTGGGAGATAATGAAGGATAGGAAAGCCTGGTCTGCTGCAGTCCATGGGCTGCAAAGAGTCAAACATGACTGAGCAACTGAACAATAATACAGAGGAAACTACCCAAAGAAATCAGACTCAAAAATTACAAAAAGAAGTATCCAGAGTAGAAACAGATCTGAATACATGAGGAATTTTATACTCTTCATTTGAGATTTATCCATATATAGTTTTAGAATTTTTTGTAGATAGTTATTTAATTTAAAATAAAACTAAAAAATTAAAGAGCATCCTCATGATCACAAGACTGGTAAATAAATTATAGTGAAATAAATTTTAATGGCCACTTAAATCCCTCAATTTAGATAATGCTCATAACTTCTGAAAGTGCTTTCACATCTTGTTGAAGCAAAAATCATTTATTGATCACTTCTTCTGGGCAAGCTGACTGCTTTCCCTATTAACATTTATTTTCACCCCCGAGACAGGTAAGGAAAAATGTCTCTTTATCCTTTTGACAGTTAAGGAAACTGAAACATAGAGGGAATAAGTTTGTTGCTTTGCCTATGTTCAGAAAGCTAATCTTGGTGGTATTCGAGTTCTGTTCTCTGTTACTTCAACCTCAGATTCTTGAGTTAGCATCTCTGTCCAACCACTGAGACATAGGTGATAACCAAGTTAGTTTGGAGAAGCCAATGTGAGAAGTGGATAAAAGTGTAAGAAAGGAAAATTGGGAAATAAGTAATTAATATTTTCTATCTGACTTTTATTTCCCAGGTCTTCCCAACAATCCCTATGAAATAAACAGCATCATTCCCAGGTGTCATATAAAGAAACTGGGGCTCAGACTAGGTAACTGACTTCTGAGAGTCTACACAGTCAGACAATGGCAGAGAATTACACACTTATCAAATTTAGTTTTTTTTTTCCTTAAGCAAAGTTTCTGAACCTCAACAGTATTGAAAGTTTGGTATAGATAAATCTTTCCTATGGAGTTGCCCTGTGTACTATAGGATATTTAATAGCATCCCTGGTTTCTAGGAAGTAGGAAGTCAAGTGATACCTGGAGTAATAGGCAAGTTTGGCCTTGGAGTACAAAATGAAGCAAGGCAAAGGCTAACAGAGTTTTGCCAAGAGAACGCACTGGTCATAGGAAACAACACAAGAGATGACTCTACACATATATATCACCAGGTGGCCAATACCCAAATTCAGTTTTGATTTGATNCATATTTAGGTTTTCTTAAAAAGACTGACTAGAAGTATTCTATAAATTTTTTGAAATTATAATAAGTAAGACTGTAATGACACAAATCATAAGTTCTGTAAAATTGCCTCAGGCATTGTATTTTCTAGAAATTAGTATTTTAGAGTACATTTTGAGTTTATGATCAAATAGTAATACATAAGAGCATTTGACTAAAACCGAAAAAGATGCTGCACTGTATATATGCATATAAAATGTTTGTTTGGTTTTATTTATGTGTGTGTATACATATATGTATAATGTTTGTCTATCTATCATCTATCTATCTATCCCTCTGTCTAGCTAATCTAAGTCATTGTTAAATCAATATCTTTCTAATATTATGGGCCTTGTTTTAAACATATAGACAAGGTTTCTAGCTATATGACATAGTTAACCATATAAAATATGGTTGATATAGCACTTAGAAATAAAATGAAATCAAAGTAAATAAAATCTGTAACCAGTCCAAAATCCTTTTTATTGCTCTCTACTTATTATACTTCCCATCAACCTCCTTATCCCCCCTTTATCTTACTATTTTATTTTTAAATTTAGAATTTTAATACTTTAGAGAAATTTAACTTTCTAAACAATTAAACTAGGCAATGGATCATCTAGTAGTTAGTTTATATGGAAAGGAATTTCTGTTCTCTTCAAGCTATAATAATCAATGAAGTAATACAAAAATTATCAAGATGAAAGACATTTACATGTTCATTACTCAAAAAATTCTCTGTCTGGAATTATGATAATCTTTGTTAACTAGGGATTATAAAAGTTCAGGAGTTTGTTAAGAGAGAATGCATTTTTCCAATGCAATTCTATTTTAAGACATTTTTTCATCCATTTCTAATTTGTGCATACAGTTCTTTCTTGGGATGAAAGTCCTTGCATTAGATGCCAAGAAAGCCATCTTGTAAGAAATCAGTAACTGTAAGACACTTGCACAGAACAGAGAAACATTCCCTTACTACTTTACTACAAGATGCTGTCTGTGGAATTATCAGTGATTCCAAGCATTCACACAATCACTGTTCGAAGTGACATTATCAGAGACACGGCATTGACAGGGAGAATCGCACAGCAGTAAGGAGATAAAGTAATTTGCAGAAGTACAGTAGGCTATCACAATGATGCCAAAATAGCTTTAGGTGACTGAAATTATATATGTATGCTCATGTCTTTAGAATATAAAAAAGGAGTTTAAAAAACTGGATTATGTCAGTAATCAATCTGATCTGTGCTTTAAAGATCTAAGTCACAACAAAAAATAAAACTTAATTATTGATTTTTTAAATCACAAAGATTTCAACCTTTATGTTACCATCTGTTTGTAATATCTCTTATGAGAATTTTAATTTCTTTTTTTGGAATCTTTGCCTGAGTATTTTTTAATATAATCACTGAAAATTTGTGAGGTTAGAAAAAACAAACATAAGAATGAATGATTCACCAGATGACTGTCCTCAATTTCAGCACATACATTATTAGAAAATATAAACTTTTGTTTTTCTAGGATTGAAATTAACTAATAGAGCCTAATTAATGATCTGTAACTACTCTGGTGTGTTGACTTGTGTGGATTTTTACAATCACAAAGTAGCTCTTTAAGAGAAAAATTACAAGAAAGCACAATCAGTAAAGAGGTACACATAGGCCTGAGTGGATGCTAAGGACAAATAGTAAAATATAAAATTAATTCTGAGTCATTTTTGGCAAATTAGATTCTTTCCTCACAACTATGGAAATTTGGATAATCATTTTATAAAATAGACTTTTTTTCTAACAAAAGATAAAATCAAATAATTATTTTGCTTAATCAGACTTTTTGATGTTATGTAAAAATATTAGAAAGCATTGGCCTCTCACTAAGCTATTGGCAAAAGAAAAAAAAAAAAAAAAAAAAACTACCTCTTAATCACATTGATGAGACTTCACTTAGTGTGAAGACCCAGTAAAGTGAAGTTGCTCAGTCGTGTCCGACTCTTTGCGACCCCATAGACTGTAGCCTACCAGGCTCCTCTGTCCATGGGATTTTCCAGGCAATAGTACTGGAGTGGATTGCCATTTCCTTCTCCAAGGGATCTTCCCTACCCAGGGCTCGAATCAGGGTCTCCCGCATTGTAGACAGGCCCTTTACCATCTGAGCCACCAGTGAAGACCCAAGAAAATCATATATATTGTTTCAAAGGATGGCTACTGTATTTATGTGTGCATATATATACACAGCTACAAGATCTCATACTGTGGTCATGTAAAACATTTGCAAGACATTTATTTAGGTCTAGAAACAGTCTTGGCTGGGAAACAGAGCAAAACAAAATACTTATTTCAGTTTAGTCACTCAGTCGTGTCCAGCTCTTTGTGACCCTAGCATGCATGCCAGGCTTCCCTGTCCATCACCAACTCCCAGAGCTTGCTCAGACTCATGTCCATCAAATCGGTGATGCCATCCAGCCATCTCATCCTCTGTCATCCCCTTCTCCTCCTGCCTTCAATCTTTCCCAGCATCCGGGTCTTTTCCAATGAGACAGTTCTTCACATCAGGTGGCTGAAGTTTTGGAGCTTCAGCTTGAGCATCAGTCCTTCCAATGAATATTCAGAACTGATTTCCTTTAGGATTGACTGGTTTGATCTCCTTGAAGTTCAAGGGACTCTCGAGAGTCTTCTCTAACACCACAGTTCAAAAGCATCAACTCTTTGGTGCTCAATTTTCTTTACAGTTCACCTTTGACATCCATACATGACTATTGGAAAAAACATAGCTTTGACTAGATGGACCTTTGTCAGAAAAGCAATGTCTCTACTTTTTAATATGCTGTCTAGGTTGGTCACAGCTTTCCTTTCAAGGAGCAAGTGTCTTTTAATTTCATGGTTGCAGTTACCATCTGCATGATTTTGGAGCCGAAGAAAATAAAGTCTGTCACAGTTTCCATCGTTTCCCCATCTAGTTGCCATGAAGTGATGGGACCGGATGCCATAATCTTAGTTTTTTGAATGTCAGGTACTTATTTACTGATAGTGAATTCACTTGTTTCTGATAGTGAGATTTTGGTATCAGAAAATAAGGCCCTGTTTTATCTAAAGAGATTCCCTGATGGCTCAGATGGTAAAGAATTGACCTGCAATGTGGAAGTTCTGGATTTTGATCCCTGGGTTGCGAAGATGCCCTAAAAAAGGGCATGACAACCCACTCCAATATTGTATTCTAGAGAAACTCCATGGACTCCATGGACAGTGGAGCCTGGCAGGCTACAGTTCATGAGGTGGCGAATAGTCGGACATGACTGAGTGGCTAAGCACAATATACAATAACTATATATGCTGCACTGGCTTAGTGGTTGGGCAGCAAGAAAGTCACTGATATTGGAAGCAGTTTGAATGAAGACCCATGTTATGCAGTTGTAAACCATCAGGTAAAATTGTTCTCAGTAGTGATTTAGGAAGTAGACAGATTGAGAAATAGGGCTCCTGAACCTGTAGTTCTCAATAAAATGGTTTGAAAGATAAGAGTAATTATGTGTATTGAGATAGTAATATAATAAAATGTTTCTCTGGGAAACAGTTGCTAAAATAAATCAAAATAAATTAAAGAGTCCAAATTTGAGAGTGCCAAATGATTATCAAAGCTTTTGTTTAGGCCACTAACAGTAACAGCTAAGAGGAAAAAAAAAAAAAGAATGATATAGGACAATTCATACGCAGCCCTGAAGCAAAGGTCCTATTAAAGCTGTGGCCATCTCACTCAAAACTGTCATGCCAGAAAGTCCCCAAATCACCACAATTAACTGAGATATAATATATGAAGGCAAACAATTAGAGAAATCAATCAGGTTTAAGAAACATGTGGGGGTGGTGAGGAGTAAGAGGGAGGGGATATATGTACACTTATGGTTGACAGAAAAAAGAAAGTGAAGTCGCTCAGTCGTTTCTGACTCTTTGTGACCCCATGGACTGTAGTCTACCAGGCTCCTCTGTCCAGGGGATTCTCCAGGCAAGAATACTGGAGTGGGGTGCCACTTCCTCTTTCAGGGGACTTTCCAGACCCAGGGATTGAATGCAGGTCTCCCACATTGTGGGCAGACGCTTTTCCCTCTGAGCCACCAGAGAAGCCATGTTGTTATACAGCAGAAACCAACACAACTTTTTAAAGCAATTATCCTCCAATTAAAAAAAAAAAAAAAAGGAAGCATGTCTACAAAAAACTTTACATGTGGTTACAACATGACAGGGATAGAGTAGGTAATATGCCTACTAAGTTTCTGAAAGAATTATATTGCCAAAACTTCCATAAACTAAGTCATATACTTGGCAGATGTGGGGTCCAGGTGGACAGCATGGCAAAAGCCGAAGAGCCAAGGCTGAGGCTTGCATTA
>SJYA01000284.1:467746-551912 GCA_006410615.1 Neotragus moschatus
GTGGGGTGGGGGGAGGGGGTGCTCTTGTGGCTCAGCTGTAAAGAACCTGCCTGCACTACAAGAGCTGCCTGCATCGCAGGCAGATTCCCCTCGAAATCCCCTGGAGAAAGAAATGTCAACCCGCTCCATTATTCTTGCCTGAAGAATCCTGTGGACAGAGGAGACTGGTGGGCTACAGTTCACAGGGTTGCAAGAGTTGGACATGACTTAGCGACTAAACAACCACCGTCAGCTTTGAGAGGGGGTGCCCCTTGCAGTGCCTGTCCACAGAATATCTCATTTAGAGATTTCAGGCCATGTTTGAGGGATTAATGTATTACACGTTCATGGGCTAGTTTGTTAACTAGCCAATAAGTGTCATTATCTAAAGAAATTCTTCATTAGTGAGATTTTGGTGATCTAAGAGTACTTAAATGAGAATCAATATTTCTAATCTCTTTCAAAGCATTCTAGCAAAGATCTTCACATTCAAATTCAATACAAATACAGATCTGAAGTATCTATATTTTAAAAATTTGATCCTTAACTAGGAGCATAGACACGATCTTTAACATGAAATTAAAAAAACATTTATTTAAGTGGAAAAGATTTTTTGAAAGTCTTTGCTCACTGCACTATATATTATTACTAGTATCACCTTAAAGTGTATTAAAAATTTGTTACAGTATCTTGGGTGTTAATAATAATGTGGCTAATTGAATATCAGCCACACAGTTACATAATTGTCTCGGTTGAATCTCTAGCAGTCTGGTTATCTCTTCATTATCACAATGGTTATTTTCACAAGAGTGTAATGTCTAGATTAGGCAGGCTCAGCTTGAGCAAAACCTTTTGTTACTATTTAAGAGATAGCACCAAGGGAATGAGTTTAAACTTGAGAAATAGGTTTAGAATGGACATTCATTGATTTATTTTCCAAAACACGTTTCAGAGTAATATAAGCTAGATATCTATCATATCTGAAACGAGCCATTGACACAGATGAAGAATGAATTTGCTAGCAATATTTCTTAGAGAAAATGATATTATTAGATATACATACATATATATATTTATAAATATACACATATAGAAATACAAAAAATGTATTTTAGTATATATAATAATATGTATTATACATATAGATAAGATATGCATATAAATACTTTACATTTTGTATTTTCTGTAAATATTGTATAATATTTATAAATCCATAGATATATATTGTAGCCATGAAATTAAAAGATGCTTACTCTTCGGAAGGAAAGTTATGACCAACCTAGACAGCATATTAAAAAGCAGAGACATTACTTTGCCAACAAAGCTCTGCCTAGTCAAGGCTATGGTTTTTCCTGTGGTCATGTATGAATGTGAGAGCTGGACTGTGAAGAAAGCTGAGCACCAAAGAATTGATGCTTTTGAACTGTGGAGTTGGAGAAGACTCTTGAGAGTCCCTTGGACTGCAAGGAGATCCAACAAGTCCATCTTAAAGGAGATCAGCTCTGGGTGTTCTTTGGAAGGACTGATGTTGAAGCTGAAACTCCAATACTTTGGCCACCTGATGCAAAGAGCTGACTCATTGGAAAAGACCCTGATTCTGGGAAAGATTGAGGGCAGGAGGAGAAGGGGATGGCAGGGAATGAGATGGTTGGATGGCATCACCGACTCAATGGACATGAGTTTGGGTAAACTCCGGGAGTTGGTGATGGACAGGGAGACCTAGTGTGCTGCAGCTCGTGGGGTCACAAAGAGTCAGACATGGCTGAGTGACAGAACTGAACTAAACTGATAGCCGTATACATGCAATAAGTATATATACAATGAACTTATTAACCTATTTACTTTGACTAGTGGTCTTCATTCTTTTTGATCCAAACTGTGTCTAATCTGCCTTTTGTCTTCCTTCTCTCCATTCTTCACTTAAGTATCTACACTTCTACTTTATTCACAAATCATGAAAGACTTCATATATTCATGGACCTCTTGAGAGCATATAAGCACACATATTCAATGTGCACATACAAATACATACAATCAGAGCTGGGCAAACTGTGAGTACTTGTGTGATAGCCACCTCTTTTTGTAAATAAAGTTTTATTAAAACACAGTCATGCTCATATGTTTACACATTTATGGCTGCTTTTGTTTTACAAGAGCAGAGTTGAGTGGTTGTGTAACAAACTGTGACTCACAAGCCTAAAGATACTACTGTTTTTTTTTTTTCTTCAGAAAATTTTGCTGACCCCTGATTAGTACACATTGTTTTACTTATCTTCTGCTGTGTAACTAGCCATCCTGAAACTTCATAGAAAAAATAGTCATTTACTAGCTCTGAATCCCTAGAGTTGGCAATTTGGGCTCAATCCATCTGTTAGCTCTTCTGCAGGTCTTCCTTTAGATTTCTAATTCTAGCAGTCAGTTCATTGCTCCTAAGGCGATAGATGGTCCAAGGAAGCCTCACTCCCCTTGTTAGTTCTGAGTGCTCACCATTGGCTAGAACTACTCCCGCTTGGTTTCTCCTCCTTAAGAAGGCTAGCATCATTTTTTTTTTTTCCTAAAGGTGCTGTGAAGGCAGTGTTCTAAAAAAGCAAAAGCAGAAGCTGGAAGGTAGCAGAGTCCTAAATTTGGAATACCATAGTCATCAAATTATAATGATCAGAATAAATTATGAGACAATCAAGTTTTAGGGAATTGTAGGATTTGACTGTATTTTTGGGGGGAAGATTAGGAAACCACAGTTGAAAGGGGTATTAAATAAAAATTGGTGGAATTTATGACCATTCTTTTTTTTTTTTTTGCAATGTATTACTTTTATATATACTATCGATTATATTGGTAGCAAATTATCTGGCAATTTTAGGAAGTGAAATATTCCAGATAAAAAGGCTTACCACCACTTCAAGTACAAACCTATGAAAACTTATACAAATATTTATGGTAGAAAGTTTTCATCACTCTCTGGAATTTTATCCTATCTTCCTTTATCCTATCCTATCTTCTGGAATCTTTATCCTATACAATATGTTGATAATAACTAAGCTTATAGTGATTAATAGCTTTGTTATTCTCTACTGTTATTTATGCAGGCCTCTAATAGATCAGTCACCTTGGGGTTATTGATGAATATAGTTGTATGGAAAAGTTGCTTCTAAACCAAGTAATCAAATAGATCTTTCTAAACTCTATGTGTGCTTGGTAATATCCTCAGATTTTTATTTCTCTTTCTAATTTTCTGAAAAATTACATTTAAAATAATGGGTTTAAAGGAAAAATATACAGTTTCTTTAGAAAAGTACTCAGTTTAAATGAAGTTTGATTTGGTTAAGTCACAAGAGTTGGCCCAGGTTCACAGTCAGCTGTGAAACTGATATCTCTCTAAATATGGAAGATATTTTGAAAACCAAAACCTCCTAAATGCTATGGTGTGAATCCATGTTCCCTCAGAATTCATATATTGAAATCCTAATGCCTAATGTGATAGTATTAGGAGACAGGAATTTGTGAGGTGATTAGATGACTGAGGTGGATTCTTTATGAGTAAGACCCCATGGATTCCTTTATTCCTCTCACCATGTGCGTTTGTGCTCCGTTGTGTCCAGTTCTTTGCGACCTCATGGACTGTAGCCTGCCAGGCTCCTCTGTCCATGGAATTTTCCAGGCAAGAATACTGGAGTGGGTTGCCATGCCCTCCTCTAGTGGATCTTCCTGATCCAGGGACTGAACCTGCATGTCTTGGGTTTCCTACTTTGGCAGGCAAATTCTTTACCACTGCAGCACCTAGGAAGCACTCCTATCATGCGAGGATGGAGCAAAATGTTGGCAGAATACATCTCAGAAGAGGACCTCTGTCGGAGGCTGACTGTGCTGGCACCCTCGTCTTGGACTTACAGCTTGCAAAACTGTGAGACATAAATTTCTGCTGTTTATAAACTACCCAGTTTGTGGTATTTTTTTTATAGCCACCCCAACAGACTAAGACAGTAAGTATTAATGATGAGCTGGTAAGTTATTCTCTGTCTCTCTTTCTCTCTCTCTAGACACACACACACACACACAATGTATTTTGTGTAATAAAAAAACCCTGTGTATCAGATAACCATGAATCTTTACATGTTCATTTTGGTGAAGACTTTTGGTAAAAGAAATGCAAAACCAAAATTTCTCTTTGGTCTTCACGTGTTTATTTGATCGCTATGTTCTTTAAATTTTTACTTTTACTTTGCTGTCAATATATGAAGATTAGTAGATTTCACATAAAAATCCAATATCTGGCTTATATAAAGTTAGAAGATCTGACAGTAATGGTACCTCTTTCCCACTTGACAATCATCCAAAAAGCTGGAGATTGATCAAGTAACATGCTCTAGACCACTGCGTTTCACACAACTCATGTCCATTCATTCTTGCTGCCCATCCTGTTCATTTTCCATTTGAATTTGGGAGCTCTGTTTATATGAACATTTCCTGGGATCTCACTGGACTGCATTTACTCTTACTAATGCCCTAGATATTTACCTGCTGTGGGGCTCCTCTGACTCTTCCTGCACGCAGTTAAGGTCAATTTTAAAAACGACAGCCTTTCTGCTCATGTTGATTTCATTTTCTTTCCTTTTTCTTTATTGAAGTATAGTTGATTTATAATGTTGTGTTAGTTTCTGATGAATAGCGAAGTGATTCAGTTACACTTGCATATAAATCTGCTCATACAAGACTCCTAATTTGTCTCTGTTTCTGTGGCTTATTATGGTCTGTTTCTTTGCACCTGTCCATTGCATTTCATCATGCAGCTGAAAAAAATATTTCCTACGTCCACTTAGAAAAGCAATGACTCTTTTTCTTTGTTATTTGGTTTGTTATTTGTTTGTTATTTTGGTCCATGTTTTAATTTAGGCTGAGTTTCATTTCCCTTGTACACCGGGTACAGTGATTTATGATGTTAAGTTTTTCTTCACCTGGAAGCTCAGTCTTGACTTTAACAACATTAAGCAAAATCTGACATTTCCCTTTTCTTGAAAAGATTGCCCATACCTTCATGTGAAGGCCTGTCTACTCCCCTATCACATCTGTTTTCTCATTTTACTGACCTCCTGACCAGGAATTATATTCATTAATATGACTTCTCTATAACAGTTTCCTGTAGAGGGTCTGTTCAGTTCCCTATGGCTCACTCTCTTTTTCTACTCACGATTCATCACATTTAAATTCTCATGTATCATAGGAAAACATGGAAATATGGCATAATATTAAAAATATTTTAAAGAATGTAAAATCTCCTGAATATAACTAAAATTCCCTCCTCTTTCCACCCCACTATTACCATCATATTATGTAAAAATTGTGTTTTAGGGATGCACACGTTTCTCTGAGAACCCTTATTTCTTAAGGGTTAGGAGTAGTTTAAGTCAATGTAGGATTGTGGTTGGAACACTATAGATTGAAAGTGAGTATGATCAAGTTTTTGAATCACAATTAGTATGACAGATATACTCAATATTTAGATTACTAGCTTTAGAAAAGTCAAATGCACTAGAAAAACATGACCCATAAATGATTTATAGATCATCTTAGCAGTTTCCAAACTTTTCTGGTTCATAGCACACTTAGTAATATTTTCATGATGCTACTAGGACAAATGAAATATCTAACATTCTTTTACTATGTACAAGTGTGCATGCGTGCTAAGTCCCTCAATGGTATCTTGACTCTTTATGACCCTATGGACTGTAGCTCACCAGGCTTCTCTATCCATTGGATTCTCCAGGCAAGAATACTGGAGTGGATTGCCATGTCCTCCTCCAGGGGATCTTCCCAACCCAGAAACTGAACTGGTGTCTGTTATGTCTCCTAAGCTGGTAGGTGGGTTCTTTACCACTAGTACCACTTGGGAAGCCTAAAATGTCTAAAATAAATGTGAATAATTGTGTATGTGCTTTCAATCTGTTGGTCATTGTGAAACTTCTCAAACCTTGAAATTAGACTGTTCACTACCATTCTCATTTCCTGTTTCACATTGATTTTCACATGGAATTATGTTTGTCACAGCAACTGCCATAAAGTTAGTTCCTGAAAGATGTGACAGGATTAAAAGAATGAGTTGAAACTGACCTACATCTAGCCAGTAGTTTGCATAGTGCCTGACAGATGTCTCTGTGAGTTCACTGTAGTGTCCCAGGGCACTCTGACACACAGTTTGGAAACTATGGTCTAGGTGTTAAAATAGTTCATATGTGTACATTTTTGTACCTTGTGTGATTCAGTGAGTAATTTTGCATGTTAGATATTTAGAAAATTCATGCCTTCCTGGGATTTTAAAAGTAGATCATTAGGATCTACTTTTAGCATTCATTAGGTAAAATCTCTTCACTTGACATTTGAGGACACAGACTCAGAAAGGTTAAGAGCTTTGCCCTTCTTCATAATTTTTCAGATTTTCTTTAAATTTTATTATGATGCTGCTTAAAGTTGCTACATGTAAGGTAATTTACAGTTTGGAAAATGACTCATGGCTCCATTAAAAAGGCAACACTAATGGGCCACTGTCAAATCTTGTTTAAAGTAGAGAAATTAATTGATTAAATTTAATTTCCATCACACATGTGTAAGCCCATTTGCTTGTGAACATCCTCCTACTGCCAGGAAGAATATTTTCCCTTTCTTTAAACACATCCTTTTTCTAAGGTGCACTTTAAATCCCATTGATATTTTTTCTCCTGATGATGTCATCCTCAGTAGAATATCCATACTTATCTAAGCCCTATTACC
Organism: Neotragus moschatus; assembly: GCA_006410615.1. NCBI lineage: Eukaryota > Metazoa > Chordata > Mammalia > Artiodactyla > Bovidae > Neotragus > Neotragus moschatus. The sequence goes on from SJYA01000284.1 coordinate 474,488, forward strand.
CACATCATGCTAACATATGTGGCAAAATAAAGACACAATTAAACCAGTCACTACAATTGTTGAATCCAAATTCACAAGAGATTGATTGCAATCTATCACTACACTCCCATTTTGTATATAAATCTTCATTATGAAAGACCAAATCTACAGAAATATTTAAGTCAAATTTGTGAATAAAATCTTCAAATTTATTGTACAAGGTCTCCTTCTGGATCAGCACACCAGGACTCATGAACCAAATATGCCCTGTGCCTGTTTTTGTATCGTCTATGAGTTAGGCATGTTTTTTTATATTTCTATGTTTATATTATAGTTCATACAATATTTACAATTTCCCTAGTGGCTCAGATGGTAAAGTGTCTGCCTACAATGCCAGAGACCCGCGTTCAATACCTGGGTCAGAAAGATCCCCTGGAGAAGGAAATGGCAACTCACTCCAGTACTTTTCCCTAGAGAACTCCATGGATGGAGGAGTCTGGTGGGCTACAGGCCATGGGGGTTGCAAAGAGTTGAACACGTCTGAGACACTTCACTTTTACTTTCACATACAATATTTATATTTTAAATGTATTTATAGACACTTTAAAATTAGTATATAAATACTACATAATATCCTCAATTTTGCTTTTGGATATCCTAAACTCAAAATATTTACTACCTCATCTTTTCCAAAAAATGCTTGCAAAGCTCTTGTATACTTACTTGTTTGCCCATTTTAATGCTATCTTTGTCACTGTTAGCTAAATAAAACTACTGCTAAATTAATTGCTTATGTAATTCAACTACATTTAAATTTAGATAATAAAACTATGTTAACTTCAGTAAATACTCAAGGAGCTTCTGTTTCAAAAGAGATGTTATGCTAAGTCCACAGAATGTAAATATTAGTAAGACAAGAAGTATACAGTTTAGTATGATCTTTTCATTTTACTCATAGAATATCACATTTATGTTTCATTTATGTGTTCCTTTGAAATAGGAAAAGGAGTACGTCAAGGCTGTATATTGTCACCCTGCTTATTTAACTAATATGCAGAGTACATCATGAGAAACGCTGGGCTGGAGAAGGCACAAGCTGGAATCAAGATTGCTGGGAGAAATATCAATAATCTCAGATATGCATATGACACCACCCTTATGGCAGAAAGTGAAGAAGAACTAAAGAACCTCTTGATGAAAGTGAAAGAGGAGAGTGAAAAAGTTGACTTAAAGCTCAACATTCAGAAAACGAAGATCATGGCATCAGGTCCCATCACTTCATGGCAAAAAGATGGGGAAACTGTGGAAACAGTGTCAGACTTTATTTTGGGGGGCTCCAAAATCACTGCAGACGGTGATTGCAGCCATGAAATTAAAAGACACTCACTCCTTGGAAGGAAAATTATGACCACCCTAGACAGGGAGAAGGAAATGGCAACCTGCTCAGTGTTCTTGCCTGGAGAATCCTAGGGACAGGGGAGTCTGGTGGGCTGCCATCTCTTGGGTTGCACAGAGTTGGACACGACTGAAGCTACTTAGCAACAGCAGCAGCAGCAGAAAGCATATTAAAAAGCAGAGACATTACTTTGTCAACAAAGGTCCGTCTAGTCAAGGCTATGGTTTTTCCAGTAGTCATGTATATATGTGAGAGTTGGACTGTGAAGAAAGCTGAGTGCCGAAGAATTGATGGTTTTGAACTGTGGTGTTGGAGAAGACTCTTGAGAGTTCCTTGGACTGCAAGGAGATCCAACCCGTCCATTCTGAAGGAGATCAGCCCTGGGTGTTCTTTGGAAGGAATGATGCTAAAGCTGAAACTTTAGCTAAAGCTGAAATGCGAAAAGTTGACTCTTTGGAAAAGACTCTGATGCTGGGAGGGATTGGGGGAAGAAGGAGAAGGGGACGACAGAGGATGAGATGATTGGATGGCATCACCGACTCGATGGATGTGAGTTTGAGTGAACTCTGGGAGTTGGTGATGGACAGGGAGGCCTGGTGTGCTGTGATTCATGGGGTCGCAAAGAGTCGGACACAACTGAGTGACTGCACTGAACTGAACTGATCTGAAAGCAACTCTATTTCTCTGTGTAGTTAGTCACTCTAACAATTATTACAAATCTTCTACGCCACCTCAAGGAAGACCTTTACTTATCTTGGTTTGCTTCGTTGAGTTCCAGCTAGACTTTTTGCCTAGCTATGCAATTTTTTTCTGGATTTGTCTTCTAGTCTTTTATCTTAATGGATAGTGAAAAAGCCCTAAAGCAAGGCAGAATCAGGTAACTTCAGCTACAGGAAAGACAGCATCAACAATTTCTACAATTGTATTTTAAGATCGTAGTCTCAGCTTCTTTCTTTGTTTTTCTTTCTTTTCTTTTTTTCTTTTTCTTTTTTTTGCTGTCCACTGTATTCCTTCATAATAGTCAATTAAATAACCAATCAACTGTTTTTATTAGCAACAATAAAATGCCGTTACACAGCACTCTATGATTTATACAACACTTCCATAGCTATTATTGTATGTGAATCCCTCTTAAAAACTCAACAAAAGGTAAAACATGTAGTTTTATCATTATTACCATTCTTCTTGATGACAATAATAAGGTCCAGGGGCCCCAGTCGCATTTTCTAATATTACACAGCTAATAAATGCTAGGATTTCAGTCTTTAGTCTTCTTATAATAACTGCTACATGATTTTTTCATTTGATTATACCTCCACTTTTCACACTATTTATCGAAACCAAGTACTGAAAACAAAAATAAAATAGATTTATACCAGATAGGGAGAGAAATACAAACTACAATTCTGAGATCTAAGACGATGCTTGTATTTCTAACAAGAATTGATTCTTTAAAAATAAGTATATGCATAGAAAACAAACTTATGGTTACCAAAGCAGAAGGGTATGAGCAGGGAAAAATTAGGAGTCTGTGATTCACATATGCATTCACATGTGCTGCTGCTGCTAAATCACGTCAGTCGTGTCCAGTTGGGGTCCATGGGGTCATGAAGAGTCGGACACTGAGCAACTTCACTTTCACTTTTCACTTTCCTGCATTGGAGAAGGAAATGGCAACCCACTCCAGTGTTCTTGCCTGGAGAATCCCAGGGACGGGGGAGCCTGGTGGGCTGCCCTCAATGGGGTCGCACAGAGTTGGACATGACTGATGTGATTAAAGAGCCACATAAACTGGCTCTTTAAGACTGGCTGGGATGTTTTATGTTAAAAAAAAAAAGCAGCAAGACCATTCTGGAAATGAGCAATAAAATGAACAAATTAATGAGGCAATAATGTGTGAATCACATGATAATGGACACAAATTGTTTGGAAAGTGAGTTACTTGATATGATTTTGGAAAGTGTTCAAGAATATAGACAAGACTAGAGTTAAACAGAGAGCTTCCCCTACCTAGCAGTGTGATGAAATAGAGCAAATTATTTAAGCTTTCTGAAGTTCAGTTTCTTTATTAAAAAAAAAAAAAAGTGGATACAGCAGACATACCCTGGGCTGCTTAAGTGATTTCAATGTATAGGAGACCCTACTTAGCAGCAGCAGCAGCAGAGTTCCTGGCAAGACATATGTCTTCAACATACTACACACTCAGTATCCATAGCAGTAATGTCCCAAGATGCTGAAGTCAGGATGGCTATGTAACAGCCTTGTCTATAAAGTATTAGAGCAGTGATTATTTTCAGCTTACACTTATAATGTGTCCCTCAGTTGTTGCTGTTTAGTTGCTCAGTCATGTCCGACTCTTTGTGACCCCATGGACTGTAGCCCACCAGACTTCTCTGTCTATGGGATTTCCTAGGCAAGAACACTGGAGTGGATTTCTGTTTCCTTCTCCAGGGAATCTCACCCACCCAGGGACCGAACCCATGTTTCCTTCATTTCAGGGGGATTCTTTACCATGGAGCCACCAGGTAAGTGCCCAGAAAGCATCAAAGCAATGATTATTTTCAGTTTATACTTCTAACACAATGTTTCCTTCAGTACTAAACAACAAACAAGCTGTAATACCAGACAAAACAGTGCAGAGGCAGGTGGGCTAAACGTGTATTCTCAAAGAGGCAAGGAACAACTGAGCTGAGGTCAAATGGCAGTAAAATAAAGCCCTTCCCAGAGCAAAGGATAATGGCAAAAAGATTTTTTTCCCCTTTGTTAACTTTGCTTCTCTGGTACATTGTAAATAAAGACAATTTTGCATTGGTAGGGCTTCCAATGAAGGATATCAGAGTTAAGCAGTCTTATTCTATCTCATCTGTTAAGCCTCACCGCATTTCATTTTTGTATTTATATTTATACATGGGGGAAGTATGCATGCTCAATTGTGTTTGACTGTTTGCGACCCCATGGACTGCAGTGCACCAGGCTCCTTCGTCCATGGAATTCTCCAGACAAGAACTCTGGAGTGGGTTGCCATTTCCTCCTCCAGGGGATCTTCCCCACCCAAGGACTGAACCCTCACATCTTGCATCTCCTGTGCTGGTAGGTGGATTCTTTACCACGGCACCACCTGGGAAGCCTTATATACAGGGGAAAGGGAACACATTCATTTCAGTGAAGCAAAGAAAGGCCATAACTGCATATCTAAAAAAAAATTCCCTATCATATACTAAAATTTGGACAAAATTAGGAAAGTGCTTAAAGCCGATATTTATCACCTTAGACTGTGGACAATTATAGACTTCTCTGAAAAAGAATAAAGTAGTCTTGAAAAGGTATGTCTGTACTACCCCATGGACATGGTTGACAAGGTGTAGAAGGGTGCATGGTGTGAGGGAGGAAGGGAGAGTGACCCTGTGCAGATCCCAGTCTACAGGGCAAAACAGGAGAAAGGAATCTGAAAATTGGATCCTACCAGTGTGCCATCTTACTGTTTTCAATTCTGTTTCTTAGCACAGGGAGATGGTTGGACATAGACAATCAGAAGGGAAGGGAAGCAGTGACTATCTGATCATATCACATGACTTCATTGCTAGAAAGAGAGGGATGCTCCTAAGACATAACAGGTTTTATGAGAAGGTATTTGAAGCAACAAATGGGCACTGAATTGTTCCAAGATAAGCCGTATCACCCCTGACTTTACTCCCCATTCTAGTCATCGCCGATAGCTGCTCCAGGGACAGTTTACTACCATGCCACCACCCCCATTGAAATAGAAATAATAAAGAAAAGAAACCAGTAAAAGAACCAAAGACTGTGCATTTTAAATATGCATGGAGCTGTATTTAGAATATCATTTAACAAGTACAAGCAAAGGTTGCCTTTGGGAGAGTGAGATTCTTCTTTGCGTTCTTATGCCTCATATATATATATATATATATCTGCTGCTATCTGCTAAGTCGCTTCGGTTGTCTCCAATTCTGTGCGACCCCCATAGACAGAAGTCCACCAGGCTCCCTCCATCCCTGGGATTCTCCAGGCAAGAACACTGGAGTGGGTTGCCACTTCCTTCTCCAATGCATGAAAGTGAAAAGTGAAAGGGAAGTTGCTCAGTTGTGTCCGACTCAGCGACCCCATGGACTGCAGGGCACCAGGCTCCTCTGTCCATGGGCTTTTCCAGGCAAGAGTACTGGGGTGGGGTGCCATTATATATATATATATATATATATATATATGGTGTAAACGTTTGGCAAATGGGTAAGCAAATGAAAGATAATAAAAACATCATTGCCAAGATGAGAAAACTAAGGGGAAATAACTAAGGAGCACAAAGTGAGGCTTGGCAGAGATGAGACAATGAAAACAGAAATGACCCATTGATTCATTGACTGAATAGCCCCTGCAATGCATCTGATACTAAGCTAATTGTTGGAGACAAGATGGAGGTAAAGAGTAGGAGTCATGGGGAATAAAACAAAACAAAACAAAAACAAACCTCGCAGGCTAGTTTGGGAGACAAGAAGCTGGGAAAGACATGATTTGAATAGAGTGAGTTTTTGGTTTTGTTTTTAAAAATAAATGGAAGGGCAGCATACGATAGAGTGGCTTTGTTTCTGAAGATTTAAGGCATTGTTCTGGTGCTAAGAAGGGCTTCCAAGTGGTAATGAACCCAGCTGCTAATAATGCAGGAGACTCAAGAAACCTGTGTTTGATCTGTGGGTCTGGAAGACCTCCCCCCCCACCACCCCATAGTAGGAAGTGGTAACCTGATCCAGTATTCTTGCCTGGGAAATCCCATGGACAGAGGAGCCTGGTGGGCTACGTAGCCCATGGGGTCACAAAGAGTTGGTCATGATTGAGCACACATGCATGCTGGTGGTAAGAAATATTCAATATAAAGGGAAACAGGGTATTTATTTGGCACTGCTCATGTGCTGGCTCTTGCTTCTGCTCCTGTTTTCCTCAGAAGGGAACGCAAAGAATTAGGCACAGATAATCGAGAGTACAAGCATCAGCATAGGGAAGGGTGAAGGAAGTTGTAGGGAAAAACTTACATGTGGCTATTATTATTATTATTATTATATGGAAGAAAAGTTGTTGTTTTTTTTTTTTTCCAGAGTGTGATGGAGAAGATGGTCAGAAAGGGACTTCAGTGACAAGAATCTGAAATACAGACTGAAAACAGCAGAGAGGACTAATAGGGACACGAATGACTACTGTCCAACTAATATTGGCATTCACAAAATTTCAGCTGCAAATATACAGGTTGTTTTACCTTTAATTTGTCTAATGATGATGAATAACGTGCAAAGCAAAGGGGAAGGATTATTTTGGCCACACGGAGAAGAATGCAAAGAAAGCAATAGTAGAAAAATAATGGCCATTTCTTCAGGGTTGTGGTGATTGGTTTTGAGGTACAGATGTGTTCAGAGATAAAGAAGGAGGAAGAGAATGAACTGAGAAACTGAGAAAAGAAGAGGGAAAAAAAAATCAAAAGGAGGCAATCAGAGTTTGTAAACTTCAAGGAGGTTGTAAGAGGGCAACATAGAATTTAAGATGTAATAGATAAAGCAAGTTTGGATGATGACAGATTTCCAGGATGTTACTCTGGGGGTGAGTAGCCAAAATGGGAAGGCAGTAAAAAAAAAGTGGAAGTCTACTGTGTCTGAAGGTTCAGATCATGCCAGAACCAAGTTTTTCCCTTAGTTAAATTTGGCTAATGCATTACTCAATATTTCACTAGTTGCCTAGCAGAAAAGGAATGTGGAGTTACCATACATGTGTTGCTTCAGTTGCATCTGCCTCTTTGTGACCCCGTAGACTGTAGCCCACCAGGCTCCTGTGTCCATGGGATTTTCCAACTGAAGGGGTTTCTGTACCCTCCTCCAGAGCATCTTGCTGACCCAGGGATCAAACTTGCATCTCCTGCATTTCAGATGGATTCTTTACCCCTGAGCACTGGGTAAATCCAAGTGGGCTTATGATATGTATTTTATATTTCATTTATATTTTTATTATAATAAAACAATTATATATTTTAAAATAACTATAAACAACTGTGTATATATAAAACAGCTATATAAAAGCAACTATAAACAACTATATAGAGAGAGCTGCTGCTGCTGCTAAGTCATTTCAGTCATGTCCGACTCTGTGCAACCCCACAGATGACAGCCCATCAAGCTATCCCATCCCTAGGATTCTCCAGGCAAGAACACTGGAGTCGGTTGCCATTGCCTTCTCCAATATATANCTATAAACAACTGTGTATATATAAAACAGCTATATAAAAGCAACTATAAACAACTATATAGAGAGAGCTGTTGCTGCTGCTGCTGCTAAGTCATTTCAGTCATGTCCGACTCTGTGCAACCCCACAGATGACAGCCCATCGAGCTATCCCATCCCTAGGATTCTCCAGGCAAGAACACTGGAGTCGGTTGCCATTGCCTTCTCCAATATACAGAGCTAGTTATTTTTTATTCTTTCTGTGGAAGTTGTGTAAGTAGCACCATTTTTTCTTTTTTCAAACAATTCTCAAGTAATATTTCAGTAATTATGATAAATCCAGATTGAAGAACCCTTTAGGTGTTGCTCTAGAAGAATGGTTCTCCAACTGTGCTCCCCAACTTATAGCATCAGAATCACCTGGGAATTTGTTAGAGATGAGCCTTCTCAAGTCCTACCCTAGACTTATGGGACAGAACCTCTGAAGGTGGGGCCAGCAATCTGTAGTTAACCAGACTTCTATGCAATTCTGATACACGCTTGAATTCAAGGACCACTGTGATTTGTAATTGATTGAGGGGTATTTTTTGATGCCCATAAAACCATTAAAATATTTCTACCAGTCTTTGATATTCGTCTTTTCCCTCGACCATTCCTTGTAGTTACACACAGCCATCATAACACTGTTCTTTTAATACCTGGCATATTCAGTTAGGTGTTTCNAGCATCAGACCTTGCTTCTATCACCAGTCACATCCACAGCTGGATATTGTTTTTGCTTTGGCTCCATCTGTCCATTCGACTAAACAGCAACAAAATACAATTAACGGGAACAATCATTAAGTCTTTACTGAATGAATACCCTATTCTTACAATATAATGTTATTGCATATGGATGTTAATCCTGACAGATTCTCTCCTTGACCAAACTCTAGCCAGCCTCCTCTGAGTCCTCTTAGTGACCAGATCTCAGACTAGGTCTACAAAAAACTATAGACTTTCAACAAAAATGCTTTTGTCCACTCTCCTCCTCCTACATTAAACATAGAACTCAATACCTCATCCCTTTAATGACTTTAGCCTCCTGTAAAGTGCCTACTGGAGTAAATTAAGGCCCCAGACAACATGTGAAATTAGTCCTTGAAAATCTCTTTCTTAGAGCATTTGCTGAAAAGGACTTTCCAGTTTCACTCTTTCCTCTGTCCCTTTGAGATATACATGTATCTGCTATAATTCAAAAGTATCTTTCTCAAGGACTTGAAAGTCATTCCTTTAAAATGTGATGTTACCATAGTCTCACAGTCTCCATGCGAGGATAAAATCCTAACTTCCATATTTGCCATCTAACAGACACAGCTGGCTCAAGGGGCATTTACAATGACCACTTTTTTTAAGTTTTCACTTCCCTAATTCTATTGAGCTTCTAATTCCACTCCTTCCTTTTCCTTTAAAATGCCCAGTTACTTCTGTACAATAAAAACTGAGTTTAGCTCTTGTAACACCATCTATTGCAGTAATATTTCACCAATCAAAATCTGTTTTTACCACTCTGGTGAGTATCCAGTTTTATCTTTGACAATCTAAGGCAAGTAGATTTCAGCCTTAAAGCTATCTCTTATCCAACAGTAATGGCCATCTGTGTGAAGTTGGATTCTAGGCATAACATGAAAATAATGCAGAAATCACACAGTGATGACTGTCGGAGGCAGAGAAAATAATTGTTGTAGCATATGTGCTTATGATTTTCCAAATCTCTTACAGTAAATGCTAAGCCTCTAAAAGTTATTTTTTATTTGTTTGTTTGTTTTTAATAACTTATTTTGGCAGATGAGTTTAAGATGGCTATAAGAGAGATGAACAAAGTTAGGAAGATTCGTCAAGATGCCATTAGCATTTTAAGAGAGAGAAAAGGAGGGCTTGAACTGGGGAAATGAGANGCCTCTAAAAGTTATTTTTTATTTGTTTGTTTGTTTTTAATAACTTATTTTGGCAGATGAGTTTAAGATGGCTATAAGAGAGACGAACAAAGTTAGGAAGATTCGTCAAGATGCCATTAGCATTTTAAGAGAGAGAAAAGGAGGGCTTGAACTGGGGAAATGAGACAGGAGTAGAGGACACAGATATAATGAGGAGGACAGTCTAGCAGAGTTCAATGTTATGCTGAGATTTCTCAAGCAGCTTGGTGGATGCTGGGTGGTGACACTATCTAAAATGAGGGAGAGCCAGCCAGTCAATCATCAGACAGAAGAAAAGAACATGATTATGCAATTTGGGTTATGTTAAATCTTAGGTCCTGGGGACATATAACTCACAGTCAGCTGTNTAGGAGTAGAGGACACAGATATAACGAGGAGGACAATCTAGCAAAGTTCAATGTTATGCTGAGATTTCTCAAGCAGCTTGGTGGATGCTGGGTGGTGACACTATCTGAAATGAGGGAGAGCCAGCCAGTCAGTCATCAGACAGAAGAAAAGAACATGATTATGCAATTTGGGTTATGTTAAATCTTAGGTCCTGGGGACATATAACTCACAGTCAGCTGTGAGATTACGTATTCAAGTTTGTAATGCAGGAAGAGGGTTTTTTTTTGTTTTTTGTTTTTTTTTAAATGAAGATACCGTTTATCATAACCATTCCAATGGTCATTGAAAGGAAAAACCTAAGAGAGCCAACAAGGGAATTTGTGGGTGGAGAAGTAGGAAGAAGACTGAAGCCTGGTAAATGCTAACACTTGTAGAAAAAACAAAAACAGAAAAACAAAAATAATAAAATTCATCAACGAAATGAAGAAAGGACAGTATAGAAGTTCTAGTAGAAGCAAGAGGTTATGGTGTCACAGAAATCATGAGAGTACACATTTTAAAATAATAATCAAGATTCTTGGATGCTTTAAAATGATCTTGTTAGAGAAGAACAGAAAAAGGCTCATTGATTTGACTATTGAATACTTTTAATTAAGTAATATATCGGTTATAAAGCTATGTGAGTTTGCTTTTCCTACAAACAAAATCTCTTCTAGATTTAGTAGCTTAAGAAAACAACCAGATNCAAAAACAGAAAAACAAAAATAATAAAATTCATCAACAAAATGAAGAAAGGACAGTATAGAAGTTCTAGTAGAAGCAAGAGGTTATGGTGTCACAGAAATCACGAAAGTACACATTTAAAAATAATAATCAAGATTCTTGGATGCTTTAAAATGGTCTTGTTAGAGAAGAACAGAAAAAGGCTCATTTATTTGACTATTGAATACTTTTAATTAAGTAATATATCGGTTATAAAGCTATGTGAGTTTGCTTTTCCTACAAACAAAATCTCTTCTAGATTTAGTAGCTTAAGAAAACAACCAGATATTTAACTCATAAACCCATGGGCTGGCAAGGTGACTAGGTTCGGTTGAATTTTTTTTAGTCTGGGGCAGATCTGACTGATCTCAGGTGAGCTTGCTCATAGGTCAGTGGTCAACTGGGAATTCCCCCAGCTAGAGTAAATGGGGCATCGTTCCATGTGGTCTCAAATCCTCCAGGAGTCTGTCATTGACTTCCTCATATGAAGTTCACAGGGTTCCAGAAGCAAGAGTGGATGTACTCAAAGATTATTAAAGCCCTGCTCATAACACAGAGAACATCCTTTCGGTAGCATTGTACCTACAAGAATAAGAGGGAAAACAGCTCGTATTCAAGGGGTAGAAAAGCAGATGGAAGAAGCTGCAGTGAATTGCCACACTTGATGGAAGAAGCTGCAGTGAATTGCCCTTTTCTCAGTGTACCACTGGCACCGGCAAAACATTCTTGGAATTCTGGATATCTACCAGAGCCACAGCCCTTTATGAACANGGTAGCATTGTACCTACAAGAATAAGAGGGAAAACAGCTCGTATTCAAGGGGTAGAAAAGCAGATGGAAGAAGCTGCAGTGAATTGCCACACTTGATGGAAGAAGCTGCAGTGAATTGCCCTTTTCTCAGTGTACCACTGGCACCGGCAAAACATTCTTGGAATTCTGGATATCTACCAGAGCCACAGCCCTTTATGAACAAAAATGACCTCGAGTAGTTATTTTAACATGAGCCTTTTATAATGTCAGAGCAAAAAAGAGCACAAAGCCTTCTATAGTCCTTTAAATCCATGGAGTATTAAAAAAAAAAAAAAAAATGAGACACTTCCCCTGCTTCACCAAGGCAACAGAGTAAGTGGTCTCCTTTAACAGAAAATTAAGGTCTCATTTAACCTAATATCCTCACCTTCAAAACATAATTTAAAAGACTTCTTGTTCCTAGTAATTGGAGGGCCAAGCTATTGGCGTGTACCATCCTGCTGAAAACTAAAAATGCTGGATAAAATATCACAAAAGAGCATCACACAGACAACAGGACAGTAAGCAATTACCAGACCAAAATGAAGGAATAATGAAAACCCAGAGATTTAAGCCAGCACAGAAACTGACTTTGCCCTGAAGGTATCTAACTTCTTGGCAGTTGCCTTCTGAAAATGGGACTAAAATCAAAGGCTAGAATTCAACTAAACTGAGAGGTTGAATAAGACGCTTTCTTCTTGGTAAGCCAAGACCTTAAAGAATTTACTCTTAGGCCAAGAGTTGAAGGTGAAGGAGAAATAGCAGATTCTGGGAATAATTATAGTCATGTACTGAATTATCTGGATCAAGTCTTGACCTGATGCAGTAACAGACTTTGTCTTTGAAAAGTTATTTGTCAAATTAGCCCTAAAATAGTTTTTCATATAAAATGCTTATCCTACCAAAAAGGATCACTAGATGCATATACGTGCTAGACTCTATGAAGATAAGTAGAAAGGTAGAAAAAGAAACCAGCAGCAGAGTAAAATGCAGACATAAGATGTTAAGATAATTAGATACCAACTATAAAACAGTTATGGGGCTTCTCTGGTGGCTCAGCATAAGAAACTGCCTGTAATGCAGGAGACCACCTGAAATGCAGGAGACATGCGTTCAATTCCTGGGTCAGGATGATCCCCTGGAGATGGAAATGGCAGCTCACTCTAATATTTTTGCCTGAAAAAAATCTCACAGACAGAGGAGCCTGGCAGGCTACATTCCAAGAGGTTACAACTGAGCAACTAAACCACCACCACCACCATAAAACATTTATGCTGACCTTGTTTAAATAAAAGAGCAGTCAATTTAAAGATATCCATAGAGGAGTTGGTACTGTAAAGAGTGACAAAGCAGGTTTTAAAAGAAATAAAACTTCTAGAAAAAAACATATATTAGAAATTAAATTATCTGTGAGGAGACTTAAACATAAGGAAAGCTGAAGACAGACTTGGTCTATATGAAGATAGGTTGAAAAGAATTATCTAGAGATCTATCCACAAAGACCAAGGGAGACATAACCATGGAAGAACACAACAAGGTCTGAATATGTCATCAGAGTTCTAGAGAAAAATAAAGAGGTGGTGGAATAGGAAATATAACTGAAGAAGTGGTGGTTGACTTTTTCTCTCTTTTTTTTATTCTGAAAGACAGTAATCTGCAGATTCAAGAATCCCAAAGATGCCACACAGGATAATTAAAGAGAAACTTGCAACTAACTGCCTTATGTTGAAACTTCAGAAGAAAAAAAATAGGCTAAGAGAAAAATCTTAAGAGAAGCCAGAGGCAAACAAAACAGAAAGATTATCTTCAAAGGAGCAATAGTTAGACTGACAGTTGACTTCTTAACAGCAACCAAGTATGATAGAAGAATCACCTCTTTAATGTGTAAAACATTTCATGACTGTTGGCGAAAAAAGATGTTTTCAATCAAACAAGGCTAAGAACAGTCAGCATGGCAGACTTTCACAGAAAAAAATCTAAAAGTTGGACTTCAGGCAGAAGGAAAATGATTCCAGGCATGTCTGAGGTATAAGAATAAAGAGCAAAGAAGATAGAACTCTGTGGAAAAAATACATGTTGGGGACTGAGTGATCTCTGAAATCAGGGACAGGCATTTTTTTCCTACACAGGGTCCAGAGTGTAAATATTGTAGGCTTTGCACACTCTGTGCTCTCTTTTGTGAGTATCCTGGTGTCAAGGTGCAAAATTAACCATAGATAATGTATAAAAGAATGAGAACGTAACTGAGTTTCAATCAAACTCCGTTTATAGATACAGAGAATGGGTTGGATATAGGAAGCTGGCTATAGTTTGTTGATCCCTAAGTTAAATAAGGGGATGACAGAGGATGAGGTGGTTGAATGGCATCACCAACTCAACTGACATAAGTTGGAGCAAACTTGGGGAGATAGTGAAGATCAGGGGAGCCTGGTGTGCTGCAGTCTATGGTATTGCAAAGTCAGACACGACTGAGCTATTGAACAACAAAGTAAACTTGCAGCTCTATTCCTGAGCTCTTTGAGTTTACCGCCAGGCTGGGGAGGAAGCAAAGGACTAAGTAAATTTGCATCCTTTCCTTACTGTTGTAGTTTAACATGAGTCAAAGTATAAGAAGGCCAGTATTCGGTGTTTTGTGGGGACTCTGACTCCTCCCTCCACAGCCACAGGTAAAGCCCTGGGAGATTATTACACAGTTTCTTGTCCACTTAACTTTTCTAATTGTAGGAAGTATTCATCAACAATGAGGCAACTAGGGTGACCTATATGAAGTGCAAATCTGACAATGCCATTTCCCTGTTTAAGTTTTTTAAGGACTTCTTTGTCTGATTGTTGTTTAGTTGCAGAGTGTCTCACTCTTTCAAAACCCCATGGACTGCAGCCAGCCAGGCTTCTCTGTCCATAGAATTTCCCAGTTAAGAACGCTGGAGTGGGTTGCCATTTCCTTCTCCANGGGGGGGGGGTTCAAGATTGGGAACTCATGTACACCTGAGATGGAATAAAATAAAAAATTAAAAATTAAAAAAAATACTTAACTACACTTTGAGAATGTCAACACAGGATAACTGGTAGAGATGGAGCAAATAAGAGAGTGAAAGTATATTATGTTAATTTTCTAAATAGATACCAAAAATTATTCTATGAATGTGTACATTAAACAATTATAACTCTTAAATAGTTGTAACTATTAAGCATATGATATATAATGCTTTGCAGCAACATTGATGGACCTAAAGATTTTCATTCTGAGTGATAAGTCAGAGAAAGATAAATATAGTATGATACTGCTTATGTGTGAATCTTAAAAAAATGGTACATATAACTAATTTACAAAACGTAAATAAATAAAATCACAGATGTAGAAAACAGACTTACGGTTACCAGGGAGGAAGAGGGGATGGATAAAGCGGGAGATTAGGATTGACATATGCACACTACTATGTATAAAATAACTAATAGGACCTTCTGTAGAGCAGAGAGAGCTCAGTATTTTGTAATTACCTGCATGGGAGAAAAATCTAAAAAAGAATGGATGGATGTGTACATGTAACTGATTCACTTTATTGTGTACCTGAAACTAACAATATTGCAAATCATCTATACTCTAATAAAATCTTTCAAATAAAATTAAATAAAAACTGGAAAAAAGTGAGAAAAGACAATTAGATGAATTAAAATGAGATTAAAAAAAAAGAACATATTAGGCTGAAGACCATACTAAAAACCGCTTATGTGCCATTCATTCACCTTTTCAGATTCACCTGCTCTTCTCCCAGACACAGAACAACCTCTCCAGGTGTGGCTGCATTGCATGCCAACACCCTTGCCTCATGCCTCATTCACGCCTCCTGTTCCCAGCATTTTGTCTTTCACGGATAAGTCCAGGTAGCTAAGGATTTTTGCTCAGTTCCCATCCATGTGCAGCCAGAATACAGGGCAAGGAAGAATTAACATCTCATCAGCCAGAATTCTGAGTAGTGAGCAATAGAAGTGAGTGGTTAAATTCCCACCCTGTTCTCCCGAGAGCATATTGTTCTGATTCAGAACGTTTTCTGGAAGGGTGGTTCTGAAGGTCAAGCATCAGCTCCATAAATCTCTATTGACTCTCCTTTCTTCTCTCCAGTTGACTTTACTGTGCTCTATGCCTCTGGATCTCCTTTCTGAGGACCCCAACTTAAGGAATGCTAAGTTAGTAAGTACAATAAACACAAGTTTTATTTCCTTATTATAAACAAAATCTTCAGCATCAGGCAGCCAAGCAGCCAAGAAATAATAAATAAATAAATAAATGACAAAGAAAGAAACCAAATTAGCCACAATCCTAAATCTAGCTATATTCCATATATGAGTGAGTGAAAAATATAACAAAGTGTGATAATAAATAATAGAAAATATATCAATATATATGGTAAATTTTAATAACAAAAGTCACACATTGCACCAGCACTGTGGAGCCAATTATAATAACAGAAAACAGAATGATGAGTGGGACAAGCTAAAAATACATCTTATTGGTTTAAGTAAAGTCATGAAACCTTCAATGCCTAAAATATATTATCAAGCTACACATATAAAACTAAGCTGATAGAAATACAAAGAGAAATGTACTGGTCCCTAAGTGTTAGAACCTTTAAGATACTTCATTCCAAGCATTTTTGATGATGATACTAGATTCAAAATAAAGAGGAATTGTAAAATTCAAATTAACAATTTTATTTAATATCTATGCATATGTGGTATACATGTACTGTATATGTACACAGAGAGAGATAATGCTGCACTCTTAATACATTTTTTTCTCCAAATACTCAGGAAAGAATATTTAAAATTTTCACAAATACAATCAGAAAAAATTATATAATGGAAGGTCACATTCCCTGAACAAAACATTTCAAAAGTAAAGTTAAAAAGGAACAGTCAAAAATAAACCAATAACAATAACAAATATTCTCTTGCTTGGAAATTTTATATACTTAATAACAACTCTGTACTAGAAAGAAAATGAAAATAAATTATAAAATATTATGTCAAAGTTAATTATCAACATCTGATCTTCTTTTGAGTTCTCCAACATGCTGTATTCAGTCTCGCCTGAGACCTTTGGCAGTTAGCTTTTCCCACCTAATCTGCATAATGTTGTTCTCAGTTCTCATCTAGGATAATCATCCTACCTGTCTCAAATGGTGTTTGAGAAGATTAAATGGATTAATTTGTATAAAGCATTTACGAGGGTCCCTTGTAAATCTAAAAATCAATTATGTAAGTGCTATCTAGCTATCATCATTACTATCATCATCATTATTGTTTTGTTTTTCTTTATGGACACTATGTGTTTTATTTAATTAATATGCATTTTTAAATTTCTCAAGTTTGAAATCAGTGGAAGTCTATGGTTACAAATTGAAAATGGCTTAGCTCTTACATAGAAGTTAATCAATGCGTTATTTGTGTAAATTGTTGCCTAAACTGCATTATTAACTACCACTATAGTGCTCTCCCCCAGTCCCATAAAGTGGAAGCCACTAGTCCATTGCACAAAACAACTCGAAGTCATCAGCTTCAGAAGACTTTTGGCTAATTTGGGCACAATTGAGAAGTAAACGAACCATTTTCATCTACATTTATTTATGAATTTTCAATACAAATAGACAAAACATAAAAGCTTTTCCAGAAGTTCTTGCAAAGGTTAGATACTTCTTAAATAAGTACCTAAATAGAAAGGAAGTCTCTGTGTTTATGCTTCTGTTATTTTTATGAGGTTGGATCATGTTTGTTGGCCTTTAACAATATTGTTAATTGAGGTTAATTCATAGTCTAGTACCTATAATGGCTAGGGAGGAGACAAATGAAAATTTAAGAGTCTTAGAAAGGTCTCCAACATAACCAAAAAGATTCTGAACGTTTGAAACAGAGTAAGGCATCACAAAAAAGCATGTGTACTCAGTTATGTCCAACTCTTTGTGATATTCTGGACTGCAGACTGCCAGTTTCCGCTGTTCATGGGATTTTCCAGGCAAGAATACTGGAATAGGTTGCCATTTCCTACTCTCGGGGATCTTCTTGACCCAGGGATCANTAAGAGTCTTAGAAAGGTCTCCAACATAACCAAAAAGATTCTGAACGTTTGAAACAGAGTAAGGCATCACAAAAAAGCATGTGTACTCAGTTATGTCCAACTCTTTGTGATAGTCTGGACTGCAGATTGCCAGGTTCCGCTGTTCATGGGATTTTCCAGGCAAGAATACTGGAATAGGTTGCCATTTCCTACTCTAGGGGATCTTCTTGACCCAGGGATCAAACCCACCTCTGTTTCATCTTCTGAATTGGCAGGCAGGTTCTTTACCACTAGCACCATCTGGAAGCTAAGGCATCACAAAGAATTTCTAACTCATCTTGAAATGCAGCAGGAAGCATGGACCCTCAAAAGTATGATAAAAATGTATGGTTGTGTAAATACTAAATCTATTCTCCCACATGGGATGAACATCATCTCTATATTACCAGCAACATTTTCTAGGTTTAAAGAGTATGAATGGCATCTCTTTGAATAAGCTTATTACTAGCATAAGATGAACATTTTTTAGGTAGTACAAGGATGAAGTCAGAAGGGAGAAAAATATTTTCAGAGAGCATGTGATTGGAAAGGAAAAGCTGTTAGAATAAAAAAAAGTGTTGTGAATGAATTCCCAAATCATATGTCACCAAATGCTCAACTGCAGAGGATGGGGAAGTTGACAGACTATATGTTTAATAATGTCTATCATCTATTGCTACCTATATGTCTCATTTATATATCTTAGTATTTACTGTACTTTAATAGAAATTGACCAGACAAATAGGTTGCCTTATAATATGTTTCTTGCTCTCATGTAGCTTATAACATTAGAGGAAAGAGCTGCTAAATAAATAATCATATAATTAATAAATTACATTAAGGATAAGAATTAAAAAATAAATGCCTACATGATTCTTATGCTTTTAATTAGAAATAATTGATTTTGGAAACTCCAATAAAATTTGATTATCTACTTTTGGAAAATAGATGTTATTCATCGTGTCTCTTTCTGTGACAAATAAAAGAACCCACCTGAATATGGCTTAAACAAAAAGAGTCAGTAACTGAAAAGTTCACTAGTATAACTGAACTTGTAGCATGGTGGTGTGCCCTGTACTTCCAAGTTATCAGGAAGGCCNATGGGAAGATTTGGGAGAATGGCACTGAAACATGTATACTGTCATGTAAGAAACGAATCGTCAGTCTATATTCAGTATAGGATACAGGATGCTTGGGACTGGTGCATGGGGATGATCCAGAGAATTGATATGGGGTGGGAGGTTGGGGGAGGGGTTCAAGATTGGGAACTCATGTACACCTGAGATGGAAAAAAAATTTTTTTTTAAAAATAAATAAATATGAAGTTAGGTGAAAAAAAATAAAAGGGTATAATGTAAATACATTAGTAGAAATCAGATAACTGCTTGGAAGAATCACGAGGATGGTAAAATATTTGATTTTTTCAACATTGACATGAAAGTCACCTATCTATTCAGCATATTCACAATTTAATAAAGCTTTCAACATGCTTTCTGAATCAAAGATTAATTTTTCAATGGAATGATATACACGTTACTAATATTAAAATTATAAATTCTCAAATGCTAGTAAGTAACAAATGATTAAAAAATAATGTAGAGGAATATCTCTTCAGCTTTGTTTTCTAAACATCAACCNTTTTCAACATTGACATGAAAGTCACCTATCTATTCAGCATATTCACAATTTAATAAAGCTTTCAACATGCTTTCTGAATCAAAGATTAATTTTTCAATGGAATGATATACACGTTACTAATATTAAAATTATAAATTCTCAAATGCTAGTAAGTAACAAATGATTAAAAAATAATGTAGAGGAATATCTCTTCAGCTTTGTTTTCTAAACATCAACCAGATTAAATGAGGATATGGTTCATGTTTAAAACATACCAGATGGCGTTTTGCTGATGGAGCTTATAAAACAAAAACAAAATTAAAATACAAATAGAGCCACGCATTTGAATCTGTAATAATATTTTTAAATGGCAATTCTGATTTTTTTTAAAAAGAATACATGAGATAGGAATAAAGTATAAACAAAAGTAATAAAAATTCATATACAGTAAATTTATGCAAAAATTAAAAGAATGGTTAAAATAATAATCCTTTTTTTCTATTAATATAGTGTTATTGTTTGTTTAAATTAATTATAGCTGTATATACAATTCTCTATTTTTGACAACTGAATATGTTGGTCTTCAGTTTACAAAGTATTTGATGGATATCTCCTATATACTATATGCTTCCAAACTAAACTAAGTTTCAAACTAAGATGGATCCTGCAGTTGAAAATTACAAACTGTATCACCCACTATGATTTAGGATGATTTCACAGAAACAACCTAATTATATGTAATATACATAAGCATCCTCTAGAGAGAGATTCCTAATTTATTTCTCCACCCTAGCTTAGGATAACATTATATGACTTATTAAAAATGCCCATGGGGTGTGAAGAGCAGGAATCTAGTTAAGCTTTAAAGTTTCTGAGAATTCAAGTGGCATGATTTGGAGTAGTTACCTTTATTTCACTAGATAAGAATTTATATACTTTGTAACCAAAGCTGTGTGGTTTAAAAACATTCAGTTCAGCTCAGTCGTGTCTGACTCTTTGCAACCCCATGAATTGCAGCATGCCAGGCCTCCCTGTCTCTCACCAACTCGCGGAGTTCACTCAGACTCGCTTCCATCGAGTCAGTGATACTATCCAGCCATCTCATCCTCTGTCATCCCCTTCTCCTCCTGCCCCCAGTCCCTCCTAGCATCAGAGTCTTTCCAATGAGTCAACTCTTCGCATGAGGTGGCCAAAGTACCGGAGCTTCAGCTTTAGCATCATTCCTTCCAAAGAAATCCCAGGGTTGATCTCCTTCAGAATGGACTGGTTGGATCTCCTTGCAGTCCAAGGGACTTTTAAGAGTCTTCTCCAACACCACAGTTCAAAACCATCAATTCTTCGGCGCTCAGCTTTCTTCACAGTCCAATTCTCACATCCATACATGACCACAGGAAAAACCATTATCACTTGTGAAAATGATGGTGTCACAGGTGGAGACAATTTTAAATTTCCTACACTGTGACTGATTTATAGAAACTTAAGTTTTTTTTTTTTTTTCTTAAATCTTACCAAAAATGTCTATTGCTTCTATATGAAAACAACTGGCCAATTCAAACCAATAGTTTAAACTTATTCAACATTAAGAAAAACACACACACACTTGCAGTCTTTCAATCCTAAATGTCTCTTTTGAGTATACACAAACTTGAGAAAATCATTCATCCAATTAGTAAAACAGACAATTCAGAAATTCCCCATGAACCAACAGAATTGATAAACCAAAATTATCATCTGTACCCATTTTTCACCTGGCCAAAATATATCTTTGAAGACCATAGTACTAGTAAAGAGGAAATGTTTTGATATATTAAACATTTAGATAATCTAAAAACTTTAAATAAAATCTAATGCTTTAGATGTCTCCTCTATAATTTTCAAATTAAAAGGATAATTTGATAATAAAAGGATACTATTTAAATTTGTATTTTCTTAATTTTTTTTTTCCTTCATTCTAATTGAGTTGCTAGTGAACACTGATGTGACCATGGAGTGTGCAGCAAGGAGAGAGAAGAGAAAATCAAGAACCTGATTAACATACCAAGTCAGTTCCAGAATAATCAAGAATTCACTGTGTTATCTTTTGTAGTCAGATATAATAAGTATTAGAAACTTAAAGCTATGAACTTTGGTGTGCTTTCCATGAAGAAGACATTTTCAATGAATAGCTACACAATTTGTTAATATCTATTTGTCTTCATATTATGTTAAGCACTCTTACAAATGACAGTTTAGCAAAATTGTGATGCTCAAAATCCTTCAACTTAGGCTTCAACAGTATATGAACTGAGAAATTCCAGATGTACAAGCTGGATATATAAAAGGCAGACGAACCAGAGATCAAATTGTCAATATCCATTGGATCATAGAAAAAGCAAGGGAATTCCAGGAGAATATTTACTTTTGATTCATTAACTATGCTAAAGCCTTTGATTGTGTGGATCACAACAAACCATGGAAAATTCTTAAACTTATGGGAACATCAGAACACCTCACCTGCCTCCTGAGAAACCAGTAAGCCACAGTTAGAACCAGGCATGGGACAACTGACTAGCTCAAAATTGGGAAAGGAGTATGACAAAGCTGTATTTAGCCACCCTGCTTATTTAACTTCTATACAAATTACATCATGTGAAATGCTGGGCTGAATGAATCACAAACTGGATTCAAGTTTGCCAAGAGAAATATCAACAACCTCAGATATGTAGATGATACCACCCTAATGGTGAAAATTGAATAAGAACTACAGAACCTCTTGATGAGGGTAAAAAAAAAGAGAGTGAAAAAGCTGGCATTCAAAAAATTAAGATCATGACACATGGTCCCATCACTTCATGGCAAGTAAGTGGGTAGAAAGTGGAAACAGTAGCAAATTTTATATTCTTGGGCTCCAAAATCACTGCAGCCACAAAATAAAAAGATACTTGCTCTTTGGAAGAAAAGTTATGCTTTGTCAACAAAGTCAAAGAAGTCAACAAAAGAAGCAGGTGACAAGAGAATGAGATGGTTGGATGGCATCAATGACTCAATGGAGATGAGCTTGTGCAAACTCTGAGAGATAGTGAAGGACAAAGAAGCGTGGTGTGCTGCAGTCTATGGGGTCACAAAGAGTTAGACATGACTTAGCAACTGAACAACAACAAAACTGTGAAGTCTCTCAAATTTTGTGAACTTGGAAAGTCAGTTCAATTCAGTTGCTCAGTTCAATTCAGTTGTACGGCAGGCCTCCCTGTCCATCACCAACTGCGAGAGTCTACCCAAACCTGTGTGCATTGAGTTGGTGTTGCCATCCAACCATCTCATCCTCTGTCATCCCCTTCTCCTCCTGCTCTCAATCTTCCCCACCGTCAGGGTCTTTTCAAATGAGTCAGCCCTCTGCATCAGGTGGACAAAGTATTGGAGTTTCAGCTTCAACATTAGGCCTTCCAATGAAGACTTAGGACTGATCTTTAGAATGGACTGGTTGGATCTCCTTGCAGTCCAAGGAACTCTCAAGAGAGTTCTCCAACACCACAGTTCAAAAGCATCAGTTCTTTGGTGCTCAGCTTTCTTTACACTTCAACTCTCACATCCATGCATGACCACTGGAAAAACCATAGCCTTGACTAGACAGAACTTTGCTGACAAGGTAATGTCTATGCTTTTTAATATGCTGTCTAAAGTGGTCTCAACTTTCCTTTTAAGGAGTAAGCGTCTTTTAATTTCATGGCTGCAGTCATCATCTGCAGTGATTTTGGAGTCCCCAAAATAAATTCTGATACTGTTTCCACTGTTTCCCCAACTATTTGCCACGAAGTGATGGGACCAGATGCCATGATCTTTGTTTTCTGAATGTTGAGCTTTAAGCCAACTTTTTCACTCTCCACTTTCACTTTCATCAAGAGGCTCTTTAGTTCTTCTTCACTTTCTGCCATAAGGGTGGTGTCATCTGCATATCTGAGGTTATTGATATTTCTCCCGGCAATCTTGATTTCAGCTTGTGTTTCTTCCAGTCCAGCATTTCTCATGATGTACTCTGAATATAAGTTAAATAAGCAGGATGACAATATACAGCCTTGACGTACTCCTTTTCCTATTTGGAACTAGTCTGTTGTTCCATGTCCAGTTCTAACTGTTGCTTCTTATAGGTTTTTTGGAAAGTAAGTTTAGTTAAATCCAGTCAACTGATTTTTCAACTAAATGTGATCTCTACAAGATTCAAATGATTATGCCTCTTTTTCTAGTATTTATATTGGCTTACCAATTATGCAACGTAACATTATGTTTTAAGGAGGAAAAAAAAATCAGCACAATATTTTGTTTCTCTATTAGGCCATGAAGTACTCATCAGAGACTCAAAAAGTAGTTGATACTCAGAATGCCTTAAACAAAATTTTAATTATTTTGGTTAGCGAGGCTTAAATATATTCCAGTGCATTGAGCCAGGGAAATTTACTTTGTCTTTTCCCTCAGTGAAATAATTTTGTGTATGTCACTACTGAAATAAACTACTGGAATTATGAAATTGTTTAACATGAAAAATATCAGAAATTCCAAAGATTTCACCTGAAACATTAGATTCTAGTGAACTAGACAAAGTCCTTGATTATTAGGTTCAAGTTAAAAGTGATCTACAAATACATGCAATGATGTGAGAAGAGGAACAATATTGGTAGGAAAGTATTAATGGGGAAAATGTACTAAAATAGACTATGGCATGATTTGGAATTGAAGTATCACTTCTAAGTATTCTATTTTTACCCCCTGCTCTTTGAGCAACATCATTTCTATGCCTTACTTTTCTTATCTGTCACAAGAGTTTCAAAATATAGAACTGTTTCAATTCCATATCCCATGTATCAATAGTCAAGAGTAAATTGTGTTCAGAATATTACAGTAGCAATAACCCTAGGTGTGTATGAGAATTTATTCTAGGACAGCTAAAATATTAGCATTTTACTTGTATTACATAACTTAAAACTTACAGCAATCATCAGAAGTTAGCTTTATTTTATCCATTTCACAGATCAGGAATGTTGAATCACTTTGCAGGTAGATGACCAATCCAGAATTCAAATCTGCCTGTTCTTGATTTTAAATGTTCTTTCAGCCAGTTTGTGTCTTCCAGTTGGAACATTTAATCCATTTACATTAAAGGTAATATTGATATGTATGTTCCTATTACCATTTGCTTAATTTGGGGGGGCTTGTTTTGTGGGTCTCTGTCTTAGGATTGACACGTGCACTACCATGTGTAATATAGATAACTAGTTGGAACCTGCTATAAAGTACAGGAAGCTTAGCTTGGTGCTCTGTGATGACCTAGTAGGGTGGGATGGGGATGGGGTGGGAGGCAGGGGATATATATAT
Source organism: Neotragus moschatus (assembly GCA_006410615.1). Lineage (NCBI taxonomy): Eukaryota > Metazoa > Chordata > Mammalia > Artiodactyla > Bovidae > Neotragus > Neotragus moschatus. Next base: position 498,987 of record SJYA01000284.1, read on the forward strand.
ACACACATATAACTGATTCACCTCATTGTACAATAGAAATTAACATAACATTGTAAAGGAATTATACTCTGATAAAATAAAAATTTATGGAAAAGGTTTTAAAAAATAAAGCTAATACCACACAAAAATAAATAAATGTTCTTTTAGCTAAATCATATGTTCTTGATTGAAAGAGATGTAATGTGACAGCAAGAAAAACACAGCTTAATTATGAAAACAGGAGGTGGGAGATTCATAAGAGAAACTCCACTAATGGAAAACCAGCAAGCAAGAGAATGGCCTGTTGACAGAAGGCCAGCAGGCTCATAGCTTCCTCATTGTGTAACATAGGGCACAACCTATTTATATAATATGTATTTTCTTAAAACACACCATTACTCAAAGTCATAACAGATCCTCATGCAAAAATGATGAAAGATAAGGTCAGCAAGAGATTTCCAGGTATGTGGACACCAAAGATTTATAACTCTCGTTAAAATTCTTGAGGCAGCAAGGGTGTGACCTAGAAAGATATACTGTTTGGAAGAAATAGAGTGGTAGAGTTCTACTGTGATGGAAAAAGAGGAGAAGTAAGGAAACAGTAAGGAAAACAAAAAACACCACTGTTCCTATGAAAAATGTATAAAGAATATGGCTTAATAATGCATAAAGCAGGGATCCCTAAGTTCATATCCTGTCTTGGGTCATAAATATCAATGAACTAGAGATGGTCTCTGTTTTATCCTATCACATAAGCGACATCTCATGGTGAGGAAGAATGATGAAAAACCTTTCACTCTTGGGTGAATGCCAGGACAAACTCAAAGTAAAAAACCAACGATTATTTGTTATACCTGGTACAAGTGCCAGATACTGGAAATCACATCAGTGGGAGCAGAAGCGGTATTCCTTGAAATTTACCTAATGGAAAGGATTGCATCAGTAAGTAATTGTATTCCATTTGCCAGGTGATCACAGAATACTAAAAACAAAGAATGACTATCTGCTATAGCTATGACCAGGGGCATTGGTAAAGTTGTCTCCTTTCATCTTGGCTTATACTGGAAATTGTGGCTAAATTTATGCAATTTAAAGCAAAAAAATTAGTCATTTATAAATTAGTCCATTTTAAAATCAGGTTGACTGCAAGCAATAAATGATGGAGAGGGTGTGGAGAAAAGGGAACCCTCTTACACTGTTGGTGGGAATGCAAACTAGTACAGCCACTATGGAGAACAGTGTGGAGATTCCTTAAAAAATTGCAAATAGAACTGCCATATGACCCAGCAATCCCACTTCTGGGCATACACACCGAGGAAACCAGAATTGAAAGAGACACATGTAACCCAATGTTCATAGCAGCACTGTTTATAATAGCCAGGACGTGGAAACAACCTAGATGTCCATCAACAGATGAATGGATAAGAAAGCTGTGGTACATATACATGATGGAGTATTACTCAGCCATTAAAAAGAATACATTTTGAATCAGTTCTCATGAGATGGATGAAACTGGAACCAATTTTACAGAGTGAAGTAAGCCAGAAAGAAAAGCACCAATACAGTATACTAACTCATATTTATGGAATCTAGAAACATGGTGATGATAACCCTGTATACAAGACAGCAAAAGAGACACAGATGCATGGAATGGACTTTTGGACTTTGAGGGAGAGGGAGAGGAGGGGAAGGTTTGGGAGAATGGAACTGAAACATGTGTGCTGTCGTGTGGGAAACGAAGCATCTGTCTATGTTCGGTTCAGGATGCAGGATGCTTGGGACTGGTGCACGGGGATGATCCGGAGAGTTGATGTGGAGTGGGAGGTGGGGGGGGAGTTCAAGATTGGGAACTCATGTACACCTGAGATGAAAAAATAAAAATTAAAAATTAAAAAAAAAATCAGGTTGAAATGGAAACCTTTAAAAGTATTTATTTTTCTGAAAGAAGATCTATGTGTGTGTGGTTTGAATGAACCTAATGAATAAATAGGATTCTAGCATCATCTCTATTGATATCTGTATGATCTTTGAATAGCTAGTTAGATGGCTTTGTCAGATAAAGTTTTATGACTAGAAATTAGTATTGTTAGTAAGACATTGATTGAAAATTGCCCTGTAGACATTTGCTGATGGAAATATACATTTGTACCTCAGTAGAGTCCTGCACCATTAATAATTGTGTCCAAAAATATGTAGCTTCTAAGATCCCAAAGTACCGAACAACTTAGGCATTATCCCCCAAAATGATGGCTTATAAAGTAATCATGCTCATGAAAGTAAACACAAAATAGTTTTTAAAGATCCTGACCTACAAGAATAACAACTCAATTCACTAACTCATGGGGGAAAAAAGTGTGCACACATAATTTAACAGGTCAAAAATCTGCTGGGAAGGTCTTGCCCTCTGGTATGAGAAATCATGTTATGTTCACCTTTTTCCTGGGGCCAGAATGCTTACAGCCCTCTCAGCAACACTGCTGTTCCTTTTATGTATTTCCCAGAAGACTAAAAAGTGCAATAACAAAACACTTAGATTCATTATTATCTAAAAGATTACAGCATTCATTACCATTGTTTAAAAATTAATTTCTCTGAAGTGAAATCTAAGATTTATCTGTTTTAAAACTATTCAATAGATTTGTATTTTCTTTAGGATAAATCTGAAATTCTTGGCATGATATATAATTATCTTCAGTATATATCTCTTTCCTGTTATGTCCATCATTTCTCATTTCTCTTCTACCTCAAAACTTACATTTCAGCAAAACTGAGGAATTTTTAGTTGCCTAAACACGGTGTGTTGTCTAATGTTTTGTGCTGTTGTACGTACTGTTCCATGAGGTTTACCTGGTGACTCAGTGGTAGAGTATGTCTACAATGCAAGAGACGAGGATTTAGTCTCTGAGTTGAAAAGATCTCCGGAGAAAGAAATGGCAGTCCACTCCAGTGTTCTTGCCTGGAGAATCCCATGGACAGAGGAGCTTGGCAAGCTACAGTACATGGGGTCACAAGAGTTGTACATGACTTAGCAACTAAACCACCACCACAAGTGTTCTTGCCTGGGAAATCACATGGACAGAGCAGCCTGACAAGCTACAGTCCATGGGGTCACTAAAGAGTCAGACATGACAGAGGAACTAAACAGCATACTATCCCATATGTCCAGAATATGTGGGCAGGAATCCCTTAGAAGAAATGGAGTAGCCATCAAAGTCAGCAAGAGTCTGAGATGCAGTACTTGGATCGAGTCTCAAAAATGACAGGATGATCTCTGTTTGTTTGCAAGGCAAACCATTCAATATTGCAGTAATCTAAGTCTATGCCCTGACCAGTAATGCTGAAGAAGCTGAAGTTGAACAGTTATATGAAGACTTACAAGGCCTTCTAGAACTAACACCCTAAAAAGATGTCCTTTTCATTATAGAGAATGGGAATGCAAAAATAGGAAGTCAAGAAATACCTGGAGTAACAGGCAAATTTGGCCTTAGAGTACAGAATAAAGCAAGACAAAGGCTAACAGAGTTTTGCCAAGAGAACACATTGCTCATACAAACACCCTCTTCCAGCAACACAAGAGAAGATTCTACACATGGACATCACCAGATGGTCAATACTGAAATCAGATTGGTTGTATTCTTTGCAGACAAAGATGGAGAAATTCTATACAGTCAGCAAAAACAAGACTGGGACCTGACTATGGCTCAGATCATGAACTCCTTATTGCCAAATTTAGACTTAAATTGAAGAAAGTAGGGAAAACCACTAGAGCATTCAGGTATGACCTAAATCAAATCTCATATGATTATACAGTGGAAGTGAGAAATAGATTCAAGGGATTAGATCTGTTAGAGTGCCTTAACAGCTATGAACGAAGGTTTATGACATTGTACAGGAGGCAGGGATCAAGACCATCCCCAAGGAAAAGAAATGCAAAAAGGCAAAATGGTTGTCTGAGGAGGCCTTACAAATAACTGTGAATAGAAAAGAAGTGAAAGGCAAAGGAGAAAAGGAAAGATATACCCATTTGAATGCAGAGTTCCAAAGAATAGCAAGGAGAGATAGGAAAGCCTTCCTCAGTGATCCGTGCAAAGAAATAGAGGAAAACGATAGGATGGGAAAGACTAGAAATCTCTTCAAGAAAATTAGAGATACCTAGGAAACACTTCTCTGGTGGTGCAGAGGTTAAAGAGTCTGCCTGCAATGTGGAGACCTGGGTTCGATCCCTGGGTCAAGAAGATCCCCTGGAGAAGGAAATGGCAACCCACTCCAGTATTCTTGCCTGGAGAACCCCATGGACAGAGGAGCTTGGTGGGCTACAGTCCACAGGTCGCAAAGAGTCAGACACGACTGAGTGACTTCACCTTCACCTTCAGGAAACACTTCAGGCAAAGGGCACCATAAAGAACAGAAATGGCATGTACCTAACAGAAGGAGAAGATATTAAGAAGAAGATATTAAGCAGAATATATTAAGAAGAGGTGGCAAGAATACCCTGAAGACTATACAAAAATGNTGAGTGACTTCACCTTCACCTTCAGGAAACACTTCAGGCAAAGGGCACCATAAAGAACAGAAATGGCATGTACCTAACAGAAGGAGAAGATATTAAGAAGAAGATATTAAGCAGAATATATTAAGAAGAGGTGGCAAGAATACCCTGAAGACTATACAAAAATGATCTTCATGAACCAGATAATCATGATGGTGTGATCACTCACCTAGAGCCAGACATCCTGGAATGTGAAGTCAAGTGAGAAGAAGCATCACTATGCACGAAGCTAGTGGAGATGATGGGATTCCAGTTGAGCTACTTCCTTCAAATCCTGAAAGATAATGCTGTGAAAGTGCTGCAGTCAATAAGTCAGCAAATTTGGAAAACTCAGCTGTGGCCACAGGATTGAAAAAGTTCAGTTTTCATTTCAATCTCAAAGAAAGGCAATGCCAAAGAATGCTCAAACTACCACACAATTGCATTCATCTCACACGGTAGGAAAGTAACGCTCAAAATTCACCAAGCCAGGCTTCAGCAATATGTGAACCATGAAATTCCAGATGTTCAAGCTGGATTTAGAAAAAGCAGAGGAACTGGAGATCAAATTGCCAACATCTGCTGGATAATTGAGGAACAAAGAGAGTTCCAGAAAAACATCTACTTCTGCTTTGTTGACTATGCCAAAGCCTTTGACTGTGTGGATCACAACAAACTTTGGAAAATTCTTAAAGAGATGGGAATTCTTCTTGAGAAATCTGTATGCAGGTCAGGCAGCAACAGTTAAAATTGGACATGGAACAACAGACTGGTTCCAAATAGGGAAAGGACTACGTCAAGGCTGTATATCGTCACCCTGCTTATTTAACTTATATACAGAGTACCTCATGAGAAACGCTGGGCTGGAAGAAGCACAGCTGGAGTCAAGATTGTCAGGAGAAATATCAATAACCTCATATGCAGATGACACCACCCTTATGGCAGAAAGCGAAGAAGAACTAAAGAGCCTCTTGAGGAAAGTGAAAGAGGAGAATGAAAATGTTGGTTTAAAATTCAACATTCAGAAAACAAAAATAATGACATCTGATACCATCACTTCATGTAAAATAAATGGAGAAACAGTGGAAATGGTGACAGACTTTATTTTCTGGGGCTCCAAAATCACTGCAGATGGTGACTGCAGCCATGAAATTAAACAACACTTGCTCCTTTGAAGAAAAGTTATGATAAAACTGGACAACATATTAAAAAGCAGAGACATTACTTTGCCAACAAAGGTCTGTATAGTCAAAGCTATGATTTTTCCAGTAGTTAGGTATGAATGTGAGTGTTGGTCTCTAAAGAAAACTGAGCCCAGAAAAATTGATGCTTTTGAACTGTGGTGTTGGAGAAGAATCTTCGGAATCCCTTGGACTGCAAGGAGATCCAACCAGTCCATCCTAAAGGAAATCAGTCCTGGGTGTTCACTGGAAGGACTGATGTTGAAGCTCAAACTCCAATACTTTGACCACCTAATATGAAAGACTGACTCATTTGAAAAGATCCAGATGCTGGGAAGGATTGAAAGCGAGAGGAAAAGGAGATTACAGAGGCTAAAACTGTTAGCATCACTGACTCAATGGATATGAGTTTGAGTAAACTCCGGAGTTGTTGATGGACAGGGAGGCCTGGTGTGCTGTAGTCCATGGGATTGCAAAGATTCGGACATGACTGAGTGACTGAACTGAACTGAAGTGATGTCCAGAAGTCTGTTCTCCATCTTTATGTTTGTACAAGGGAATCATCTCCTGGCCTTCTCTGACTCCTACAGGTAGACTCAATAAATTGTTTATTCTTTATTTTGAAGCTCTTTTAACTCCATATTCAGAAACTCTCAAGTTTCAAGGTCTGAATGCTCTTTTTGATTACCACTATAAATATTGCTTATTTTAGTACATCTTTTTCTCTCCCCATCCCCCGAAGAATTCTTACTTCCTCTGTGCCTCCACTGAAACTCCAGTATGCCTCAAATATAGCACACTTGTGGTTTCTTTTTTTTTTTTCACTTTTTGTCTAACTAATCACTTTCATGAGCTAATTCCTAGCATCTATACAGCATAGCAGTAAAAAAGGGAGGGCCGTAAGGAAAGAGATGGATTCAAGTTCCCAATAAAATTTATTATAGCTGGGTGACTTCAGGCAAGTTACTCTACCTTTCTGTTTCTTGATTTGTAAGACATGAGAGATCACAGTTCGTCCATTATAGGATTGTGACAACTAAATTTGATAACACATGTGACAGTTACAAAGAATCAATGATACATAGTGAAATTCTATAAATATTTGTTCTTCTTAAAATGTAGATGCTATTTAATCCCTGGCTCATAGGAAACGTTTAATAAACATTTGCTGACTAATATAAATGAATGGGTGATTGAAGACAGGTTGTACTAACTTTGACATCTGTAGTTTCTCTTACTTTTATAATACAGACCTTCAATCTTGTCAATATATTCATTGTCCATATGACCCTGCATCAAGCTGATAACAAGTTTTCAGAGAGTAACTGATCAGCCCAAGTGGTACATCACTATTCTTTACATCAGTATCAATTGGAACTTAACAAAGAAACCCAAATATATTCACCTGAGAAATGTTGAAAATGGAATAATGGGTAATAGTAAAATTCAAGTTCCAGAGGACATTTTTACTGGTCTCTCCTACATCACTCTTTGGTCACATAACATACCTACATCACAAGATTGGCTTCAGAAATCAGATAGATCACATCAATCCTTCTCAGACTTTAAAGTAGAAGAAGACTTTGATGACAAGAAGATGCAGACTCAGGAGGTATAGGAATGGGAAATACTAAAAATGGGAAATGCTGAAATGAATAGTTTAGTGTGCAAATTTTAAAGAACATAGATGTAAAGAACAAATGTATGGATACAAACCAGGACATGGGGTGTGGAATAAATTGGGAGATTGAGACTGACATATATATATATTTATTTATATACATATAAATCTATATGCATACAATTAAATATATGTATATTTTATACTATGTGTAAATAGACAACTAATGAGAACATACTATACAGCACAGGGAACTCTACTTGGTACTCTGTCATGATCTAAATACGAAGGAAATAAAAAAAGAGGTGAAATATATACACATAAGGCTGATTCACTTTGTTATAGAGCAAAAACTAATACAGTAGTGTAAAGTAACTATACTACAATAAAAGAAAATTTTTAAAAAAGAACAAAAGAATCAACAAGGATGTATGTTAAAAATATAGACTTTGGAAACTCATATACAGAAATATTTGGGGTGACATAAGATATATTCAGTTAACAAACATCCAAGATACTTCTCATGTAGATGGTCTAAGGACTACACTTTAAAAATCACAGAACAAGAAACACAAACTTCTTAAGGGCAGTCTTATTTGCCACAAATTTTTCTTGCTTACAATATCCCTTGGAACTTAGTGGCTATTAAATGTATATTAATTTTATAAATCAAAGAATAAAAGTGAATAAATAAGCCAGAAATTTATCTGAAATTTAAGAAACTGGATGAAAAGCCAAAAAAAGTCGCATGCATGTGTATGTAATATACGTGAGTTTGCAAAGATTTTCCATGATAGATTTTGATGATGATGAATGATAATATCTTTCCTTAATTGTCTTCTAGTTTTTCATTCAGTTCAGTTCAGTCACTCAGTCATGTCTGACTCTTTGTGACCCAATGAATCGTAGCACTTCAGGCCTCCCTGTCCATCACCAACTCCCGGGGTTCACTCAGACTCATGTCCATCGAGTTGGTGATGCCATCCAGACATCTAATCCTTGGTTGTCCCCTTCTCCTACTGCCCCCAACCCCTCCCAGCATAAGAGTCTTTTCCAATGAGTCAACTCTTTGCATGAGGTGGCCAAAGTGTTGTAGTTTCAGCTTTAGCATCAGTCCTTCCAATGAACACCCAGGACTGATCTCCTTTAGAGTGGACTAGTTGGATCTCCTTGCCATTTAAGGGACTCTCAAGAGTCTGCTCCAACAGCACAGTTCAAAAGCATCAATTCTTTGGCTCTCAGCTTTCTTTACAGTCCAACTCTCACATCCATACACGACCACTGGAAAAACCACACCCTTGACTAGACGGATCTTTGTTGGCAAAGTAATGTCTCTGCTTTTCAATATGCTATCTAGGTTGGTCATAACTTTCCTTCCAAAGAGTAAGCATCTTTTAATTTCATGGCTGCAATCACCGTTTGCAGTGATTTTGGAGTCCCCAAAAGTAAAGTCTGACACTATTTCTACTATTTCCCCATCTATTTTCCATGAAGTGATGGGATCAGATGCCATGATCTTCGTTTTCTGAATGTTGAGCTTTAAGTCAACTTTTTCACTCTGCACTTTCACTTTTATCAAGAGGCTTTTTAGCTCCTCTTCACTTTCTGCCATAAAGGTGGTGTCATCTGCATATCTGAGGTTATTGGTATTTCTCCCGGCAATCTTGACTCCAGCTTATGCTTCTTCCAGCCCAGTCTTTCTTATGATATACTCTGCATATATGGTAAATAAGCAGGGTGACAATATACAGCCTTGTTGAACTCCATTTCCTACTTGGGACCAGTCTGTTGGTCCATGTCCAGTAGAAGTAAAAATTTTATTCAAAAAGTAAAAACAAAATAATAAAGTATAACTATTAAGAAAATTTGTAATTAACTATTTATGATAAAAATTCTCAATAAACTGGGTATATAAGGAATGTACCTCAATACAATAAAACATATATGACAAAGCTACAACTAACATAATACTAAATGGTGAAAACTGAAAGCTACCTCTCTAAGATCAGGGATAAGACAAGGATATCTACTCTTATCACTCTTAATCAACAAGTTCTGGTCAAACAACTAGATAAGGAAAAAAAAGTCGTTCAAATTGGAAGAGAAGTAAAATTGTCACCATTTGCAAAAGACATGATTTTATTTATAGAAAACCCTAAAGACTTTACAAAAAAAATACTAATAATAAATGAATATAGAAAGTTGTATAATGCAAAAAATCAATTTCAAAATCAGTTGTTTCTATCCACCAACAGTGAACTAGTGAAAAAAAGAAATTAAGAAAGCAATTATATTTAAAATAGCAACCAAATGAATCTGTAATGCAATTTAACCAAAAAGGCAAAAGACCTGTACACTGAAAACAATGGCATTGTTGAAATAAATTGAATAAAAGAAATGGAAACACATTGTGTGCTCATGGATTGGAAGAATTAATATTGTCAAAATGATTATATTACCTAAAGCAATGTATACATTAAATGTAATCCCTATCAAAATCCCCAGAGATTTTTAAAATATAAAATAGAACAAAAGGTTTTATAATTTGTATAAGGGCTTCCCTGGTGGTGCAGAGGTTAAAACATCTGCCTACAATGTGGGAGACCTGGGTTTGATCCCTGGGTCAAGGAGAGCCCCTGGAAAAGGAAATGGCCACCCACTCCAGTATTCTTGCCTGGAGAATCCCATGGATGTAGGAGTTTGGTGGGCTAACTTGTATGGAACCTCAGAAGACCCAAGATAATCAAAGTAATCCTAAGAAAGAAGAACACAATTGGAAGTATCACTACCCTGATTTCAAATTATACTGCAAAGATACAGTAATCAAAATAGCATGATACTGGCAGAAATATAGACATGTAGATCAATGGAACAGAATTGAGAACCCAGAAATAAGCCCACACATATATGGATAATTAATTTATAATAAAGGAGTGAAGAACATAAAATAGTGAAAAGATAGATGGAATTAAGAAAACTGAACAGCCACATGCAAAGGATTAAAACTAGACCACTATCTTATACTATACACGCAAATTTAACTCAAAATGGATTAAAAACTTTAATGTGAGACATAAAACTATAAAACTTCAAGAAGAAAACATAGGCAGTATGCCCTTTTACATGGGTCTTAGTAATTTTTCTGGAAATATCTTCTCATGCAGAGAAACAAAAGCAAAAATAACCAAATAGAATGATATAAAACTAAGAAGCTTTTGAACAGCAAAGGAAACCATCAGCAGAATGAAATGACAATCTACCAAATGGTCAATATATTTGCAAGTCACTAATCTGATAAGGGGTTAATATTTAAAGCATATAAAGAGCTCATTTAATTCAACAACAACAACACAACCAAACAAGTCACATTTTAAAAGAAGACATTTTCCAACAAATGGCCAACAGGCACTAAAAATGTTTAACAACACTAAGTGTCAGGGGAATGCAAATCAAAATCCACAATAAAATAACTACTTCACATCTATTAAAATAACTATTATCAAAAGGCAAAAAATAACAAATGTGGAAGAGGATATGGAAAAAAAGAACCCTCATACACTTTTGGTAGCAGTGTAAACTGGTACATTCCCTGTGGGAAGCAGTATAGAGATTCATCAAATACTAAGAATAGAATTCACTGGTGATCCAACTATTTCATTTCTAGGTATTTAGCTGAAGAATACTAAAATGCTAATTCAGAAAGATATATGCACCTCTCTGTTTATTGCACTATTATTTACAACTGACAAAATATGAAAACAACATAAGTACATATTGATGGATGGACATATATCATATTTATGGAATATTAATACTGTTATTTGTTGCTAAGGGAAATATCTTCTTATTCTGAATCACACCAATCACAAATATTATGTTTCAGAGATATTTTATCTGTCTATGCGATGGTTCAATATACACACTTAGAGAATCATATAAATTTTTAATATCTACACAGAAATGTATAATATTAAAATCTCATCCTTCTGCAAAATGCAAAATGCAATGATATACCCTGGGAATGATTTCTCAGCTTTTGGTGATCTCTGCCTTGCTGTATGGATACTCTTGGCATTTTAATAGGAATAAAGGCAATTTTCAGAGCTAATATGATTTGAAAAGGCCTCTACCCTTTGCTAAGAAAAATAGATTCCAAGATATTTCCCTTCTATTGTTAGTAAATATTGCCTATTTATTTAATTTTTTAACCACATTATTTTCATTCTCATGCAGACTACATCAAAGAGTTATTTGTTCTATCTGACTCTTTATAACAAAATTATCTAAGATAGACTCAAACTTTGCATTTTACCATTACAGTAACCATTTGCAAGAGAATAATTCAGCAATGACGCATGTCACTGAGGTTGTATATTATGATTGTAATAGGTAGTGTTTTTCAAATTGAGTTTTACAGCTAACTTATGTAGTCCATAGAAGAGCAAAGCATATTGTGGCTGCATTTCAGGTGCAAAACCTAACAAAAAGAAAGAGAAAAGATCTCCCCTCAAGTCAGAGAGCAAGGTTAGAAATGCTAAACTGCCAAAAGCTGCATTGTTCACATTATAAGAAACCATTCCAAAAGTACTTTTGAGAGCTTTTGTAAAGGTTTGCAATTCCATGAAATCACTGGAGAAAAGGATAAACAAAAAATTCTCACCTTTTCTATTTGTTTCTTTTATTAGCACTCTGCTACTGTTAAGTCACTTCTCTTATGTCTGATTCTGTGAGACCCCATAGACGGCAGCCCACCAGGCTCCGCTGTCCCTGGGATTCTCCAGGCAAGAACACTGGAGTGGGTTGCCATTTCCTTCTCCAATGCATGAAAGTGAAAAGTGAAAGTGAAGTCTCTCAGTCATGTCTGACCCTCAGCGACCCCATGAACTGCTGCCTTCCAGGCTCCTCTGTTCATGGGATTTTCCAGGCAAGAGTAGTGGATTGGGGTGCCATTGCCTTCTTAGCACTCTAGTCATCTATAAAACTGCATATACTTAATATGTAATCTGCATGCAGAAGAACAACCTCTGTTTAGAGAAAGCAATAAGTGAATGATCTAGAAAGTCTCCTAGTTTAACTCCTGACACATCCACAGAGGTGAGAAAAATATTAATTAATTAGATGGAAAATGCATTCTGATTGGACACAATTACACCAACCAAACTCTTCATGTGCTCTGAAAAGCCAGTCGAACATCTTGTAAGAATTAGGTATTAACAAAGATAGAGCAGTCAGTTCCATTATGTCACACAGATACTCTCCAGAGGTTGTTATTTCTATTTTTCCCTTTCTCCAAATAAACATTAAATTGCGGGAGAAATCATTCTCCCTAAGTGACTTTTCAAGCAGGCCTTGGGAAGCATTATTACACACAAAGCTAGTGGAGATGATGGAATTCCAGTTGAGCTAGTTCAAATCCTAAAAGGTGATGCTATTAAAGAGCTGCACTCAATACGCCAGCAAATTTGGAAAACTCAGCAGTGGCACAGGACTGGAAAAGATCAGTTTTCATTCCAATCCCCAAAAAAAGAAATACCAAAGGATGTTCAAACTATAGCACAATTGCACTTATCTCAAAACACTAGAAAAATAATGCTCAAAATTCTCCAAGTGAGACTTCAACAGCATGTGAACCAAGAACTTCCAGATGTTCAAGCTGGATTTAGAAAAGGCAGAGGAATCAGAGATCTAATCACCAATATCCATTGGCTCATACAAAAAGCTAGAGAATTCCAAAAAATCATCTACTTCTGAATTATTTGCTATGCCAAAGCCTTTGACTGTCTGAATCACAACAAACAGTGGAAAATTCTTAAAGAGATGGGAATACCAGACCATCTTACCTGACTGCTGAGAAATCTGTATCCAGGTCAAGAAGCAACAGAGAATTGGAGATGAAACAACAGACTGGTTCCAAATTGGGAAAGAAGTACGTCAAGGCTGTATATTGTCACCTGCTTATTTAACTTATATGCAGAGTACATCATGTGAAATGCCTGACTGGATGAAGAGCAAGTTGGAATCAATATGCAGGGAGAAATATCAATAACCTCAGATATGCAGATGATACCACCCTTATGGGAGAAAGCAAAGAAGAGCTAAAGAGCGTCTTGATGAAAGTGAAAGAGAAGCGTGAAAAAGTTGGCTTAAAACAGCATTTAAAAAATGAAGATCATGGCATCTGGTCCCATCACTATGGAAACAGTGAGAGCCTTTATTTTCTTGGGCTCCAAAATCACTGCAGATGGTGAATGCAGCCATGAAGTTAAAAGACCTTGCTCTTTGGAAGAAAAGCTGTGACAAACCATAGACAGTATATTAAAAAGCAGAGACATTACTTTGCCAACAAAGGTGTGTATTGTCAAAGATATGGGTTTTCCAGTAGTCATGTATGAATGTGAGAATTGGACCATAAAGAAAACTGAGTGCAGAAGAATTGATGCTTTTGAACTGTTGTGTTGGAGAAGATTCTTGAGAGTCCCTTGAACTCCAAGAAGATCCAACCAGTCAATCCTAAAGGAAATCAGTCCTGAATCTTCATTGGAAGGACTGGTGCTGAAGCCGATGCGAAGAACTGACTCATTGGAAAAACCCTGATGCTAGGAAAGATTGAAGACAAAAGGAGAAGGGAATGACAGAGGAAGAGATGATGGAATGGAATCACCAACTCGATGGACATGAATTTGAGCAAGCACGAGGAGCTGGTGATGGACAGGGAAGCCTGGCTTGCAGCAGTATATGGGGTCGCAGAGTTGGACACTACTGAGCAACTGAACTGAACTGAAGTGATTTTTCTAAGTCAATGATCTTTGGACATACTCTTCTGGAGAAAAAGAAATTTTGAACTTTTGACCGATGAGTAGTGTGGTCCACGGTGTTTATACAGTTCTCAAATAAGAAATTTCTAACTGGAAAAAATAAAAAATAAAACAGCAGTTTCTTTACACCTAAGCAGTCTCCAGTTAGGGACTATATGTCAAAAATTTTTTTGATAATGGAATCCCCAAAATAGTGAATCTATATTCTGAAAAATTATCTTAATTAAACATTAGAGAATAAATCTTATATAATATATTGACTCTCATTTTGGAAAATTATATTCTTAACTAAACCTTGCCCAAGGAACTAAAATGTAGACTAATGTAAATATGAAATTACAAAGAATCCAGATATCCACCTCAGGATAAGTTTGAGTTACAGAAAGCAGATTTACCATCATGCCTGAAGCAATTAAAAGCAAAAACCAAAACCAGACAAAAGCACAAAAGGTAATCAGGCAATCTTTATGAAATAACATTTTTTAGGACTTTGAATACTAGGCAATCAAGAATAGTGATTTGGAAGAATGTAAATTAAGTCCTAATTGCCTGAGCTTACCTTTGAGAGAGCCTACAAGACATGGCACAAAGAAGACAAATTGGGCGGAACCCGAGGTCTCCGTGAGTTGGTAAAGATAGTTGCTGAAATTCAGGGAAAGCCAAGGCTGCATGAATTTGAATGACAAAGTATTGAAAAGGTGAGGGTCGTATAGTATAAACAGAACACCTCAGAGATCTTCAGGGGAAGTTTTCAGCTGAAGAAACTGAGTTAAGGGAAACAAAATGAAACAAAAAATCCTCCTCATAATATAGAGGGCATTGACTGAGTACTCAGAGGATTTTGTTTCTATAATGGGGCAGACTTAGATCTAGAATAAACTGCTCTGGTCTGTTAAACACAGCTTAAAAGCAAGTGTCAAAATGATTAAATGATTTCCAAATAAGATTAACTGCATCTCAGGACAAAACTTGATCACATTTACATGAATGAAAAATATCCAGCACCCTGAACAGATAAAATTCACAATTTCTGACATCTAATAAAAAGTGTAAGACGTTCAAAGAAGTAGGAAAATAATGACTCATAAGGAGGAAGAAATTAGTTTAAACATTCTCAGCAATGATACCATGATAAAATAGCATGCAAGGGTATTAAAACAATATTTGAGATGAAAAACACTGGATAGGATTAGAAACAGATTAACACTATAGAGAAATAGATCTGTGAATATAAAGACAAATAAATTGAGACTCTCCAAAATGAAATACAGAGAGGAAAATATAAGGGAAAAGAATTAGAGTATCAGTGAACTGTGACAAAAGTAACCACATATACACAAGTTTAAATCTCTGATGGATAGAAGGGTGGATATGGAAAAAGCATTTAAAGAAATAAATGGCCAAAATTTTCCCAAATTTGATGAAACCTGTAAACTCACAAATCCAATAGATTCAAAGTACTGTAAAAAGAAAAAATATGAATAAAACTATACGAAGGCATGTTGTAACGAAATTGTTTAAAACCATTGATAAGTATAAAATCTTAAAAGCAATCAAATAATACAACACTGTGGAACAAAGCTAAGAGTAATAGCCAACCTCTTAGCAGAAACAATGAAAGTCAGAGGGCAGCTGGGTAATACCTTTAAAACATTGACAGAAGAGAAAAAGAGTTCTAGATAAAGTGAAAGATATTTTAAAATTTTAAGGTGAAATAAAAAGAATTTTGAACAAATATCAAAGCTGAATTTAATAACCTATAGATTTATACTAGAAAGCATACTACTGAGGAAGCCTTCAGGCAGAAGAAAAATGATACCAGTGGAAAAACTGGATCTGCACAAAAGAATGAAAAAACATCAAAAAGAAAAAAACTATGCAAGCAAATATAAAGTCTTTTTTTATTATTTAATTTTCTGTAAAATGCAGTTAACTGCTCAAATTGAATTAGCAAAAACACATTGAAAAGTTAGAAATTTCAAGACTTTCAATAGTTGACAGAACAGAGAGGAAAAAATAGTGAGAATATAAAAGATGTCAATAACATTATCAATCAAAATGCCCTAATTTTCATTTGTAGAATACTGTTCAAAAGCAGAATGCACATTTTCTTCAAGTCTACACAAAACATTTACCAAGATAGACCACATTCTGAGCCACAAAGCAAATCTCAGTAAATCTAATTTAACAACATACAATATATGTTCTCTGACCTTGGTGGAATTAAATTAGAACTGAGTAACAATATTTGCAGAAAAATTCCTAAATATTTGAAACTAAATAATATATGTCTGAATAATCTGTTAATCGAAAAAGGAATCAAAAGGGAAATTTGACAATATTTTGAACTGATTGAAAGTGAAAAAAATAACATATCCATGAATTAAGGTCCATATTTGTCTCCAGAGATACTGCCTCAATGGTGCACCTTGTAACGACCATTTCTATATGTTCCTCTCCATTTAATCCTTTCTCTCCGTTGGTTTTTCAGGTGTTGCCTCTCTTGTCTGGCTACTATCCTTTGTTATAGTAGAAGGCATGTGGAATACTGAGAGACTGGACAAATAAAAGGATTTCGGCATGTCCAGTTTACCTAAATAAATACACTAAATGTATTAATGGATTTTTCATTGACTAAATGACGGATTTGGGGAGCTTCTGTTGAAAAAGTCTTTCAATGCAATTTATAGAAATTATATGCATCTCGTTTTTAATTCTTATCATAGCATTGGAGCCCCTTAGACTTATTTTAATTAGGCAGACATTTATATTGGTGACCGTGTTCTACAAATAGCAGTGTATTATACATTTGACCTTTTAATTTCTTATTCACGTTAGATACTAAAGAATGGTAATGTTTCGTTACTGACACCTGGGCATGGCCACATCTGCTTTTATTCTCAGCAATGAAAAATGCATCATTTATCTTTAAAATTGTACCCGCATTTTCTAAGAATTTTCTGATTTATGTAATTAACTTATTTAATGAGGCACAAAGAAGGTCTCATGCATTGTGCTTACTCACAAACAATGCACGGCTGGATAAATAGCTATCGCTCATCAGTCTGCTTGCCTTCCTATTATTATCTACCAGCAGGAATAAATTAAAACTTGATTCTGTTGTTACATTCATGTGTACACATTTTCACAGTGTGTCACCACATCGATTACAAGCTTGGTGCTTAGGTTTCAGAATTACCTCTATTTGGTTGGACATGGAAATTTTAAAATAGGATTTATGCAAGTCATGAAGTTATATGCTTGTAGACTCAGCCATGAGTGACACAATCAGCAAGGAAAACACAAAAATAGTCAAAGACATTTTATTTTAACAAATCAAGTATAGGGTAAACTGAAGAGAGATAAAGTGGAAAGCTTTGGAAGACCTATAACTCAGTATCTGAGTAAACATCATAGTACATCCTAAGTGTTTATGTTACTTTCTTTAAAATAGAATTCTATATTCTTTTCTTTAAAATAAAGTTAAATTTTATTTTTTAAATAAAATTCTATTTTCTTTAAAATACAATTTTTCTTGTTTTTAATATATAACTTTTCTCTTCTTTAAAATAAAATTTTTCTTTTCTTTAAAATTAAAAAGCCAAAACTAATCTTGCTAGGTATTATACTATCAGCGTTTATCACAGGTCCATACACATAGTAAGGCAAAGCAAATATTTGTTGAATTGATGAATAGATGAATAAGATATATTAATAATATAATACCATTATAATAATAAAACAGGTCTGCTTTTAACAAGGTCTATAATTGCTATAAAAATATATTCTACATGTATTCACTACTTCATGCATAATGAGAAAGTATTGATAAATATCTACATGAATATAAAATATTTATTTTTAAAAAAATAATTTGTGCCTACTTTGAGAATTATGCATGCTTTGAATTTTTTTGTGAGTTACTCATATTACATAAATGATGTTCTAAAACTCTCCATATTCTATTAAATATTTAACTTCCAAATTAAAGCTTTCACAAAATTCACTTCATAATGGCACTTTAAAACTTCTTCAGAATAAGTAAAAATCTAATGTTACTTATTTAAATGCTGATAGCATTGAAAATGAAGAAAGTCAGATCTTGAATATAAGTAGAAATAACATTTTTATTGATAATACGAAGAATGTTAACTTAGCTCTAGAGAAAATGTGAGAGGTAGAGTATGACAACTTAATGGATCTCAAAGTTTGATAGATTCCACTTATTGTCTTGCTCCTCCAAAGTCAAATATGTCACAAAACTAAGAAGTGAAATGTGTATTAATTTTCTCAACTGTGAAACAAAGTATAGTGGACTGTGCATACTTGCTATAGTGACTATGCATTATTTTCTTTTTATATAATGGCAATGCTTTGAGTGGTTTTGGGATAACTCATAAGCCTGAATGAGGCCAGAAAAATGGGGGATATTTTTAGATGTGAGGGTTTTAGTTTTTTAAATGCTTTTTAGGAGCATTCAACATACAGGAGAGAATTTTACTTATTTTTGCCTCAACATTAAAATTTTTTAAATAATTACCAAAGATACTATTTTATAGTGGTAGTGTGCATTTAAGAATTGTTATAGTAGAATATTTTATAATCATGAATATTAGTAGAATATTTTATAATTCATTTTTACAAACAGAAATGAAGAATTACTCATAGAGCAAGTAATAAACACAGACCAGACCAGTTTTATGAGCAGCAGGGTGGGTTATAAGCATCTGAGGCTATTTAATGTAATGAAAAAATGAACCAGTATAAAAGATACAAACTACCTCATTAGAGCTGATTCAAATGTATTCTTTTTAATGGCTGAGTAATACTCCATCGTGTATATGTACCACAGCTTTCTTATCCATTCATCTGCTGATGGATATCTAGGTTGTTTCCACGTCCTGGCTATTATAAACAGCATTGCAATGAACACTGGCATACACGTGTCTCNGCCCACAGTAGTAGACATAATGGTCACCTGAGTTTAATTCACCCATTACAGTCCATTTTAGTTCACAGATTCTTAGAATGTCGATGTTCACTCTTGTGATCCTATTTAACCACTTCCAATTTGCCCTGATTCGTGGACCTAACATTCCAGGTTCCCACGCAATATTGCTCTTTACAGCATCGAATCTTGCTTCTATCACAGTCCCATTCACAGCTGGGTGTTGTTTTTGCTTTGGCTCCATCCCTTAATTCCATTGATCTCCAGTAGCATATTGGGCACCTACCAACCTGGGCAGTTCATCTTTCAAGGTCCTGTCTTTACATACTGGAACATCAGTATGTAATGTCAAAGAACAAACGTGCCCTTTAAGTTCTTATACTTTTAATGTCAGTCTTTCTTAATGTCTATTTATGCAAAGTGGGATGTCTGTAGCTTGGTTATTTTTAGCTCACTTTTTGTTTAGACAGTGCAAAGGAACAAAGGGAATATGAAAAATAATAACAACAACAAAAGATTTGTCCCTGAAAGGAGCTGATAGGAGAGAGGGCCAAGTAAATACATACATCATCCTTTAAGATAGGGAAAAGCTACACAGAGTGTGCTAGAGGAGCTCCAGAACTGAATTCCAAAGCTAACCGGAATTCAGGTGTTAAGGGAGCTTCCTGGAGGATGTGGCTCTTGGCTAAGCTCTTGAGATCATAATCTGAGACATGTCCTGGCACCCTTGGTCCCATTTTTGTGTAGAAACACAGGCAAAGCAGACTGTGAACTCTGGTGCCACTCACTGCGTGCCACTCACCAACCACACTCATTGCCATCCTTTGTTCTGATCCTTTTTGAAGATGGTTCATTTTAGACCAAGTTACCTAACAAGTGTTTTAAGGTCAATCTTATCTTGCCCGTAAATAATAACAATGGAAAGATAAAATTAAACTCTTAACTTTTTTTTTCAGACACACTTAATGATCATTCAATCAATTCAATAAATTCAGTCACTCAGTTGTGTCCAACTCTTTGCGAACCCATGAACCACAGCATGCCAGGCCTCCCTGTCCGTCACCAACTCCCAGAGTCCACCTAAACCTATGTCCATTGAGTTGGTGATGCCATCCAACCATCTCATCCTCTGTCGTCCCCTTCTCCTCCTGCCCTCAATCTTTCCCAGCATCAGGGTCTTTTCAAATGAGTCAGCATCAGGTGGCCAAAGTACTGGAGTTTCAGCTTCAACATCAGTCCTTCCAATGAACCCCCAGGACTTATCTCCTTTAGGATGGGCTTGTTGGATCTCTTGGCAGTCCAAGGGACTCCCAAGAGTCTTCTCCAACACCGCAATTCAAAAGCATCAATTCTTCAGCTCTCAGTTTTCTTTATATTCCAACTCTCACATCCATACATGACCACTGGAAAAACCATAGCCTTGACTAGATGGATCTTTGTTTATAAATAGAAAAAAAAATCTGGAAAAAACAAGACTATTAATTCAAAAGGATATATACACCCCTGTGTTCATAGCAGCATAATTTATAATTGCCAAGATATGCAAACAATCTTTAAATTTCCACTAACAGATGAATGAATCAAGAAGATAAAGTACTTATATACAATGGAACACTATTCAGCCATAAAAAAAAAAATGAAATTTCATCCTCTGCAGAAACATGGACAGACTTGAGGGCATTATGTTAAATAAAATATTTCATACAGAAAAAGATAAGTACTATATGAATCACTTATATGTGGAATCTATTTTTAAAAATATATTTTTTATTAGAGGATAATTACAATATTGTGATAGCTTTTGTCATACATCAACATGAATCATCATTAGGTATACATAGTCCTCTCCCTCTTGAACCCCCCTCCCCTCTCCCCTTCCCCTCCCTCTAGGTTGTCACAGAGCACTGGCTTTGGGTTCCCTGTGTGATGCAGTCTATTTCATGTATGGTAATGTACATGTTTCAGTGCTATTCTCTTGTATCATTCCACCCTCTCCTTCCTCCACTGTGTCAAAAATGTCTGTGTCTCCTTTGCTGCCTTGCAAGTAGCATCATCAGTACTATCTTTCTAGATTCCATATATATGCGTTAATGTATGATAATTGTCTTTCTCACTTACTTCATTCTGTATATGTGGAATCTAAAAGTAAAACAAACTAGGGACTTCTTTGGTGGTCCAATGGTTAAGAATCCCCCTTGCAATCCAGAGGATGCAAGTTGGGCCCCTGATTGGGGAACTTAGATCTTGCTTGCTGTGGAGCAATTGAGCCCATGTGACACAACTACTGAGCCCACACATTCTGGAGCCCAAGTGCCACAGCTAGAGAGTTCATGTGCTGCCATGAGGATCCTGCATGACTCAGCTAAGAGCCAACACAGCCTAAATAAAAATACAACAAGCTAATGACTATAACAAGATAGCAGACTTATGGATGTAAATAACAAACTAGTGGTTACCAGTGGGGAGGGGAGGCAATATTGGGGTGGAGTAAAGGGAGGCACAAACTGTTGGATGTCAGATAGGCTCAAGGATGTATCTTAGAACACTAGGAATAGAGTAAATATTTTGTAATAACTGTAAATGGAAAATAACCTTTAAAACTGCATAAAATAAGAAAATTTTAAAACTGCAAAATAATCTGATTTTAGTATAGTATTTCTTTCCAAAAGGAGCCACATCATTGGGGGGGGGGGGAACATGGAGGATTTGGCAGCTGTGTTGAGTACTAAAACCAAAACAAGATGTCAGAAAAGGATATCTTGAGATGGAGATATGAGTCTATAAAGCAGAGGAATTGATATGAACAAAGGCCTCAGGTTATTTAGTATGTAACTTACATAGGTGAGCAAGGGAAGAGTAAATTTTGGGGGCAGCTGCAGAGTGAAGCATGAGGAAGATGGTGACTGGGACCAGTTTTCCGAGGGTGTTGCAGGAACTCGGTTTTATTCAACAGAAAAAAAGAAATACCACTTGAAATTTAATCAGGTTTGTGAGTAATGAGCTTTGACTAAAGGCATTTCATTCCAGTTGTAAAATCAGGAATGGATTGGCAAGGAATTCAATTCAGAATAACTGAGAGATACTCTTGGAAGTAATTTGGGAGAGAGATGAGTGCTTCTAGAAGAAGCAGGGCCTGTATTGTTGAAGCCCGACTCTCTCCTAACAGCACATCCATTCTCTCAAGGTTGCTCTCCTCACTTATTCATTCACACACAAATTCATTCATTTTTTTTCAATAAATATTTGTTTCACTCCTTTAAAACATTTTTTATTTGAGTATAGTTGCTTTATAATGTGTCAGTTTCTGCTATACAGCAAAGTGAATCAGCAATACATATACATATAACCCCATTTTTGAATTCTTACAATGAGAACCTACATTGAATAGAGAAAACTGTATGCAATGCTCTGTGGTGACCTAAATGGGAAGAGGATCCAAATAAGGGGGTATATTGTTATATTTCAATCTTAATTTCCCAATTTGTTTCACCTCCTCTTTTCACCTTGTTATCCATATGTTCATTCTCCATGCCTGTGTCTCTATTTCTTCTTTGGAAATAAGTCCATCTGTATTGTTTTTCTAGATTCCACATATAAGTGATGTTAAGTGATACTTGTTTTTCTCTTCCTGACTTACTTCACTCTGTATGACAGCCTCTAGGTCCATTCATATCTCTGCAAATGGTAGTTTTATTCCTTTTCATGGCTGAGTAATATTCCACTGTATATGTGTACCACATCTTCTTTGCCCATTCCTCTGTGGATGGACATTTAGGTTGCTTCCATGTGAGTCATGCTGTTTTTATAAACACTGAAGCTATAGCAGTGAGCAAAATGATATCTGCTCTAATGGAGACCGTAGCATCCTTTCAGCACAACTGACTTTCTCACACTTTACAAAATGTATGCTTCAGTGCTTAGTTATTCCAGAACCTAAAGGAAAACATGACTTTTGGTGACATTTCAAGCCTTGGACAAAGGATGAGATGTGTCAGATAAAAAACTAAATAAAACAAAACACTTTACCTTCTTGAAATTATATTGTGTAGGCAACTAACTGCTTTCCTACTCACAATATTATATGTATTGTCATAGTTTCAACTTATTTAAAATCTATTTTCTGCAAAGCACTACGTTGAATGCTTTATACGCATTATCTCATTTAATCCTTATAAAAAATGTAATAAATTCAGAACTGAGGTAGCTGAATTTGAATTTAGAAATGACTCCTAAAAAGGTGTCTGCATCCTGATCCCCAGATTAGTTACTATATTACATAACAAAAGTTCAAGATATTGAGATGATGGGATGATCCTGGGTTATCCAGATGGACCCAAAGTAATCACATGAACACTTAAAAGTGGAGAACTTTTCTCAGTTGGGGTCCAAGAGACAGATGAGACAATAGAAGAAAGGTCTGAGAAATGGTAGCTTGAGCAGAATTTCTGTTGCTGGTTCTGAGACATAGGGGGTTATATGTTAGGACCAGAGAGAGATCTCCAGGAGCTTTCCAAAGAGACATAGCAAGGAAACGGAGACATCAGTTCTACAACTGCTTGGAAGGATTCCCACCAAGAACTGCAAGTGGATAGGAAGTGGCTTCTCCCCTAGAGCCTCTATAAAGGGAAGAATTCTTGCCATCACATGGATTTTAGCCTGCTGAGACATGGACTGGACTTCTGACCTTTGACAACATTTGCATTGCTTCAGTCACTTAATTTGTGGGAACTGTTTTATAGCAGTAGTAGGAAACTAACACAAGGATAATAACAACTTTTTTTAATAGATGAGGAAACTGAGGCTCAGTGATTTATACTACTGTGTTCATATGAAGCAGTAAAGAGACTGAGCTAGGATTTAAACCTAGTGAACTCTGGTTTCAGTGAACTCTGGTTTCTTTTTACTGAAAAAAGATTGTTCTTTGTACAGAAATTGAAGCCTAAGTGGCTTACTCATGGTCATTGAACAATTTGACAAAGCTGGGACAAGAATTCAAGTTTACTGTAAAGCCAAGAAGTTATTCTGTAAGAAAAGATAAAAAGATGAGAGATGTATGGGTGTGTGCTAAATCGCTTCAGTTGTGTGTGACTCTTTGTGACCTTGTGAATTGTAACCTGCCAGACTTGGAAGGAAAGTTATGACCAACCTAGATAGCATATTCAAGGGCAGAGACATTACTTTGCCAACAAAGGTCCGTCTAGTCAAGGCTATGGTTTTTCTAGTAGTTATGTATGGATGTGGGAGTTGAACTGTGAAGAAACTTGAGTGCTGAAGAATTGATGCTTTTGAACTGTGGTGTTGGAGAAGACTCTTGAGAGTCCCATGGACTGACTGAAAAGAGATCCAACCAGTCCGTCCTAGAGGAGATCAGTCCTGGGTGTTCTTTCGAAGGAATGATGCTAAAGCTGAAACTCCAGTACTTTGGCCACCTCATGCAAAGAGTTGACTCACTGGAAAAGACTCTGATGCTGGGAGGGATTGGGGACAGGAGGAGAAGGGGACAACAGAGGAAGAGATGGCTGGATGGTATCACCGACTTGATGGATGTGAGTTTGAGTGAACTCCGGGAGCTGGTGATGGACAGAGAGGCCTGGCGTGCTGCGATTCATGGGATTGCAAAGAGTCAGACACAACTGAGCAACGGAACTGAGCTGAACTGAACTGAGGCGCCTCTGTCCATGGTATTATTCAGGCAAGAATACTGGAGTAGGTTGCCATGCTCTCCTCCAGGGGATCATCACAAACCAGAAATTGAACCTGTGTCTCTTCTGTCTCCTGCACTGGCAGGCAGGTTCTTTATCAGGAGATATATATGTGTTGAATGAGTTTGGTTGGGGAGCTGGTGAGATGTGGAGATTGTGTGGAATTCAACTTTGCTCTGAGTCTCTATGTTTCATTCAGCATATGTATCAATAAAAAGTGTTTTGCCACCCAATTATAAAATGAGTGCCTGTCTTATTTAGAATTGTTGGAGGACATAACTAAATATAAAATAAAAATACAAAAAATTCATATGAGGTATAATCTATTGAATTTCTTGTTTGTACCTCTTAATCACTTTTCACTCTGTCTCTTTGATTCTGTATCCTAGATAGCTACACTTACAGATGTATTGTTAGGACCTCTGGTCCACTGGTTTCTGACTGGTTTCAGCCAATGGACAGGATGGGAAGACGATAGGAGGGTAGGAAGGAAAATGGGATCAGCAGGGACCTGCAATCTCTAGGTCTGTGATAATAACTACCTACTGTTCGTCGCCCCAGGATATTACTGTACTTTGCACTACTAATTAGCTTTCACTTTTTTTTTTTTTTTTTAAACTTCGGACTAAAATCATGATGCTCAGTGCAGGAAGAGATTCCATTTAACCCAGAGACTAACATTTTTTTGATGAGTTTGAAGCAATATATCAAAAAGGAAAGAATCAGGAAATAGAGTTGATAATATTCAGAGAAATAAGCCACCAAAAGTACAAATTAAGTTATTTTGAAAGTCTTATGTCTTTTGGACTTCCCTGGTGGCTCAGATGGTAAAGCGTCTGTTTACAATGCAGGAGACCTGGGTTCAATCCCTGGGTTGGGAAGATTCCCTGGAGAAGGAAATGGCAAACCATTCTAGTACTCTAGAAAATCCCATGAATGGAGGAGCCTGGTGTCCATGGGGTCGCAAAGAGTTGGATAAGACTGAGTGACTTCATTTTCACTTTATGTCTTTTAATATATTCATTTAAAAAATTCTTATAATATAAATATTAGGACAGAATTTAAATGAAAGAAAGATATTTATTAGAAAATAACCAAAATACCATGAATGTCTCCAATGGGCACAATATATACTATATTCTAGTGTATGCCCTGGCAATTAGCCCACTCTCCATATAAAATGTTGTAGGGGTACTGTTTTGAGAAAGAACTGGAAACTGTGTCTTTTGCTGACAATTAGTTCAGGACTCTCTTGCAATCTACCCTTACAGATTTTGGCAAACAATGTTCTTAACATTCTAACTAATTAGATACTGATAACAGAAGGGGAAGACGGTTATTTAATAGAGCCTTGGGGTTAGACTAGAGAACAACTTGTTATCTTGGTCAAGGCAACCGACTACCCAGCCTTAGTTTTCTCATCTGTAAAATATTTATAAATTTTATATGCATTAAGTACTGCCTTGTAAAGTTTTTGTAAAGCTCAACAAAACAAAACAAAACAAAAACAGAACAAAACACAATATTACCTCAAAGCTAGGTATTTTTAAGATAAAACACCTATGAAAGACAATAGATTTTGGTTTGCTTTATAAACCTACCTACTGACTTATATGAGCACCAGAGGCTGTAATCTCTAGATTGATGATAATGTTGCTTTTATATTAAAGAATTTCTGCTCAGTTGGGGCAGTCTTTGCCTACTAGACTCTCAAATATATTCCATAAAATAATGTGAGGAATGGAGATACTAGACTGTGTCCTATTTCTGGTTTCCAAATTAAGTCATAGTCAGCCATATAAATAATAGTCATTCTCAAAGGAAAGTGAAAGTTAAGTCACTCAGTCGTGTCTGACTCTTTGCGACCTGTGGACTGTAGCCCACCGAGTTCCTCCGTCCATGGGATGCTCCAGGCAAGAATACTGGAGTGGGTTGCCATTGCCTTCTCCAAAGGAAGGACTTGATAAAACCATGTAATGTGGCTCCTTTCCTGAGCCAGAACTTGACCAAACTGATGAATTTTTTAGCTCATTGTATATAGATAACTCAGTTTCAGCTTAATGGTATCAAATATTGGAAATTTAAAAGCTGCTTCACTCTTCTTATAAAGTTTTGTTGGTTTGGATAAGCATTACAGTTCTTTCTGGTAAACTCTCATAAATGAGTTGTTCTGAACCCATTCAAAACTTAGAAGTTTCTGTGTCAGTGATTATTGTTCCTATTAGAGAAAAGAAACAAGGTTTGACATGACAAGGAACCCTGTCATTTAAAATAATTCAGCAGGGCAATACCTTCCAGATTCTTTTACCTTCAAGATTGAAAGCAGACAAAGATCACACTCCCTTTTCTCTTCATCTCTCCTCTTTCATGTTAGTAGAAGCTTTTCCTTCCTTTTCACCATACCCATTTCCAGAATTTATGATTTATTTAACCAAGACTGTTTCCATATTGACTTGCTTTGTGTGTTGTTTTACCAGTTCTTGGTTCTTTGTAAAATACCTATAAATGTGGGTATTGTTATAATCATAATGTTAGAATTTTTGCAAGGGGATATTCAAAATGTTTCCCATACATGACCTTTATCCAAGAGAGTTGACATCTTTGGGCAGTACTTAAATTTCTTATGAACTATTTAACATTGACTAGGGGAAATATAAGTATTCATTTACATTGGAGTAACAAAAACTATT
This sequence comes from Neotragus moschatus, assembly GCA_006410615.1. NCBI lineage: Eukaryota > Metazoa > Chordata > Mammalia > Artiodactyla > Bovidae > Neotragus > Neotragus moschatus. The sequence continues at coordinate 526,451 of SJYA01000284.1, forward strand.
GTTCCATCTATTTCTTTTCCTAACATAAACTAGTATTGTATACTATACCCACTGATTCTCTTAGGAATTTTTTTGTGAACTAAAATGTATTACTACAAATAAAATTATTATTAAGGCAGTATATACTTCTAGAAAACCTCAATTTTTCTGCCCAATTGATAACCTGAATATTTAAACCTGTAGATTCAAATCATAGAGTTATAGATTTAAGGTGCCAGTATTGCCTAAAATATAAAGCCAGTCAAAAAGAAAATATCTGATGTCTTCTAAATTAAATTAAATTGTCTTCAGCCTGTATTTCATATAGTTTGTCTTTTCTGGTGACTGAAGTCAGAAAACAAGAAAAAGTATAAAAAAAGGAAGGCATGTCTGAGTTGATGTCTGCATGTATTTTGTCTCTTAATCATCTTTTAAATGAATATACTCCCCACCCTCTTGAGCAACTTATAATGTCATTATTATATCTATGCATTGCATTCTACAGCAAAGAAAGTAGAATATGATTTATAGGTAGGAAGATCAAAGAATATTTCAGAAGTGAGAGGATATCATTTAACTGAAGAGTGGCAGATGATTACACCTTGCCTCAAGTCACCTGTGATATTAAAAATAAATTAAATCCCTAGAAGAAAAACAAAGCCATTCAGTTTCCACACCCGTCTGTAAGCTTGATGTTTATTACCTTTGCACTAGCAGCTTAGAGAAATATCTTTACATAGATTGATTCTTTCAAAGCTTGAAAGGGAAGTCCTTTGTGTGGAGAGTCAGAGCAATCTTTCCAAAGAGCTTAAATCCTAGAATTCCTGATTTTTCTGCATTCATATTTTGAGGGTATGGTCTTTATTATTTATATGAAAGTGAGAGATTTACCTATTTGGTTAAACCTGCCAGAATTATAAACTTACTAGTAATTTTTTATTTTTACTAGGAAAAAGTATCTTATCTAGTTCATGAAACAGGAGAGACAATTTATGCATGCAGTTTACATTGAAAATGGACAAAGCCTAATATGTTCACTAGATGAAAGATGAAAAAGGAACATGTTTCCAAAATTTGTTTCCCCATCCTGCCCTAACCACTTCATTTTTAGAGAAATTCAGAACATTACATGAAGACCACTCAGGAAAAATATGTACACTCTTTGACAAGCTTAAGACTGACTATAGCGGTAGGTGAATTAGTCATCTGCATAAGTTTTTTAAATTTACTTGTTAGAAATAAGATATACCAGCACTTCCTTGGAGAAAAGGAAAATGATAGCTTTTATCAAATTCAATACAACTGAGACATATTAGGTCAGCTACTATTCTGCATATGAAAGAAACAATTAATCAAAGCATGATGTTCTCACTCCCTAGTATTTAGAGCGGAGTCTAAGCAATCATATTGGTTATGTTTGCCACAATAATGTTGTATACGGAGCATATCTGCTGTTCTGCTGGATATCAGTTGGCTGAGATAACTGGGACAACCCCAGTCTCCTCCATGTGTCCTTCATCCTCCAACACACTAGCCTGGGCAGGCTCTCATGGCAATAGTAAGCCTCAGTGTGCAAGTGCATTTCAGGCATCCACTTGCATTATATTTGTTAACATTACATTGGCCAGAGTAGATTGTCTGGTAAAGCTCAAAATCCGTTGAGCAGANCCAGTCTCCTCCATGTGTCCTTCATCCTCCAACACACTAGCCTGGGCAGGCTCTCATGGCAATAGTAAGCCTCAGTGTGCAAGTGCATTTCAGGCATCCACTTGCATTATATTTGTTAACATTACATTGGCCAGAGTAGATTGTCTGGTAAAGCTCAAAATCCGTTGAGCAGATACTACAAAGTAAGACTGCAAAAGGAAATAGAGAGATATAATACATTTCAACCTAGCACTTTTTCAATCTCCTCCGACGTGGGGTAGCTCCTCTCAGCCACTCTGAGTGCAGCAGGCCCGCCCGGCCGTCGCAGCCGCTTGCGCTGAGTGCACCCAGGACATTCAGATTTAGAGAACCCACACTACTCATTTTCCTTTTAGTTCAGATGTGTTCTTATTAGTAACTCATGCTGACCATTTTTCAAAGCAAATGCAGTGAAAATGTGTGTGTGTGTGCTCAGCTGTGTCTGACTCCTTGTGACCCTGTGGACTATACCTGACCAGGCTCCTTTGTCCATATTAATTTTCCACACAAGAATACTGGAGTGGCTGCCTAGCCATGGTCAAGCACATTAAAAAAGAAATCTTAAAAAAATTAGAAAACTATTTCAATTAAAAATAAATATTATATATAAATTAAAAAATATATATATATACTTAATTCAACTTGTATAACCACCATGTCACTAGAAGAGTCTTTCGGGAGCAGGTAATTACAGAGGATCCGAGATTTAAAGACAAATGGTCATTTGTCAGGCCTCCAAGGAAGATAATGGCATTTCAGATATTCAAAATATGTGGAAACTGGAAAGAGCATAATGTGTAAATGGAACTATAGGAATAGCATATGATAGTTTATTAAGGATAGACATGGGTGGCAAGGATAGCATAAGTGCTGAAGAGTGACAGTTGAGGATCTCAGACAGGAAATTGGGAGCCAGACTCTGAAGAATGCACCTGCAAAATGTCCATTTGCATGATGGGTAATAGAGTAGGTTTGTGATAGAGTAGAGAGGGAGGGACGGAGGAGTGAGATACCCAGAGGGCATTAGCTGCATGAAAGGGGAGGGATGGATGTAAAAAAGCAACCATGAAAGTGTTTAATATAAATTCTACTTCATAGTATTTATGAGATTTAGTTCTGATCATGGTCATTTTAAATTTAAAATACATATAAAGGATTTTTCCCTAGGTAATTTTCTCCTGTAATTGAGATTACTCTGCTAATCTAAAGAATAATTACATGTACCATGCACCTTCTACCCAGAGTTTTAATGCACTTTTCCAAGTGCATTTCAAACATCCTTTTATGTTGCATACATATATACTAACCACTAGATTATGCAAAAGTGGAACAAAAACATAAATTAGCAACAAAAATAAAAAAACTTTAGAATTGGATTTTCTAGCTTGGCTTAACAAAAGTAAAATCATTGTCCTAAAATAAAGGCTGAATTAGTCCCACTAAGAGTAAACTTAACAGAGAGACAAAGGAATAAAGGTATGGATCAAGAACATGGAGTAATATCTAAGAGGACAGGCATGAGGGATAAGGCTCATCAAGGAGGAAATGGTGAGACTGATGATTCCATTGTCATGGAAACATTTGAAAAGTCAATTTGGACTTCACTGTGTTTCACAATCAGTTCTTAAAATCCACTCACGTGTATAAATCCACATGCACATATATGCACACACACAACATGTGCACCCAGACAGTCATACGACCTTCAAATAGATTAAAGAGAGATAACATGAATTATTTGCAAATTTGCATAGGATTTGCAAATTTGTTCTGTGCAAGTCATAAGCATAGGATAAAGTTTAGTTTTGTTTTGTTTCCCTGATGGCTCAGACAGTAAAGCATTCATCTGCAATGCAGGATACCTGGGTTCAGTCCCTGGGTTGGGAAGATCCCCTGGAGAAGGAAAGGGCAACCTACTCCAGTGTTGTTGTCTGGAGAATCCCCCATGGATAGAGGAGCCTGGTGGGCTCCCTGGTGGAATCCTCCGTGGTGTCACAAAGAGTCAAACATGATTGAGCGAATAACACTTTCACTTTCAAAAATAAATGGATATATGTTAAAGGATTAATCATGTTATGTAAATACACAATAAGAAACCATCCAATATCTACACTGAATTTATAGCCTAAATTTAACAGGACAGTACCATTTTCAGTTTACTGATTTTATTTAAACTTGATTTTTTTAAAGGTTTAAAAAAAATTGTGTACAAGTTATCACAGAAACTTCAAGGGTAGTCTACTGATTTATTCAGTCATCCATACAACAATTTTTTAAAAAAAGAGTATTAAGCAAATACTTGTAACAAATACCATGGATGCATTGCAGAGTAAGTCACAGCCCTGCTTCTAGGATCTCACTGTGGAGTAGAGAACTGACATACTAAATGGTAGACTGCAATTTGACAAATAGAATATTAGGAGAAGATTCCAGGAACTGTAGGAAAACAGTGAAGAGCAATTTTTCAGTTGTTCTTGGTGTTGATTTCTGAGATTTCACTGTGTTGTAACAGAGTGACAACTGATCTAAGAAGTAAAGTACAAACAAGGGACAGAAAAACATTCCAATAAGGGAGAAAAGATACTTGAAGAGAGAAATAGCTAGGGCACAAATACTTGCATATTAAAGAGTGTGATATATCTGGAGAACTGCTAACAGCTGAATGTGCTTGGAATACTGACCAGGAGGAAAATATACACAGGCAAGGGAAAGGAGCCAGATACCCCTTTTACTTTGTGGAATTGTCAAGACCTGAGTTTATGCAGTAAATAAAGTATTCATGTGTGGAGGCTGCGGACTATCCACAAGTAGTTCACAGGCTAAGGCTCTGTAGTTATTGATGGTATCACATACTTCTGATCCCATCTATTTTAAAATTCATTTTAGTACTTTTATTTTTAAATTGTATCCCCCACAAAATTGGGCTTTCCCGGTAACTCAGTGGTAAAGAATCCACCTGCCAATAGAGGAGATGCCACAGTTCAATTCAGTCGCTCAGTCGTGTCCGACTCTTTGCGACCCCATGAATCGCAGCACGCCAAGCCTCCCTGTCCATCACCAACTCCTGGAGTTCACTCAGACTCANGAATGAAAACTGACCTTTTCCAGTCCTGTGGCCACCGCTGAGTTTTCCAAATTTGCTGGCATATTGAGATGTCACAGAGGCCAGTTCAATCCCTTGTTCACAAAAGTCCCCTGGAGGAGGAAATGGCAATCCATTCTAGTATTCTAGATCAGAAAATCCATGGGCACAGGAACCTGGAAGACTACAGTCCACGGGGTTGCAAAGAGTTGGACACGACTGAGAACACACGTACGTGTGCACACACACATACCCCATGAAATCAGTTCAGTCCTGACAGTGAAAATGGTAGTCTCTCAGTCGTGTTCGACTCTTTGTCACTCCATAGACTATAGCCTGCCAGGCTCCTCTGTCCATGGAATTCTCCAGGCAAGAATACTGGAGTGGGCTGCCATTTTCTTCTCTAGGGGATCTTCTGGACCCAGGGATTGAAGCTGTGTTTCCCGAATTGCAGGCAGATTCCTTACTGTCTGAGCCACCAGGGAACACATCCTATAAATGTCTCTTGGATCTGCTGTTTAGGCCAGAATCNCTGTCCATGGAATTCTCCAGGCAAGAATACTGGAGTGGGCTGCCATTTTCTTCTCTAGGGGATCTTCTGGACCCAGGGATTGAAGCTGTGTTTCCCGAATTGCAGGCAGATTCCTTACTGTCTGAGCCACCAGGGAACACATCCTATAAATGTCTCTTGGATCTGCTGTTTAGGCCAGAATCTGAAACCTGATATTTATTTTAGATGCTTTTCAGTTACCTGGGTGCAGAAATCCTACTCTTTTATGGGGCCTGGAGGGCAATCTTAAATATATTCTTTGGTTGCAAACAACAGAGACACCTTCTGTTTAACATAAACTCAAAGGACTGATTGAAAGTAATAAATAAGAGTAAGTGTTAAAGACCAGCCTGGTGCAAGACAGGATCTAGGTTGGGTCCAGAAGCCACTGCAGCAGGAGTTTATAGAAGCTCTCTGTGGGAGGCTGACATTAATGTATCTCAGATTCAACAAGTTTCCACTGAGGAGCTCTAACAGAAAGTCAGGGGTGGCTATCTTTGTGAACCAGGCAGATGCCTAAACTTCTATTGACTATACACAAGAAAAGCCAAATTAAATTGTAAGCAGATGTGCAGAAGAATGTATATTCACTCTGGACACTCACAGTGCCCCTAGGAAGACCTTAAAAAGTCCCTTCTCTTGGACACTTTATTTCCTTAACCACAATTTGATATTTAGCTCAGATTTTGCAACAGCCCTATGAAGCCTGACTCAGTTTTCCGACCATTGATTTTGGTTGGGTATAACTGTTATACCTGGCCTGGTTTTCACTCCACACAGGTGCTGGTGGTCTATTCCTGGATACTTCTGCAGTCCATTCCTTGTTTCTGCTCTGGCTAGGTCCCTACCCATCTTGGACTTGCCTGTAGATGAGCTTATTCAGATATTGTCTTTTGGTGTTTTAAATAATTATTACTAAGCCTCCATATAATTTCTCCCATCTGCTACCTTTTTCTCTATTCTTCTCAGGCTTATGACTGAAAAACTCTCAAAATGATTTCTGTCCACCAATTAGTACATCCTCTTTATTTTCCTAGACCCATAACATTTATTTAAGTTCATCAAGTCTGGAGTGCTTTAGCACTAAATACTAAATTTTCTCTCTTTTTCCCTTAATACTTGCTAATAATTCAATCTACCCCCTGAGGTTTGTAGCCATAGGGTCAAACAAAGCTAATACAGTGTTAACACTAAGAGGTCCATTGAGTAAGGTGGTAGAAATTTCTAGTTATCACCCATATCTGATTCTCAATTTCTGTGGCTATTCAGGAAATTATTCTTCCTTGTTCTTTTTTACCTTTTACTAAGTGAAAACCTGTAAATGATTTTGGCTCATGGCTTTTCAAGGAAAGTAACTTTTGTCATTTGTAAGCTAATAACTTAAATAATAGCTGTGAGTACCTAGAACTCTCCACTCCTTTCTTGATGATCGTAGAGTTTGGACTATTGAACCACAGCTGAGAACACGCCACCCTGGACAGCTGGCCAAGTCTACAGAAGACTTGAGAGAGAAGTAACATTTTCTAGCTTTATGACATTCATATTTGAGGGCTGATTTTTTTTTTGCAGCACAACCAAGTCTACATTTGCTGATAAAAATATCAAATATTCTGAAAAGTATGTAAATAATCTAAATATTTCTAAATATAAACAATTTGTATAACTAAGATTTGGTCTTAACTGATATGCACTTATTACAGATATCATGAAAGTTTATCCTTTAGGGACTCCCCTGGTCATCTAGTAGCTAAGACTCCACACTTGTCCTGAGTTTGATTCCTGGTTAGGGAACTAGATCCCACATGCTGCAACTAAGACCCAGCATACCAGATAAATATTTTTTTTAAAGTTTATCCTCTAACAAATGTATTTTTCAATGTACAGAACATTTAGTGTCTAGTACATGAAGTGCCTTTAGTTGTTTGTTGTTTATAAATGTTAAGTGCTAATAAAGCCTACTAAACCTGTTTTGAGAATAACTAAAAGTTTGAGTCCCCACAGAGCAAGAAAAACAGCAATGGAGTATCAACAGAAGTAGTATGAGGAAAAGCAAAACTTAATGCATTATTGAAGGCTGGTCTGAGGTCAAATAATACGAGGAAGAATTTGAAACTCTCTTCAGGAAAAAAAAAAAAAAAGATGTTGACTTCAAAGTGGAGTCTGAACTATGACCAGAGAGATTCTCAAATTGAAAGTAGTCAAAACTCTCTCATAGAAAAATGCCAAGAGGTAAAAGTAAAAAGAATATTGCTTTAAATACTGGAATGGGGAAGGGATTATTGGGTAACTGTTGGGCATAAAAATGTTGTATTTAGAATAATAAAGAAATCAGAGCAAATCAAGCCCCAAATTTCAGCTGTCAATAAATGTAACAAATAGAAAAAAGGAAATTGGAGAATCACTAACAAATTTAATGTCAGGAAGGCAGTGAAATGATAGATAGAGGGTAGAAACAGATGTTAGGTAGGTAGATAGATAAATATATAAATATTCATATATATTCAAGTGATTTTTTTCTTACATATCAGTTTGAATTTTAATAGAATATCAGCACAGAAGATTTAGTTTCTCCTCGTTTCCAGTTTCTTTATATGTTTGTGTTGAAAACTGCATTGTTGATATATCCAAATTATGATTATATATGCATGTATGTGTTAGTTTTACATGAAAGAAGCTGTTTCTTCTTATAAGACTTCAGTCTATTTCAATTGTGCAACAAAAGAAAACTAGCTTTGGTACAAGGAGTATTAATAATTAATGCATGTTTGTTTAACTATTCACCTTGATAGCAGCTAATTCAGAGAAAGAAATAAAGAATAACATTTACAAGAAAACAAATACCAGAGAAGCACATTACTAATGACGATGAGGATGATGAAGTGAAAAGGGACAAGAAGAAAGAGAAGGAAGAAGGCGGTGAGAGATAGGAGGAGGAAGAAGGGCAACAAGTAACAGAAGATATATGGCAAGTTCAGGAAGTTGCACCTTCCACTGTACAACTTGACCTGTTATTATTAGTACTAGGAATGAATAAACAGATAAACTTGCTCTTCTATTTGTGAAGGCAACCAAAAACTCCAAAAGTGTTAAATGTTTATAAGGAAACCATGAGGAATTTTAAAAGAATTTTAATATAAAGCCTATAGGATCAGCATGTGAGAAAGGATTACTTGCACGCAGAGCTCTGCTTCATTTTGAACACTGTACCAGTGCGAAACACTACCTTAGATTGTAATGGTGGCTATAAATGCAATAATGAATCACCTACAAACTAACCTCCCTCGCTCAGTTTCTCAAATAGATTTTCTATACCTCTGCTAGAATGACCTCATGAAGATCTGATCTACTTACTCATCTACTCAAAATTCTTTGATGAGGTTATTGGTTGTTTTAACAGAAGATACTAATTCCTTTACAATGTTGCTATGATAATCTTTCCAGACACATTCACTGTCACTTCCTCAGACTTAAAGAAATCAATGACTTAATAGATTCAATTCTTAACGCCCACATTCTCCTTCTCTCTCGGAGCATACGATATTTCTTCTGACTGTGGACCTCCAATCCATCCACCCAGGTCCAAGTCATATATGATCTCTTTTATAAAATTTTCCTTGGTGGAGAGTTTATTTACAAGGAATAAATAAACTGTGATCGTTTTGCACAGATCCATACCAATAATGTTTCATAAGCTAAGAAATGTGATTAACTCAATACTCAATAATGTTTTTGAAAAAGGAGAAAAATAAATACAAAACATCCTTCAGTCCTTCCAGTCAGAACAATCTTTCCCTCTAACACGAAACTCCTTGCCTTCTATCATCACAGTTTGGTTTATAATGTAATTTAGTTTAGGTTTGTTTTTACAATTGTATAATAATCTTTGTAGGGAAAACACTATTTGGCTTATTGGTTTACTATTTTATTTCCACTATATGTTTTATGTAGCGGGTGGTTAATAAATATCTTTGGATTGGAATTGACTAATTCACTGTCAACTCAGGCTAAAGTTTGCTTGCTATTGAGAATGAAAATGTCTGACAATGTCACAGAGATTTTAGCTGTATCTCAATTATTATAAATTCTAAGTATTTACTCAGTTCAAATAAAAGATGAGAAATATTCTGATAGATAGAATGTACAATTATAAACCATACAATTAATTTAATCATTAAGAAGTCAATGTGACCTTTTCATAAGAAGTTTCATAAGAAAGATGAAGAAAAAAAGATTAAAGCTGATAGATGAGCAAGTGTACTAATATATAATATTGATGGTATGTTATTGATAAAGAAAATAAAAGAAAGAGAGTTATATTATGGGGTAAGAGGCAAAGGAAATAATTTTTTTTTAATTAACAAGCAAGATTTTGAGTATGAATGCATGCCTAGAAGACATAAGCATCCATGAGGAAAAAAATGATAGTTTGTAATATAAGGTCCTAAAGTATCTGGAATTAAGGTGCTAGAAGAAGAGACAGTCTCGAACTTTTGACATTTCCTTTCACTTACATATATACACTCAGTTTATTTACTCATCCTGGTAAAGGGACAAAGATACTAATATTATACACAAAAGGGCCATTTGATACCACAGATACATGCCTCCTTAGCTACAGAACTGGATAAAAGACAGGGTTATGAACACCTGCAACTATATTAAAAAAAGCAAACTGCTCTGCTCCGTAGCTGTTCAGTTTATAAAATTTGATTAGTAACATTTGGGGGACCACTTCAGACATTCAGTTATGGGAGGTGGCTGTGAAAATAATTAAGACTCAGCCTCTGCAATCAAGAGACATAGCCTTGGAAACTACTATATACAGAATACATAAACAACAAGGTTCTACTGTGCTGCACAGGGAACTATATTCAATATCTTGTGATAAATAATAATGGAAATTATTGTGAAAAAGAATGTATATATATACACATATACATCAGTTTAGTTCAGTCACTCAGTTGTGTCCAACTCTGTGAACCCATGGACTGCAGCCTGCCAGGCTTCCCTGTCCATCACCAACTCCTGGAGCCTGTTCAAACTTGTGTCCATCAAGTCAATGATGCCATCCAACCATCTCATCCTCTGTCTTCCCTTCTCCTCTGCTTTCAGTCTTTCCCAGCATCAGGGTCTTTTCCAGTGAGTCAGTTCTTCATATCAGGTGGCCAAAGTATTATGGAGTTTCAGCCTCAGCCTCAGTCCTTCCAACGAATGTTCAGGACTTATTTTCTTTAGGATTGACTGGTTTGATCTTTCAGTCCCAGGGACTCTCAAGAGTCTTCTCTGACACCATAGTTCAAAAGCATCAATTCTTCAGTGCTCATATTCAGTTATACACATACATATTCAGCTATTTGCTGTACAACAGAAATTAGCACAACATTGTAAATCAACTATACTTTAACAAAATAAATGAAAAAAAAAAAGAAAAATATTTTTGGTCTTGTAGTATGAGATACAACCCAATAAAGTCCAAGATATTTGTGGATCTTTCTATATGAGTATAAAGATTTTTTTTTAAGTTATACATGTATAAATGAATATGTATAACTGAATCACTTTGCTGAACAGCAGAAATTAATACAAAGTTATGTTAGCTATACTTCAATAAGATAAGTGAAAAGAAGAATAGTTTTGGGCTAATAGTGTGAGATCCAATAAGACTCAAGATATTTCTTGATCTTTATACATGAGTAAGAATAATGGCAATTCCTACTAATCTCAGCATAATAAAGTGCTTACTAACTCTAATTTCCAAAGTAAGGTCTACCTCAAAGTACAGCCTTTCACAACTTATGTACTTTAAAAAGGATAGCATTCCTAGGAAAGGAATAAATTATATACCAAAAAAAATTTTAAATAATAGAAAATGGAAAGAAGAAGGAGAAGAAATGAGAGAATAGAGAAAAGAGAAATAAGGAAGTAAAGTTATACAAAGTTACAGTTTAGAAAACCTTCTCCATTAGCAGAGAGGTTATATCAAGTGTAAGGCTCCAGAAAAATTATTTAAAACAAGTGATGAAACTTGGGTTCAGGAGAAGGTTGGGAAGTGAAAGGTATGATGAGTATAGAAAGGAGTGTCTCTAACGTGGAGTGAAAAATATTAAAGATGTGGAGTGGAGAAAAATATTCTGGTAGATAACCTTTCTAGCAGGTTTACTGAAGTATAATTTGCATACCACAAAATTTACCCAAAGAAGTGTATATGTCAATGAGTTTTTGACATGTGATTTTTTTCAAAAAACCCTTAATGGCAGTTAAAAAAATCTATCCTACAGCAACACATTTGTAAAAGTAATCTTTACACTTGCAGATATTCTTAAAAGCCCAGAGTCTCATTACCTCTTACTACTTAATTATGCTATTTATTTGTATTATTTACCTTTCTGCTATTAAATAAGAGGCAATTTCATTATTTTTACAAATTAGTATTTATTAAATAACTTGCTCTCTTGATCTGATTGGTTGTGGCAGTTAAAATCACACTCATACTCTGGGAGTAATTTGCAAAGATTCTTACACTCATACATAATTATATCCAGAAAGGGTTTATGAGATGGAGCCTCAGGGAAGGGGGTGAAAATGACATTGTTGAGAATTCTGGAAAGAACAAGAATGCAATGATCTCCTTCTTAAAAGCTTGCTAAGCCTTAATTAAGTTTTGTGGTAATTACCATAAACTCAAGGCCCAAACCAACTGAGAAGAACACCTACACTTACAAATAATAGCGATTTTGATGGAAATTTATTACAGACTTTGATGCCTTTAAGGACTCCTGGAATGGGTTACTGGACTTTAAAGGAAAATAAAGAGTAAATGTGACATATATTAAATTGTCCTATTTTACTATTTAATTATGTTAACTTCCAAGAAGACAAAACTAACAATGGCTTGTTGACCAATACTATCTAGGCTCAATCATCTGTATGGCACTGGGTAAATTGCCTAGCCTCTCTGGGCCTCAGTTTCTTAACTCTAAATAACTTTTAATAAAAATTATTTCAAATGTTTCTGCATATTTATCATCTCAAACAGTGATACATGAATTACATGCCATCATTTCAATTACAAAGGCTACTTAGCTATGTAATTTGACAGCCCCATCACAGAGTATATCTTTAGTTAATACGACACTGGGGATCAAAACATCCTATTTAAACCTTTCAACTCCCGAACACTCAGGAGTGTAGGTATTTATCTTTCCAATTAATTTTATAAATCTATTTTCCTATTTTAATTATTGCCATGTTATGATTAAATTTGAAGACTATTAAATACAATGCATTTTAATGAAAGGATAAAATATATATTAATACATATGTTGTTTTATTTATATATGTACACATATATGTGTGTATATTATTTAAATATATATACATACATATGTGTGTGTGTGTGTGTATATATACACATTGCTACACCATGGACTGTAGCCTGCCAGGATCCTCTGTCCATGGGGATTCTCCAGGCATGAATACTGGAGTGGGTTGTCATGCCCTTGTCCAGGGAACTTCCCAACCCTGGGATAAAACCCAGGACTCCCACACTGCAGGCATATTCTTTACCATATGAGCCACCAGGGAAACACAAGGATACTGAAGTGGGTAGTCTATCCCTTCTCCAGGGAAACTTCCCAACCCAGGAATTGAACCAGGGTCTCCTGCATTGCAGGTAGATTCTTTACCAGCTGAGGTACCTCGGAAACTCATATATATATATATATATATATATAGTTTTATATATAGGGGGGCTCAGGTGGTAAAAGCATCTGCTTACAAGGCAGGAGACTTGGGTTCAGTCCCTGAGTTGGGAAGATCCACTGGAGAAGGAAATGGCAACCCACTCCAGTATTCTTGGCTGGAAAATCCCATGGACAGAGGAGCCTGGCAGGCTACAGTCCACGGGTTTGGTGGCTCAGACGGTAAAGCGTCTGTCTGCAATGCGAGAGATCCGGGTTCAATCCCTGGGTTGGGAAGATCCCCTGGAGAAGGAAATGGCAATCCACTCCAGGACTATTGCCTAGAAAATCCCATGGATGGAGGAGCCTTGTGGGGTGTAGTCCATAGGGTTGCAAAGGGTCGGACATGACTGAGGGACTTCAATCAGTTCAATATACATACATACATACATATATATAAAGCAATCATTCTTTTACTATGTTCTTTTCATTTACTACATTTGAGGGGGCTAGTTTCAATGTGATTTCCTCCAGCCTGTCTTTCTATTCTAACAAATCTACAAAGAACATGTTCATCATCCATTGTCTCAGTCCTGGGCTCTTTCCCTTGACCTAATTCACCATCAATTTCATTCATTCAGTTGAAATTTATCACATGCGTACTATATTCCAGGCTTGTTATTCAGCACAGTCTAAAGGAGGCAGAATGGCCCCCCTTCTCTGGTAAGGTTTACAGTCTAATGGAACAGACAACATGTATATAATTAAATAAGTAAGCAAGATAATTTAGACTGTTTACAATTACTAATGAAGAAAATAAACAGTGTGGTGTGATATGTAATTTAAGGTCCATTTTTTAAACAGCTGTACAACTAAGTTTTCTCTGAGAAGGTGATATTGAATGGAGATCCAAGTGGCATCCAGCCAGGCATTCAAAGAGCTTAGGAAGAATATTTCGGGTAGAAAGGGGGAAATGTGCCAAGCCCTGAGACAAGACAGTGTAGGGTCTGATAGGAGAACAGTATAACTGGAAATAACTAAGGATGGGGTGAGGAGAGGATGAAATAAAAAATGATATGGGACTAAAGAAAGACAAAATTATTTAGTCACTGAGCTTTGAAAAGGAATTTAGATTTTATCCTAAGTGTTATGTAAAAACACTCTTTTTTTTTTTTTTTTNATATATATTAATACATATGTTGTTTTATTTATATATGTACACATATATGTGTGTATATTATTTAAATATATATACATACATATGTGTGTGTGTGTGTGTATATATACACATTGCTACACCATGGACTGTAGCCTGCCAGGATCCTCTGTCCATGGGGATTCTCCAGGCATGAATACTGGAGTGGGTTGTCATGCCCTTGTCCAGGGAACTTCCCAACCCTGGGATAAAACCCAGGACTCCCACACTGCAGGCATATTCTTTACCATATGAGCCACCAGGGAAACACAAGGATACTGAAGTGGGTAGTCTATCCCTTCTCCAGGGAAACTTCCCAACCCAGGAATTGAACCAGGGTCTCCTGCATTGCAGGTAGATTCTTTACCAGCTGAGGTACCTCGGAAACTCATATATATATATATATATATATATAGTTTTATATATAGGGGGGCTCAGGTGGTAAAAGCATCTGCTTACAAGGCAGGAGACTTGGGTTCAGTCCCTGAGTTGGGAAGATCCACTGGAGAAGGAAATGGCAACCCACTCCAGTATTCTTGGCTGGAAAATCCCATGGACAGAGGAGCCTGGCAGGCTACAGTCCACGGGTTTGGTGGCTCAGACGGTAAAGCGTCTGTCTGCAATGCGAGAGATCCGGGTTCAATCCCTGGGTTGGGAAGATCCCCTGGAGAAGGAAATGGCAATCCACTCCAGGACTATTGCCTAGAAAATCCCATGGATGGAGGAGCCTTGTGGGGTGTAGTCCATAGGGTTGCAAAGGGTCGGACATGACTGAGGGACTTCAATCAGTTCAATATACATACATACATACATATATATAAAGCAATCATTCTTTTACTATGTTCTTTTCATTTACTACATTTGAGGGGGCTAGTTTCAATGTGATTTCCTCCAGCCTGTCTTTCTATTCTAACAAATCTACAAAGAACATGTTCATCATCCATTGTCTCAGTCCTGGGCTCTTTCCCTTGACCTAATTCACCATCAATTTCATTCATTCAGTTGAAATTTATCACATGCGTACTATATTCCAGGCTTGTTATTCAGCACAGTCTAAAGGAGGCAGAATGGCCCCCCTTCTCTGGTAAGGTTTACAGTCTAATGGAACAGACAACATGTATATAATTAAATAAGTAAGCAAGATAATTTAGACTGTTTACAATTACTAATGAAGAAAATAAACAGTGTGGTGTGATATGTAATTTAAGGTCCATTTTTTAAACAGCTGTACAACTAAGTTTTCTCTGAGAAGGTGATATTGAATGGAGATCCAAGTGGCATCCAGCCAGGCATTCAAAGAGCTTAGGAAGAATATTTCGGGTAGAAAGGGGGAAATGTGCCAAGCCCTGAGACAAGACAGTGTAGGGTCTGATAGGAGAACAGTATAACTGGAAATAACTAAGGATGGGGTGAGGAGAGGATGAAATAAAAAATGATATGGGACTAAAGAAAGACAAAATTATTTAGTCACTGAGCTTTGAAAAGGAATTTAGATTTTATCCTAAGTGTTATGTAAAAACACTCTTTTTTTTTTTTTTTCCTTTTTTTTCCAGTAAAATAGGATGCAAGCAGGAGAGTGATAGGGTCTCATTTCTAATTTAAAGTCCTCCGGAGGGTGTCTTGGGGGAGAGTTTGGGGGAGGGCCACAATGGAAGCTTGGAAATTCACACACAGCAGGTGCCTTGGCAGCAGTCTAGGTAAGAGAAGATGGCACCACTGCTGACTAGAAGGCTAGAGGAAGGGAAATTGAGAAAAGTGGTTTCATTCTAACTTTATTTTCATGGTGAAACTCAGGGCTCTCTAAATGGTCCTGATGGTAGAGTAGGGCAATGAAGGAAAGAAAGAAACTAAGGTAATGCTAGATTTCTGACAAGAACCAGGGTGCCTGATGGTTTTTTGTTTTGTTTTTTCCCTTTTTCACCCTTTTATTTTCTGTTTGGGCCTTCCCTGGTTGGCTCAGCAGTAAAGAATCCACCTGCAATGCAGGGACATAGAAGACAAGGGTTCACTCCCTGTGTTGGGAAGATCCTCTGGAGGAGGAAATGGTAATCCACTCCAATATTCTTGCCGAGAAAATTCTACGGACAGAGGAGCCTGACGGGCTAAGGTGCATAGGGTCACAAAGAGTTGGACACAAGTAAAACGACTGAGCATTTTCATTCATTAAAAAAATATTAGCAGAAAAATACACTCATTGGATGACACTAAAGCTTTTAAAAATGGATTTGGTATTACTAATCATTAGGATTTTTTTTTTTTTTATGATTAACACATATTTTTATCTATGAACTTTTGGGTTTTTTACTAGTAATTTTCCTAAGTTCATTCTTAACATGCCTGTGGGATTGACATGATCTATGGACTTGCAACTATGACAATTTCTTTTCCCTTTTTTTTTTTTTCTCTTTTTGCTCAAATATGATACAAACTGCACTTGCTTTAGGTAATATTCTTCCTCCTTCAATCTGACTTTTTGAACCCAAAGGCAGCTACCCAAATGTGCACCAGGCTTACCCCACGCCACAACCCAGGGTTTGTATTTAAATGAAATACACATATTCTAGCAAAAGGATGAGAAAAATGAGGCTAAGCACCAGTGATTTTTGATGAGAAAGCTTATCCTTTTGTGCATTAATTGTCTGGCAAGAGTTTAGAAGCAACAAATTACATCTTTTTTATAGTCAAACAATGAGTAGCAGCAAAATAGAACCAAATCAGATTTATTGGTATGGACAATTTTTTTTTAATATGTTTTTGTTTCTTTACTTTATTGTATTGGTTTTTTTGCATTTGCACACCAAGAGTTTTTTACGCATCTCTTCATTTGGTGAATGTGTTAACATGTTTTTTTCCCACAAGCATGGCAGGATTACTTTCTCTCTTTCTCCCTCTTCCTTTTTTCTTTCTTTTTTCTCACTTTTCCTTCTTTCTTTTTTCTCTCTTTCTCTTTTCTTTCTCTTTTGTCCCTCCCCTTCTTGTTCCTTTTATTTCTCTCTCTTTCTTGTTCCCTCCCTGAATTCTGCTTTTTTTTTTTTTTCTCTTTTTTCTATTAGGTCCTCTGCCTTAGGCAAGAAGGACCTAAAATTCAAGAAAGAAGTACTAACTTTGAATTCTCCTCTTTTACTGGGTAACCCTTCTTCTGAGTCTGTCTGCCTATTGATCTATCTATCTGTCTGTCTTTCTATTTATCTTTCTTTTTTCTATACTTACCTACCTGCCTGCCTACTTGTTTGTTTCTATCCGCACTTGTATGTTCATATATGTATGTATATATACACGTATATATACTTCTGCTCTGCTACTAAAGAAATGAAATCTAAAAAATGTGTTCCAATTCCTCCAGCTCAGATTCGAAAGAGCTAGAATTTTAACCCATATTTTAATGTGCAATTTAAACATGTTTTTCTAAGGATTAAATCATTACTGAAAGCAGACAAATAATTATACTTAAATTTTTAATGTATTTTTTCAATTTTAAAATTTAAATTCTTTTTTAAAAATTTATTTAGTTTAATTGGAAGCTAATTAAATTCTTATTATGACCATTGAATCTGTTTCTTCATATATGGGAGTATAACCAAATCAAAAGTGAATCTGTTTAAATAAAGATTTCAATAAGCAATTCTATAGGTGGCTGGTATCTATGACAAAAAATATTAGAGGAGAAAACAAGTACAATAAGGTTGGAAACACCATACTAAACATTAGTGCCTTCTACTGTAGGTTAAGAGAAAATAAATCTGTCTTCTGGAATCTAAAATATTTTTGAAACAAATCTTAATAAAAATATTTCCAAATCCCTCCTCCCTTTGTATTATTTTATAGATGAGAAAATCTGGGGTCAGAGGTTGTTGAAGTTGTACAAACTTTTAGGAAAGCTGGATTCAGCACTGTATTTTGGATTCCTTGTGTTACTGAACATAAGTGCTTGTGCCCAATGCACAGTAAGGTCACACAAACCAAAAATATCAAAGTATGAAATAAGTAGAGGTACCAGAACTTCCACAGACTGGCAAATGGGTTTATGGTAGAAAATTAAAGTTATAAAATCTTATGTCTGTGTCAGTAGCTTTATATGTTGCTTGCTTCCAAGTACCTATTTCTGTTACCCAAAGCTCACTGCTTTAGAGAGATCGTGTAGCTTAATGGTTAAGTCAGAGTATGGCTTGTTGATGTATACTATCTGGGCTTAAATACTAGGTTTATTCCTTATTATCTCTATGGCATTGGGTAAATTACCTCACCTCTCTGGGCCTCAGTTTCTTTAACTCTAATATGGGTATAATAATAAGATCAAACTCCTAGATTAGGTTGATAATTAAAAGATTTAATACAAATGAAACAATTTTAAAAGTACATGACTGACCTAAACTCAACGTAAGAGTTATCTGTTTTTAGCATTATTTTGCTTTTTCTTCACTTTTTTAGTTATTCAATCTCCTGGGCAAGTCCCCTACCCCATAGTAAAATTCTTTGACGGTACTCCATTTTTTAAAGCTGATGAAAGCCTTTAACCATGTGTAAAGGCTAAAATGACCATCAGTTCAGTTCAGTTCAGTTCAGTTACTCAGTCATGTCCGACTCTTTGCGACCGCATATGCAATTTATATTATAATGACTTAATGGAACCAATTATATTATATTAGCATAAAAACTTTTAAATAGAAAATTATATTCACTAGTAAAATTGTCCTCTGTTTCAGTGAGGATGTGCATATGCCAACTGCTTATTATAAGTCAAGATTCAAGAAATACCAGTTAGTATTGTCTTGTGATTTTTAATTCAATATCCATTAATAATTCAGAAGCAAGAAGAGCTTTTGTAAAATGACATTTAATTATAAAATAGTCTTAAATATAAAGCTTCTAGGGAGTACGTCAAACTTTTCAAAAACTGTAATTAAATCTTTCTAGGGAGAAATTGGATCATCTAACAGCTCTGATTCCTGGAAAGGACATTTCTGCAACAGTGAAGAACATTGGCATTCTCTTCATTTTCAATTTTGCATTCACTTAAGACAAACATGAAATTAATAATCAAATTCATAATGCACAATTAGTTCTAAACATATTAATGAACATCATTAATATTGTTTCAAAGAAAATGGGTTTGATATCAAACCTAAAATCACTAGAGGATAGTTAATATATAGAAATTGCATCTTAGTAGGATAATAATGCTTGAATAATACAAATGGTCATTCAGATTTGAAAGTGTAATTTGAAAAATTCTATTTGAAGCAAAGAAATAATTTTGATCTTCTTTAATATTTTGTTATTTTCCTAAAGCTTCATTAACTTTAAAAAAGGGCTTATAATTAATCACTGTTTTATTTCAACCATTGTTACTGCTTCAACAATAAAATGAGATTAGTACTGGAGGAAAGTAATAAAGGCTTTTATCACAATTTATTGGTTCTGGGCCAGTGAAATTTTTATAGATAATTATAAATTTATATTAAGGAAGAAAAGTTGAAGATTATCTAAAATACATTGTTGTTACTGATCAAAATAAGCAATAGAAAATGTTAATAGTCTACACTGGCATTAATTAAAATTTATTTTAGTTACAATGCTTAAAGAAATAATAATAAATTACATTAACATATTACCATCCCCTGCAAAGAAAAACATGCTTCATATTACTGAAAGATTTTTAAATATGACAACTAAAATCAGTTTGACTACTGATGTTATTCATTTACAACAACAAGAAAAATATGACATTACATGTTTAGATAAAAATTGCATTTATTTAATTTTTCTTGAAATAAAGGACAATAAGAATAATATATTGCTCTACGCTATGGGCTTCCCTTGTGGCTCAGACACGAGAGAACCTGCTTACAGTGCTGAAGACCCAGATTCGATCCCTGGGTCAGGAAGATCCCCTGGAGAAGGAAATGGCAACCCATTCCAGTCTTCTCGCCTGGAGAATCGGACAAAGGACCTTGGTGGGCTACAGTCTATAGGGTCTCACAGAGTTGGAGTGACTAGCACTTTCACTTCACTATTATGAATATAAAATGGTATTGGCATTAAGCTAAATTAAAAATTGCAAATATTAGAGAAGCTTATTGTTAAAAAAATAAATCTAGAAGTCAATGAATAAATAGAAAATGATAAATAAGTCTCTCCCTTAGCTACCTGTCCCAATTTCCGGAGGTTATCTAGGAGGAGCAGAATATCTGACCCCAAAGTATTCCTCTTTGGCATATGAGTTATTTTGAGATGAAGGCAATCAAGGCCTAATACACTGAAGAAGGGGTTGATTATTAACTGCTCTCTCAACTGCCTAAAATAATTTACACAGAGGGCCTGTAGCAGGAGAGAGCTATTACCAGAGAGAACTTTTTACATTTGGAAGACTTATTTGCAGGGCATGGCAAACATTTGTTTAGCAAACATATAACATTCTTCCCCATGAATTGTCTTTCTCCCCTTCACCTTAGCTCAGGATGGCATATATGTCTCAACTGCTTGACTGTCTGTGAACTTCATACCTTTAGGATTCCAGTACACATAAAATTAATTTTTTTTCTGTCTGTGAACTTCATATCTTTAGGATTCCAGTACACATACAACTAATTTTTTTTCTCTTGTTAGTCACTTTTGTGTCAATTTGATTATTAGGGCAACCAAAGAACAGAGAGGGAAGAAGGAAAGTTTCCTCTCCAATATTATCACAGTTGACAATTTGAAGTGAAAAATTTTAGAGCTTACACTTATAAAAATAAATGAGTTTATATGTATATATCTGTGTGTATGTATATATAATACATCTTTTCTGTTAAAAAAAGAATTATAACTAGATCTGTTATGTTTCAACTTGTTTTTCTCAGTAAAAGATACATTTCACAGAAATTTTCTTATTTTTAATGGCGCAAGTAATGCATTCTATTGATTTTGCATAATGTATATTACCAAAGAATAACGATGATGTGGTTTTTCATACTTTACTATTACATACAGTGTTTCAGGGGCCATTTGCATGAAATATTTGTGTCAGTGAAGGTTTTTATAAAACTGAGTCTTAGAAGTAGAATTAATCATTTAATGAATTTGAGCATTTAAACTTTCGAGAAATATAGACAATTCACTCTCTGAAATGATTGGGACAATTTATTCTCTTATCAGTAATACATGATACTGCCTGTCAAGGTCATACTTTCTGAAACACTAAATATTATTTATCTTTACATTTTGCCAAACTTAGTTAAAAACTGCCATGTCATCACTGTTAAGACTTGGATTTATTTATTGAATTTGAGCCATTTTGAATTTCTATTTTGAAATGAATTTCATACTCATTTTTTTAATATCATCTTTTTGTACTTTTCAGATTCTAGGGGCTCCTTATGAGGTGTGGCTTTTTCTCTTTTTTATTTTACATACGTTACAAATAATTTTTGCAAATTCATCACCTGTCCCTGATATTTATTTATGGAACCTTGGTAACTATGGAATAATGTCTCTTAATCATATTTTCAGTGTCAGTGTAATTTAACTGTATCAATGTAATTTATCAGTTATATCCAAATGTACTGTGAATCATTTATAGATATTACTAGAAAACATACAATTTATAAACATATTAATTATTAAAAGATAACTAAGATCAAGTTTATAATATTAATATATTACTCATACAATGTTATTCTTCCCAGTTTGCTTCCATGTGCTTTTCTAGACATTGAGGGAAAAGCAATAAAACAGACATACAGACACACACTGACCTCACTGCCTTCAAACAGGTGGTCTGATTGAAGTATCAAGAAAGATGACAGAAGGGAAGGAAATACAGTTACTTAAAAAACAAACAAAAAAACTCTAAGGGAGATGATATAATATCACTATAGTTCATTATAGTGGAGATTTAACACAAACAGAAACTCATTAGGTGGTATAAAGTAATTACAAAGGACTACAGAAGCTCACAAAATTTTTTAGGGGAGAAACCATCGGTGCTAGAGGGCAACAAATTAATGTTTGATTGTGCCCACCTATATCATAAAAGAAATATATATAAATACAAAACTGATATACTTAAAATTGTATTTCATAAGTTTTAAGGGATCCTTTGCCACTATTACCTAATATATTTAAGAATGTAGCTAACAAACTTTTATCATTTATCATTTATTCCTTTTAGTAGTTCATGCATCAAAAATTTAGAATGAGTCTTAAATCTCACATGATGACTCCTTTCAGGGCTAAAAGTATATTTTTGGTAATACTGCTCCTCTGCTGCTGCTAAGTCACTTCAATTGTGTCTGACTCTGTGAGACCCCATAGATGGCAACTCACCAGGCTCCTCTGTCCCTGGGATTCTTCAGGCAAGAACAGTGGAGTGGGTTGCCATTTCCTTCTCCATTGCATAAAAGTGAAAAGTGAAAGTTAAGTTGCTCAGTCGTGTCTGACTCTTCATAACCCCATGGACTGCAGCCTTCCAGGCTCTCCATCCATGGGACTTTCCAGGCAAGAGTACTAGAGTGGGTTGCCATTGCCTTCCCCATTTTTGGTAATAAAAACATTTCAAATTATGAAGTTAAATATCAATAATAATTACACATTATTAAGTAATGAATAAATAGATTCAAGGGATTAGATCTGACAGACAGTCCCTGAAGAACTTTGAATGGAGATTCATGACATTGTACTGGAGGCAATGATCAAGACCATCCCCAAGAAAAAGAAATGCAAAAAGGCAAAATAGTTGTCTGAGGAGACCTTACAAATAGCTGAGAAAAGAAATAAAAGGCAAAGAAGGAAAGGAAAGATACACCCATTTTGTGCAGAGTTCCAAAGAATAGCAAGGAGAGATAAGAAAGCCTTCCTCAATGATCACTGTAAATAAATAGAGGAAAATAATAGAATGGAAAAGATGAAAGATCTCTTCAAGAAAATTAGAGATACCAAGAGGACATTTCATGTGAAGATGGGCACAATAAAGGATAGAAATGGTATGGACCTAAAGAAACAGAAGATATTAAGAAGTGGCAAGAATATACAGAAGAAATATTCAAAAAAAGATCTTCATGACCCAGATAACCATGATGGTTTGATCACTTACATGGATCCAGACATCCTGGAATGCAAAGTCAAATGGGCCTTAGGAAGCATCACTACACACAAAGCTAGTGGAGGTGATGGAATTCCATTTGAGCTATTTCACATCCTAAAGGATGATGCTGTGAAAGTGTTGCACTCAATATGCCAGCAAATTTGGAAAAACCAGCAGTGGCCACAGGACTGGAAAAGGTCAGTTTTCATTCTAATCCCAGAGAAAGGCAATGCCAAAGAATGTTCAAACTACTGCACAATTGTTCACATCTCACATGCTAGCAAAGTAATGCTTAAAATTCTCCAAGTCAGGCTTCAACAGTACATGAACTGTGAGCTTCCAGATGCTCAAGTTGAACTTAGAAAAGGGAGAAGAAACACAGATCAAATTGCAAACATTCGTTGGATAATTGAAAAAGCAAGAGAGTTCCAGAAAAAAACAGCTAGTTCTGATTTAATGCCTATGCCAAGGCCTTTGACTGTGTGGATCACAACAAACTGTGGAAAATTCTTAGAGTTGGAATATCAGACTACCTGACCTGCCTAATGAGAAATCTGTATGCAGGTCAAGAAGCTAGAGTTAGAACCAGACATGGAACAACAGACTGTTCCAAATTGGGAAAGGACAAGTTCAAGGCTGTATATTGTCACCCTGCTTATTTAACTTATATCCAGAGTATATCATGCAAAATGCCAGGCTGGATGAAGCACAAATTGGAAACAAGTTTGCCTGGAAAAACACCAGTAACCTCAGATATGCAGATGATACCACCATTATGGCCGAAAGCAAAGAAAAACTAAAGAGCCTCTTGATGAAAGTGAAAGAGAAGAGAGAAAAAAATTGGCTTAAAACTTACCATTCAGAAAACTAAGATCATGGCATCTGGTCTCATCACTTCATGGCAAGTAGATGGGGAAACAGTGGCAGATTTTATTTTGGGGGTGGGGGGCTCCAAAATCACTGCAGATGGTGACTGCAGCCATGAAATTAAAAGATGCTTACTCCTTGGAAGAAAAGCTATGATCAAACTAGGAAGTGTATTAAAAAGTAGAGACATTACTCTGCCAACAAATGCCCATCTAGTCAAAGCTATCGCTTTTCCAGTAGTCATGTATGGATGTGAGAGTTGGACTATAAAGAAAGCTGAGTGCTGAAGAACTGATGATTTTGAACCATGGTGTTGGAGAAGACTCTTGAGAGTCCCTTGGATTTTAAGGAGATCCAACCAGTCCATCCTAAAGGAAATCAGTTCTGAACATTCACTGAAAGGACTGAAGCTGAAGCTGAAACACCAAATCCTTTGGCCACCTGATGTGAAGAACTGACTCATTAGAGAAGACTCCATACTGGGAAAGATTGAAGGCAGGAGGAGAAGGGGATGACAGAGGAAGAGATGGAGGATGGCATCATTGACTCAATCAACATGAGTTTGAGCAAGCTCTGGGAGTTGGTGATGGACAATGAAGCCTGGCATGCTGCAGTCCATGGGATTGCAAAGAGCTGATCATGACTGAGTGACTGAACTGAACTGAACTGATTATTAAGTATGAGATTATCAAGTATGCTAAGTAATCACTACTAAATATCAAGTACTTTCACTCAACTAGTGATAGAAATGTAAGATAATGGAGTACAAATCCATCAGTAAAATAAGGAAAGCCTACTAAACAATAAGCTCAGATATAATAATAACAGACATGATAGGAAATAGAATAATAATGTGGGTGCTGTGTGTGTCTTAGTCACTCAGTCATGTGTGACTGTTTGTGATCCCACGGACTGCAGCCCGCCAGGCTCCTCTGTCCATGGAATTCTCCAGGCAAGAATACTGGAGTGGGCTGCCATTTCCTCCTCCAGGGTATCTTCTCAACCCAGGAATTGAACCCAGGTATCCTGCTTTGCAGGCAGATTACTTACCCTCTGAGCCATCAGGGAACTCAGGTGTTGAGAAACATTAAAACTGGCAGAAAGAACTGATGGATCTGTCACATAATTAAAAATAAAAATTCCTAAATGAAACATTGAGAATAACTGCTGTCATCATCTTGATTCTTTTTCCCCATGTGCATTTTAACAGTTTAATAAAATCAGAGAGAGGAATTTCTCACCTTAAATATTAGAGCTGAAGTGAATCTCAGCAAAACATGACTGAAAACTGCAGCTAATTTTTGAAAAATGATAATTAGTTGGACCAATAAAAATACCTGATAAGATTATTTCAGTGGAA
>SJYA01000284.1:558877-591963 GCA_006410615.1 Neotragus moschatus
GAAAGGAAAGATACACCCATTTTGTGCAGAGTTCCAAAGAATAGCAAGGAGAGATAAGAAAGCCTTCCTCAATGATCACTGTAAATAAATAGAGGAAAATAATAGAATGGAAAAGATGAAAGATCTCTTCAAGAAAATTAGAGATACCAAGAGGACATTTCATGTGAAGATGGGCACAATAAAGGATAGAAATGGTATGGACCTAAAGAAACAGAAGATATTAAGAAGTGGCAAGAATATACAGAAGAAATATTCAAAAAAAGATCTTCATGACCCAGATAACCATGATGGTTTGATCACTTACATGGATCCAGACATCCTGGAATGCAAAGTCAAATGGGCCTTAGGAAGCATCACTACACACAAAGCTAGTGGAGGTGATGGAATTCCATTTGAGCTATTTCACATCCTAAAGGATGATGCTGTGAAAGTGTTGCACTCAATATGCCAGCAAATTTGGAAAAACCAGCAGTGGCCACAGGACTGGAAAAGGTCAGTTTTCATTCTAATCCCAGAGAAAGGCAATGCCAAAGAATGTTCAAACTACTGCACAATTGTTCACATCTCACATGCTAGCAAAGTAATGCTTAAAATTCTCCAAGTCAGGCTTCAACAGTACATGAACTGTGAGCTTCCAGATGCTCAAGTTGAACTTAGAAAAGGGAGAAGAAACACAGATCAAATTGCAAACATTCGTTGGATAATTGAAAAAGCAAGAGAGTTCCAGAAAAAAACAGCTAGTTCTGATTTAATGCCTATGCCAAGGCCTTTGACTGTGTGGATCACAACAAACTGTGGAAAATTCTTAGAGTTGGAATATCAGACTACCTGACCTGCCTAATGAGAAATCTGTATGCAGGTCAAGAAGCTAGAGTTAGAACCAGACATGGAACAACAGACTGTTCCAAATTGGGAAAGGACAAGTTCAAGGCTGTATATTGTCACCCTGCTTATTTAACTTATATCCAGAGTATATCATGCAAAATGCCAGGCTGGATGAAGCACAAATTGGAAACAAGTTTGCCTGGAAAAACACCAGTAACCTCAGATATGCAGATGATACCACCATTATGGCCGAAAGCAAAGAAAAACTAAAGAGCCTCTTGATGAAAGTGAAAGAGAAGAGAGAAAAAAATTGGCTTAAAACTTACCATTCAGAAAACTAAGATCATGGCATCTGGTCTCATCACTTCATGGCAAGTAGATGGGGAAACAGTGGCAGATTTTATTTTGGGGGTGGGGGGCTCCAAAATCACTGCAGATGGTGACTGCAGCCATGAAATTAAAAGATGCTTACTCCTTGGAAGAAAAGCTATGATCAAACTAGGAAGCGTATTAAAAAGTAGAGACATTACTCTGCCAACAAATGCCCATCTAGTCAAAGCTATCGCTTTTCCAGTAGTCATGTATGGATGTGAGAGTTGAACTATAAAGAAAGCTGAGTGCTGAAGAACTGATGATTTTGAACCATGGTGTTGGAGAAGACTCTTGAGAGTCCCTTGGATTTTAAGGAGATCCAACCAGTCCATCCTAAAGGAAATCAGTTCTGAACATTCACTGAAAGGACTGAAGCTGAAGCTGAAACACCAAATCCTTTGGCCACCTGATGTGAAGAACTGACTCATTAGAGAAGACTCCATACTGGGAAAGATTGAAGGCAGGAGGAGAAGGGGATGACAGAGGAAGAGATGGAGGATGGCATCATTGACTCAATCAACATGAGTTTGAGCAAGCTCTGGGAGTTGGTGATGGACAATGAAGCCTGGCATGCTGCAGTCCATGGGATTGCAAAGAGCTGATCATGACTGAGTGACTGAACTGAACTGAACTGATTATTAAGTATGAGATTATCAAGTATGCTAAGTAATCACTACTAAATATCAAGTACTTTCAC
This sequence comes from Neotragus moschatus, assembly GCA_006410615.1. Lineage (NCBI taxonomy): Eukaryota > Metazoa > Chordata > Mammalia > Artiodactyla > Bovidae > Neotragus > Neotragus moschatus. Next base: position 560,772 of record SJYA01000284.1, read on the forward strand.
TCAACTAGTGATAGAAATGTAAGATAATGGAGTACAAATCCATCAGTAAAATAAGGAAAGCCTACTAAACAATAAGCTCAGATATAATAATAACAGACATGATAGGAAATAGAATAATAATGTGGGTGCTGTGTGTGTCTTAGTCACTCAGTCATGTGTGACTGTTTGTGATCCCACGGACTGCAGCCCGCCAGGCTCCTCTGTCCATGGAATTCTCCAGGCAAGAATACTGGAGTGGGCTGCCATTTCCTCCTCCAGGGTATCTTCTCAGCCCAGGAATTGAACCCAGGTATCCTGCTTTGCAGGCAGATTACTTACCCTCTGAGCCATCAGGGAACTCAGGTGTTGAGAAACATTAAAACTGGCAGAAAGAACTGATGGATCTGTCACATAATTAAAAATAAAAATTCCTAAATGAAACATTGAGAATAACTGCTGTCATCATCTTGATTCTTTTTCCCCATGTGCATTTTAACAGTTTAATAAAATCAGAGAGCGGAATTTCTCACCTTAAATATTAGAGCTGAAGTGAATCTCAGCAAAACATGACTGAAAACTGCAGCTAATTTTTGAAAAATGATAATTAGTTGGACCAATAAAAATACCTGATAAGATTATTTCAGTGGAATAAAATGCCATTAATTTTATTTATCTTGGAAATACAGGGATATGTATTTCTCCACATATGAATGTGACAAAATGTCCTGAATTGTGTGAAATAAACCATGCTGAATTACATGGTCCAGCAACATGGAAATGTCAACAGTGTATAAGGGTAGATGTGAGGGAAGGAAGTCTCTACATTGTTGATAATGATAAGCATGTACAAAATGAAAAATTCACCATTTGCAAAAGATTTGCCTTTTATCATTGATAAAATAACATAACAAATCATGGAGGAATCATTTCAGTTCTGTTCAATTCAGTCGCTCAGTCATGTCTGACTCTTTGCGACCCCATGAATTGCAGCATGCTAGGCCTCCCTGTCCATCACTAACTCCTAGAGTTCATTCAAACTCATGCCCATCGAGTCAGTGATGCCATCCAGCCATCTCATCCTATGTCATCCCCTTCTTCTCCTGCCCCCAATCCCTCCCAACATCAGAGTCTTTTCCAACGAGTCAACTCTTCTTGTGAAGTGGCCAAAGTACTGGAGTTTCAGCTTTAGCATCATTCCTTCCAAAGAACACCCAGGACCGATCTCCTTCAGAATGGACTGGTTGGATGTCCTTGCAGTCCAAGGGACTCTCAAGAGTCTTCTCCAACACCACAGTTAAAAAGCATCAATTCTTCGGCACATTTGTATTTTTTTCAATTATTAACAAGTAAAGTGGGAAATTCCTTTATTTGAATCTGTTAACTTGTTAGCAATATACATGGGGAAAAAGAATCAAGATGATGAGAACAGTTATTCTATATGTATCATTTAGGAATTTTTAATTACATGACAGATTCCATCAGTTCTTTTTGCCAGTTTTTAAATTTTTATTTTCAATTCTTTTTTTTTCCCCATTTCTTTATCTTAAAGTTGTCTAAGACTCAAACCAGGATACGGAAGACTGAGACTGTGTTATCATAGGACACCAGATAAAAATTGAAAGGGCTGGGGAACAGTCAAGGTGATTATTTTCTATGAGTAAAGAACAAAGAGTAGTGTTTTGTCTTTTCCTAGATGCTATTTTAGAGTTTCTTGAGAATCTCTATTCAATACCGACAGGTACTTTCCCTATGACAGTTTCATGAATGGTGTGTCCTCAGTCTGTAAAGAAAGCTTTGTCATCTAAGGCAGTGCTTTTCTAAGTATGGTACACTGAATTGGCAGCATCAGCATCATTTGCCATATCTTAGATCTACTGGACAATAATCATGGATTTTGGAGCCCAGGAATTCACGCAGATTTGTAATGCATTCTAAAATGTGAGAACCCTCAGCTGAGCTCTCCAATATGGTAGACACTAGCCACATCGGATATTTAGATTTGGATTTAAATTAATTAAAATAAAATAGAATCACTCCGCTCTTCAGTTATTTTAGTCACATTTCAAGTACTTAAATGGCACGTTTTGTTAGTGGCTACAATGTTAGAGAGTAAAGAGATAGAACTGATTATTGGGATTTTTATTGGAGAACATTGCCTATCAAGGCAATGATTCAAACAACTGCTGAATTTATCATGCTACTTTCAATTATTCCAAAAATTCTAAGATCCTCACTTTTTTACTTTCTTGTTACTACTTCATTTTTTATTAGTTTTTTTAAAATTTANGGCTCACTATCCTGAAGTCTACTAGAAAGGAAGAAGATACAAAAAGGGAATTTTATGAATCATGGACAATATCATTGGGCTCCCCAGGTGGCACCAATGGTAAAGAGCCCACCTGCCAATGCAGGATACATGAGACACAGGTTCTATCCCTAGGTCAAGAAGATCCCCTGGAGGAGACTATGGCAACATATTCCAGTATTCTTGGCTGGAGAATCCCATGGACAGAGGAGCCTGGCAGGCTACAATCCATAGGGTGGCAGAGAGTTGGATACAACTGAAGCAACTTAGTACTCACACACAGACACTAACACTAAAACTGTTTAAAGCCCTTTGGGGAGATTAAAGATAGCTGAGTATCAACACGGCAGAAATTACCCAGTGGTCTAGAGTTGTGGATGGGGAAGAATTCTCACATTATTTTCTCCCTGTCCCCAGCTCACCATTGTATCTAATGAACCAATGTCTCTGTCATTAAGATTGAAAAAGAGAAAGCAAAACAGAAATAAAAATAGTAGGACTAGCCCAAATCAAACCTGAGAATTTGGGGTAAGACATTAAGATGCACACATACAGGCCCCCACAACTTGGGCCTTTGTGACTCAAAAGCTCTGAGGGTTGTGTCAATAACTTATGTTTTAACAAGACTACCAGGTATGTCTGATAAATACTCCAGTTTGAGAAAGTCTAGAGTCTACCTGGAGAAGGTAATGGCAACCCACTCCAGTACTCTTGCCTGACAAATCCCATGGATGGAGGAGCTTGGTAGGCTGCAGTCCATGGGGTCGCTAGGAGTTGGACACGACTGAGCGACTTCACTTTCACTTTTCACTTTCATGCATTGGAGAAGGAAATGGCAACCCACTCTAGTATTCTTGCCTGGAGAATCCCAGGGACAGGGGAGCCTGGTGGGCTGCCATCTCTGGGGTCCCACAGAGTTGGACACGACTGAAGCTACTTAGCAGCAGCAGCAGAGCCTACCTGGGGTGGGACGTGATTAACAACAGTGACAGGTATGCCAGGCATGCCTCTGACAAAACTTTCTCTTTCTGTAGAAAGGAAAACAGTACTTGATAGTGTAATTAAAAAAAAAATCCAGAGGGAAAAGACTGTCTATAATGGGTAGAGGGGGGGAAATATAAATAGTTCAACTCACATTTTGCTATGTCAACTTCTCTGTCTTGAAGTGTTTCAACTCTCTTCCTAAAGTCACCAGAAGCATTATAAATATCCTCATAGAGAGAAGGAACAATACTAGAAGTGTATTAGAAATATAAAACAATTTTAAGAAAAAACAAAAAAAGCATTAAATATGAAAAGAAATACTAAAATTACTAAAATAAAACATAAGTAACCAGATGGACTCAACTAAAGAACAAACTAGTGAGCTGAACAGTGATGTCCAAGGACTCTTCCAGAAGTCAGGGATAAAGAAATAAAAATAATGAGAGAAAAGGTAAAGTAAGAGATATGAAGGATATGAATAGAAATATTAATATTTATTTAATAAGATCTCACGAAAGAAAATCTAAAAATAATATTTGAAGAAATAATGACTGATTAAAAAAAATTAGGATTAAGACATCAGTTTAAATGGGTTCATAATATATGCTTAAAAAAAAGCAAAATAATACAAAATGGAGTCACTCTAGCTAAGCCTTACATCACCAAACCAAGAGTTAATTATAGTTTTGACCTCTCATAGAAATGGAATCTTAAGTTAGTCAATCAAGTATCACTAGTGAGGTAATCTGGCTGATGGACCCTTGCCATCCTCTAAACGAAAGTGACCTTGCCACAACAAATCTGCTTTTTGCTATTATAACTTCCTTGCCTTGCTCCCCTCTGCGTTTAAAATATTTCATCTTGTACAACTCCTCAGCTCTCCTTTCTGCCTGCTGGATAGAATGCTGCCCATGAATCACTGAATAAAGCCAATAAAATCTTTATAATTTACTCAGCTGAATTTTGCTTTTCTAATAATAACCGAAAAGATAAGAGGTTGGAGGGGAAAATACTTGGAAACATACAAAATTAAATGTAATAATATCCAAAGCCAAAATAAAATTCTAAAAACTTCCTGAGAAATAAAGATTACAGCTACAAAGAAGTACATGTCAGTAAAAAGAGGCTTTGAACAAAAGTATATGTCTATCAGAATTATTATTTTTAAAGAATAGGAAAGTTTTCTCAGTAACACAGGCTCAGAAAATTCATCTCATTAAAATCCTCTTTGAAAGAATTTTTAAAGAAATAGCAACAGTGAAAAGCAAAGAAACATGGAGAATATGAAAAAATTAAATAACTTATGAAATTTTAATGTTAATCAAAGAAATGATGAAAAGACAATACCCAATAAGACTTTTTTGGGGGTAAAAATGGCAGGCAGAAGAAGAATAAATGGTGAAAAATGCAAAAAATTTGTTTTCATTTGGAAGAAAAATGATGAAAGGTAGACAGGTAGACAGATAGACAGATATTTTCATCTATCTGTAGATAAAGATATCCAGATGAGAAAATGATATGTTTACAAACAGATTAGGAAAAATAAACAAATGTGTGTGGGGGCCTGTAAAAGCTGGGGAAAAAAAGCAGGATAATGAAAACAAAATATGTAAATTGAAACTGAGGAAAATTTGTTTTAATCAACAAAATATAAAGAAAATAAAAATAAGATAATAGCACAGCATATAAAATATAATACTTGAAATAAATGCACATAAATATGAATATGCGTAATTCATATCCATAATGTACAATTCACATAAATATAAATAAACTCACATAAATATGAATATGCAATTATAATAGAACTGAAATCCAAACCCACAAATATAGAAAATGGCTCTCAGAAAATTTTACAAAAGATCCACTGAAATAATATCATCAAGAGATATATCGATTGGAGAAAAAGTTTATATCAGGTCATTATTATGCAGATATTTAAGTTATCAACTTTTATGAAGGAAAACCTCTGAAAAGATAAAATTCACAAACATTTACCTAATCAAAGAAAAACGAGAAAAGACCCAAATCAAAATTATAAACACAAAAAGAGCCATTATACAGAAACACTTTATACAGGACACCCTAGAAATTCAAAGGGGTATAAAATTACATGAACAACCATATGCTATCAAACTAGACCACCTAGAAGAAATGGAAAACTTCTTAGAAACATCCAACTCACCAAGACTGAATCAGGAAGAAATAGAAAACCTGAATAGGCCAATCACTAGTAAGGAGATTGAATCAATAATTAGAAGTTTCCCAATGAAGAAAAGCCTAGGGGCAGATGGCTTCACTGGTGAATTTTACCAAACATTTAAAGAAGAATTAACACCAATCCTTCTCAAACTATGCAAAATATCAAAGAAAAGAATACTCCCAAACTCATTTTATGATAGCAGCATTATCCTCAAATCAATACAAGAACAAAAAGTTACTAGAAAATAAATCTATAGCCCAATATCTCTGATTAATATNAAGTTTCCCAATGAAGAAAAACCTAGGGGCAGATGGCTTCACTGGTGAATTTTACCAAACATTTAAAGAAGAATTAACACCAATCCTTCTCAAACTATGCAAAATATCAAAGAAAAGAATACTCCCAAACTCATTTTATGATAGCAGCATTATCCTCATATCAATACAAGAACAAAAAGTTACTAGAAAATAAATCTATAGCCCAATATCTCTGATTAATATAGAAGCAAAAAATCTCAATAAAATACTTGTAAACCAAAGTTTATAGCATGTAAATAAAGATATTACACGATAATCAATAGGAATTCACCCCTGAAATGCAAGAATGGTTCAACATAGAGAAATCAATCAATGTGATGTATCACATTAATAGAATAGAAGAAAAGAGTCATATGATCATCTCAAAAGATGCAGGAAAAAACAATTAACAAAACCCAACATACATTTATGATTAAAAAAACAATAAATTAGCCATATACAGAACATATCTCAACATAATAAAGTCCATATGTGACAAGTCTACAGTTTACATCATACTCAGTGGTGAAAGTTTGAAAGCTTTTCCTCTACAATTAGCAATAAGACAAGGATGGCCACTTTCACCACTCATATTTAACATAGCATTAGAAATTCTAGCTAGAGCAATCTCAAGAAAATAAAACAATAGATGTCAGAAATGGAAAGAAAGAAAAACATTGTCTCTATTTGAAGGTAACATGATTTTTAAATACAGAAACCCTAAAGATTCTATAAAAAAAAATTGTTAAATCTAATCAATGAATTCAGTATTTGCAGGATACAAAATTAATCCACAAACATGGTAGCTTTTCTATACATGAATATTACTTTTTCTGAAAAAGAAACAAACTGATCTCATTTATAAAAACATCAAAAACAATAAAATTCTCAGAACAAATTTAAATAAGGAGGCAAAAGGTTTTTTTGAAAACTACAATTCATTGATGAACAAAATCAATGACATAAATAAATAGAAAGAACTCTAATGTTCATGGATTGGAAGAATTAATATTTTTTAAATGTCAGCACTATACAAAGACCTCCATAAGTTCCGTGCAAGCCTTACCAAGATTCCAATGGCTTTTTTTTTAAATTTTAGTTTTTATTTTTTAGTTTGTTTTGCTTTACAATACTGTATTCATTTTGCTATACATTGATATACATCAGCCATTTTTTTTACAGCAGTGTGANTTGGCCACCTCATGCGAAGAGTTGATTCATTGGAAAAGGCTTTGATGCTGGGAGGGATTGGGGGCAGGCGCAGAAGGGGACGACAGAGGGTGAGATGGTTGGATGGCATCACTGACTCAATGGATGTGAGTCTGAGTGAACTCCAAGAGTTGGTAATGGACAGGGAGGCCCGGCGTGCTGCGATTCATGGGGTAACCAAGAGTCGGACACGATTGAGTGACTGAACTGAACTGATTTTTAGAAATGGACAAGAATGTTTCAAGTTAGTTTATTGCAACATTCTGCAAGATATAAAGAGATCCACATACATGTACCCACATCTATTTATGAATACATACACGGAAAAATCATAATCTATATGTTAAGCCACAAGAGAATTAAAAAATAAAGTGCATGGGGATGATCCAGAGTGATGATATGGGGTGGGAGGTGGGGGGCGTTCAGGACTGGGAACTCATGTACACATTGGTGTATTCATGTCAATGTATGGCAAAAACAATACAGTAATATAAAGTAAAAAAAAAAAAAGACAACATTGTAAGTTAACTATATTAACTTGTAATTGTGAACATTGTAAGTTCACAATTAATAATGGCTTTAAAAAGTTAACAAGAAGAAAGTCATTTTATTTTTTTAATTTATTTATTTTAATTGGAGGTTAATTACTTTACAATATTGTATTGGTTTTGCCATAAATCAACATGAATCCACCACAGGTATACATAAGTAAAATAGTCTGAAAGCGTTTATGATTATTTTGAATGGTAATGTTTACCCTCTGGGAAAAGGTTGTTTGTGGTCAATGGAAAAACCTAATACTACTTAAAGTATCAGCAATTTGTAAGACACCTAAGAACAAATTGAAATTCAGCACTCATCAAATGATAATCATCATTACACCATCCTGTGACAAAGGAAGAATAGAACTAACACCGCGCTGAAACTTGCCTCCTCGTTAGCCCTTGTATTCTGTTACTTTAGTCATGCTCATTAAGTTAAATCCAGGAGAAACAGAGCTTGTGCCTAAATGGCTCATTACATTTCCTGAAAAAGTTTCCATCTTGTGGTCCTGGGTTAGTTACCTACCACTTGTTGTAGATAAGTGCTAAGCTTTCAGATTACAAACCTTGCAAAATAGCTGCTGACTTTAAGTTTCACAGGAGCCTTATGATCTAGCCGATGTGAGCAATCAGAAGAACAAAGAAATGCCCCTGGTTACCTCCATTTACTTATGAATTTTTCTTTTCTAGATATTTTATGTAAGTGAAATCTTTAAATATGTGTCCTACTCTGTCTTATTTCTTTATCATAATGTTTAAGGTTTATCTATGTTGTAGCATGAAGCAGCACTCGATTCTGTTTTATGTATGAATAAAATTTCACTACATATATTTCACAGTTTAACCACAACTTTTGGCGATCGTGACTAATGCTGCAATAAACATTGATGTACATGTAAAAAAAAATAAAAAGAAATAAATGAATAATAACTATTTGAATGTGGAGGGGGAATAGCAAGTATTCAAAGTCAAGAATCTTAAAAGAAATGATTGATAGCTTTGACTAAATAACGTCTTTTACCTTAAATCATAAATAAATGTAAAAGCATAAGAGGGAAAAACATGATGAGAGTTAAAATAAAGGAAGATAAACTGAATATTTACCATTATGAAGATTTCATAGAAATTATCTAGTTAAAATACCACACACACAAAAAAAGTGGGGCAACATATAAATAGGAATTCCTCAAAAGGAATGACTAGGCTAAAAGACTTTTAAAGTCATTATTTCTGGAACATGCAAATTATAACAACTATATACAGACATTAAATATATGTATAAATCATTATATTAATTAAAGCAATGGACACAGATAATTTATTGCACTTTGGTAAGTTGCTATTATATTTCTGAAGAGAAATTCAAAATCCTATGATCACCCTTAGCTCAGAAAACATTTCCAGTTACTTGGGGAAAAATTCACATATTTTATCATGTTATAGAAGAAGAGGTTACGTATACTATATAGAAAAGGTAAGCTTTTTCAATACTGGAAGATTATCAGTGGTGTGTGCAAAATTTTATGTATAAAATATTTGTGGTGGCATAATTTATATTATACTTTGCTGACAAAGGTCCGTCTAGTCAAAGCTGTGGTTTTTCCGGTAGTCCTGTATGGACATGAGAGTTGGACTATAAAGAAAGCTGAGTACTGAAGATTTGATACTTATGAGTGTGATGTTAGAGAAGACTTGAGAATCCCTTGGATTGCAAGATCAAACCAGTCCATCCTAAAGGAAATCAGTCCTGAATATTCATTGGAAGGACTGATGCTGAAGCGAAACTTCAATACTTTCTTATACTCTGGCCACCTGATGCAAAGAACTGACTCATTGGAAAAGACCCTCATGTTGGGAAAGATTGAAAGCAGGAGGCAAAGGGGACGACAGAGGATGAGATGGTTAGATGGCATCACCGACTCGATGGACATGAGTTTGAACAAGCTCCGGGAGTTGGTGATGGACAGGGAAATCTGGTGTGTTGCATTCCATGGGGTTACAAAGAGTTGGACCTGACTGAGCAACTGAACTGAACTGAACTGAATTTATATTGAGAACACATGTGGAAACAAAAGATTTCAGCTTAACAATTTCTTACACCCATTAGTGGACGTGAGTAAATGCTCAGTTGCTCAGCTGTGTCTGACTGACATTTCTTAAAATTTCATTTTAGAAAAACATAAGAATATGCAAATATATATACTTTATATTAGTAGAGAAAGGTATAGTAAAATAGTATGTAAATATAAAAAGTAATTTTGTTACTAATATCCAAAAGAGCAAGATTTTTTGTCTACCTGAGAGGAAACTGGGTAGGAGGAATGTTGTCCTATTGTGTGACTTTACTTTTCTACACTTTTAAGTATTTTTTAATTTTTCAAAAATCATTATTTATTACTTATATTATCAGGATTGAGTTGCATGCAAATCAACTCAACAAATTTTGAGTCCTCTTCCCACATTCCCTATGGAAGAAACATACATGATTAGATTATATGCCAATCTCCCTGTTTTCACTGATTGTGGTTCTCAGCCTTGACTGTCCATTAAAAACACTCATGGAGTTTTCAGAAAAGAGCTGTGCCAGGAGAACTTCACCCTCATATATTCTGAAATATTGGTGTTTTAAAATAAACTCCCTAGATGCTTCTAATATCTAGCCCCAAGGTTCCCAGACTTGCTACTTCATGAGATTCACTGTTTAAAATTCTGATGGCAGGACATATTATTTGGAAATTTTTAAGATAGTTGGCCTAGAGTTTGGACTTGAAAACACACACATACATAACTTAGACATTTATTTCTGATCAACAAAGTATTTGCAAATGACTAAATTTGCCTAAGTCGGGAAACAAAGCCCAATTATAGTGCTTGTGAAGAAATACTCAACTTTAAGTGACACTAATGTGGAAAGACAATTCTATGAAAAAATAGTGAATCTTGCGACCCACTCCAGGATTCTTGGCTGGAAAATTCCATGAACAGAGGAGCCTGGCCAGCTGCAGTCCATAGGTTCACAAAGAGTCAGACATCATTGAAGCAACTTAGCAAGAATGCATGCATGACTATTTTCTTTTGTGTAGTCCTCATCTTTTGATAACTTTTGTTGTTGCTGTTGTTGTTCGATTGCCTTCACATTTCTATAAGTTCCATTCCAGCAAGGTTAGTCAGTTCTCCATAATATTTGCTTGTATTTTGTGCCTTTTTAGCAGGGAATGTTAAGCCCTATTAGACTTTCTTGTACCTGCCCAGTTATTCTGAAATCTGTGTTCAGCTCATAATACAGTTTAGAGTCTCAATACTCTCCTGCAAACACTGCCTTGGACTGTTGTACTTTTCATTTCCCATCAGTGGAGCTCTTGGCGACATGTAGCTGCTAAAGTGTTGTCCAGGGTGGGTAAGAATGGTTCGTGTGTCATACTGTGATTTTGCGATTTATAATAAGTATATATTTGGTTTTTGCTCCCTTTCTGGAATATAGCTTCTAAAAGCCCTTGGAATTTCCAAAGTGTAGAGAAGGATCAAGTCATCTTTTGCTTTATTAATGAGGTGACTTTTGGAAAGCCTTGGGTCACTTAAGAGTGGGGGCTTGTTGCTAGTGAAGCTAGCCCCATGGTTAAAATGTTCAAACTTTTAGTCCCAGCCTTGACCTCCTGGGAGGGCAGACAGGCTGGAAATTAAGTTCATCACTAATGACCAAAGATTCAAATTGAGAAAGTAGNATTTGGAAATTTTTAAGATAGTTGGCCTAGAGTTTGGACTTGAAAACACACACATACATAACTTAGACATTTATTTCTGATCAACAAAGTATTTGCAAATGACTAAATTTGCCTAAGTCGGGAAACAAAGCCCAATTATAGTGCTTGTGAAGAAATACTCAACTTTAAGTGACACTAATGTGGAAAGACAATTCTATGAAAAAATAGTGAATCTTGCGACCCACTCCAGGATTCTTGGCTGGAAAATTCCATGAACAGAGGAGCCTGGCCAGCTGCAGTCCATAGGTTCACAAAGAGTCAGACATCATTGAAGCAACTTAGCAAGAATGCATGCATGACTATTTTCTTTTGTGTAGTCCTCATCTTTTGATAACTTTTGTTGTTGCTGTTGTTGTTCGATTGCCTTCACATTTCTATAAGTTCCATTCCAGCAAGGTTAGTCAGTTCTCCATAATATTTGCTTGTATTTTGTGCCTTTTTAGCAGGGAATGTTAAGCCCTATTAGACTTTCTTGTACCTGCCCAGTTATTCTGAAATCTGTGTTCAGCTCATAATACAGTTTAGAGTCTCAATACTCTCCTGCAAACACTGCCTTGGACTGTTGTACTTTTCATTTCCCATCAGTGGAGCTCTTGGCGACATGTAGCTGCTAAAGTGTTGTCCAGGGTGGGTAAGAATGGTTCGTGTGTCATACTGTGATTTTGCGATTTATAATAAGTATATATTTGGTTTTTGCTCCCTTTCTGGAATATAGCTTCTAAAAGCCCTTGGAATTTCCAAAGTGTAGAGAAGGATCAAGTCATCTTTTGCTTTATTAATGAGGTGACTTTTGGAAAGCCTTGGGTCACTTAAGAGTGGGGGCTTGTTGCTAGTGAAGCTAGCCCCATGGTTAAAATGTTCAAACTTTTAGTCCCAGCCTTGACCTCCTGGGAGGGCAGACAGGCTGGAAATTAAGTTCATCACTAATGACCAAAGATTCAAATTGAGAAAGTAGTGTTGACTTTCTACTCTCACTGATTCTCAAGTTTTCAGATTTAAAAAATAAAATGACAAAGTGCTCTTATGAATTTCAGACAACAGATAGATTTTAGCATAACTATGCCCCCATGCAATGTTGGGGACATGCTTATATTGAAACAATTACTTGTTAGTTATTTGAAATTCAAATTGAACTGGGTGTCTGGTATTCTATTGAATATCCCTAACTGGTATAGATATTACTTTCTTTTTTCACATGAGACCCTGGCATGCAGCTAGGTTAAGTTACTACCCAAGTCACAGATTTAACAGAAACTGGAGCAGATTTCTAAACTCAGTTGATCTGATTATAGCCCCGATTTCTTCTACTTCATTCAAACTTATTTTCCTGCTGCCCAGCTTCCTAGTCCTGAGGGAGACACCCTCAGTTTTCAGGGCTGCTAATCCAGCATCCCATGGCATATTGCATTCATATATTTACACTTTATCCTGGGATACTACTTATAAATTCACCTTCCTGATGCTGAAGATGAAAATCATTCCATGACTTGGTGCAACTTTAAGCACCCACCAAACTTTACTTCTAGACCACTTTATTTTTCAGTCCTGACCTTACTGATCAAGGGTTCACCTGTCTCCTCCAGGGCAGAATTCCGTATGAAATTATCTGCCAGGGAATCCATGCAGGAAACATACGGTTTACCTTTTTCTCCCAAGGAGGAAAGTATCTGTCACGTCTTCCAATTGTTCTTTTGTAGTCAGACAGGGTAGCAGATTCTTAACATTTCCCTGATGCATGTTTCTAACCCAGAATCCAAAGTCAGGTCAGGTAAATGAGCTCAACCTGGAGGAGACCTCTCGCTCCAGGGAAGGGTTTTCCTAGACTGTTCTGGCTTCTGATAAATGTCAGTAGTCTTCCCAGTGGTGTGATTTTAAGGATTCTAGTTTAGACCCTCTCACCCCTAAATACCCCCCCCCTTCCTAGCAGGTGATGTTATAATTATTAATTCATTCTTTAATTTTAAGAGGTTGCAATAATCAAAATTTTTAGAAGTGCAGGTTATCAGACCAAGTATCAGAGGATATGCTCCTGTCAATAATATCAGGTAAAAGAGTTTCCTCAGGCCCTCTCTTCTTGGTAGGAGAGTTCTTGGGCTGCATAAAGGCACTTGGCAGGAAAGTGAGAAAGGAAGGGTCAAACTCAAGCTTCATACCTGAGAAATTATTCCTGAGCTTTCTGCCTCCAGAGGCTGAGTTGGATATCTCTCCAATCTGTGTAACTGTTTACTACCTAATGGCCATCTAGCAATTGTCTGGGAGAAGGCAACGGCAACCCTCCCCAGTACTATTGCCTGGAAAATCCCATGGGTGGAGGAGCCCAGTGGGCTGCAGTCCATGGGGTCACGACCAGTTGGACACAACTGAGCGACTTCACTTTCAGGCATTGGAGAAGGAAATGGCAACCCACTCCCAGTGTTCTTGCCTGGAGAATCGCAGGGACAGGGGAGCCTGGTGGGCTGCCGTCTATGGGGTCACACAGAGTCGGACACGACTGAAGTGACTTAGCAGCAGCAGCAATTGTCTAGATAATTGTCAGTCTCCCCACCAAGCTGTGTACTTGTGAGAGTATAAACTTGTTAAGTTCTGTCTTCAGGACATCAACTGTGTGCTTAGTCTGTGTTAGACATTCAGGACAGTTTTCCAGGCTGTCTGCCTGAGTATTTATGCAACACAGACTTCTTTGATTTTTACAGTGGGGCTTTAGATTACCTGTGGATGCTTTCAGTGACACCTTTGAGGACAGCCTTCTCTCTTGAGAGAGCTTTAGTACTTGTGTTAGGAGCTAAAATCTACCTACCCACCATCCCACATACACACACACAAACCCACACCCACACACACACACCTGAGGAGTTTGTAGCCTCTCATTTCTCAAGTGGACCAGAGATGTCATCCACAGTTGCCTTTGCAAGCTTGTCTTTAAGAGTTGGTTTGAACCCTTGAGTGTTGGATGTTATTGAAAGAGTTTTTCTCCAAGATATTCTGCATCTTTTTGGTCCACTTAGGTAATCAAACCCCATACAAGAACTGCAAGATGAGCAATTCCCACGCAGCTGCTGAGAAGAAAACAGATCTGACCTTTAAATCTGAACACATGCAGAAAAAAAAGCATCTTGATAAACAGAGCCTGATTGAAGAGTGAAACTTCATTTCCTTCTGAAGAAGTGAATTAACTCTTTGTTCTCCTCTGCCTGTTATAGCTTGAAAGTCAAGGTATGATCGTGAAGCATCAACATCAGGTGTAGCTTGTTAAAAATGAAGGCTTTCAGGCCCCTACCTGCTAAATCAGAACCTGGAAATTTAACAAGTGACCCTACACATTGAAGTCTGAGAAGCACAACTTTTCAGACCAAATGCTGCCAAAACAAACTTAGGTCCACTTGCTTGCAAGCAGTAAGGCTAATCTACTGATACCAGGCTATGGTGAAGGAAAGTGCAGCAGTAATTGTAGGATACTGTAGAAGAGGCCTGGGATAGCCAGTACTCAAAAACCTAAATTCCCCCATGGGTTTCAACAAAGCATTTTTAAAGAACAGGTGAGGATGGGGTCGGTCACAAGATAGGAGATCAATTCTGCACAATTTTCTGACTGGCTGATGAGAAAGTAACAGGGCAGTGTCACAGTGGTCAACATCATCTGTCCTTAGGTGCCAGTAGGTCTGGGGGCTATATATTCATGATCATTAAGTAGTTCCTTTCATTTTGTAGGGGTTTTAGCATCTGTAAAGCCAGTAAGGAAGTGTGCATTAGATACTATTATTTAGGTACTTCCGAGAGGAACGAAAGCAGAGGGTGTGAAGGAGGGGTCTGTTCTGGGAAGGCGCCATAGGGTCTGCTCAGTTACAAAATGATTACCATTAATTTCACTTCTGCTGCTTTATTGTGTTGTTGTTGTCTTGTGTTTAGTTTTCCTAAGGTGTTGGAACGCATTTGGTCAATTGAACATCCCATTCCAGGATAGAAAATAAGAGAGAATGCCACCCCTCAAAGAAGCTGGTGTCTCCTTCATCAGACTAACCTGGCTTCTTTTTCTCAAATATTATATTCTCTAATGTTCCTGGGTTTTATCTTAAATATTCTTTACTTGGTAAGACTCTTAGTTTTTATCTTCTAAGTTGCTTCTTCTCTCTTCTGCACTTACTCTTTCTTTGCTTTCAACAAAAATCCTTTTGCAAAGTTTTTCTCAATTGAACAATGGGAAAGGGAATTCTGGATAGCCCAGCTCTGTCAAAGACTTGGGCTTGTTTTAGAGCAAACACATCGCAGTTCCAGCTAAAGGTCTGGGGAAGTCTACAGGATTCACATTGTAAGTGAAGAGAGCCACACAGAGAAAATGAATTAGGATGGCAGTGATTTATATTGATTTTCAACAAGGCTAATCAAAAATCAAATGATGTTCTTAGATATGACACCAAAAGATTAAGTGATGATAGGAAAATAGATAACTTGGGCTGTGAATATGTGCTCGATCGCTTCAGCTGTGTCCAACTCTAGGAGACCCTATGGACTATAGCCCACCAGGCTCCTCTGTCCATGGGATCCTCCAGGTAAGAATACTGGAGTGGGTTGCCATGCCTTCCTCCAGGGGATCTTCCTGACGTAAATATCAAAACTGTATCTCTTATGGCTCCTGCATTGGCAGGTGGGTTCTTTACCATTAGCCCCACCTGGGCAGCCCAATTTGGACTGTATCCAAATTAAAAAAAAACTTATGCTACAAACTAAACCACTAAGAAAGTAAAAACACTCCAAAGAATGGAAGAATATGTTTACAAATCATACAACTGATCAGTGACTTGTAACCAGTGACTGTCATACCTGAATATAAAGTCATATAATCAAAATTGTAAAAATTAATAATGGATTTGACTAGGTACTTATTTCTCCAAAGAAGGTAACAATAGGGACAATAAGAACAGGAAAGGATACTCAACATCACTAATTATTCAGTTCAGTTCAGTCACTTAGTTATGTCCAACTCTTTGCGACCCCATGAATCGCAGTACACCAGGCCTGTCTATCCATCACCATCTCTTGGAGTTCACTCAAACTCACGTCCATCGAGTCGGTGATGCCATCCAGCCATCTCATCCTCTGTCGTCCCCTTTTCCTCTTGCCCCCAATCCCTCCCAGCATCAGAGTCTTTTCCAATGAGTCAGCTCTTCACATGAGGTGGCCAAAGTACTGGAGCTTCAGCTTTAGCATCAGTCCTTCCAAAGAACACCCAGGACTGATCTTCAGAATGGACTGGTTGGATCTCCTTGCAGTCCAAGGGACTCTCAAGAGTCTTCTCCAACACTGCAGTTCAAAAGCATCAATTCTTCAGCACTCAGCTTTCTTCACAGTCCAACTCTCACTTCCAAACATGACCACTGGAAAAACTGTAGCCTTCACTACACGGACCTTAGTCGGCAAAGTAATGTTTCTGTTTTTGAATATGCTATCTAGGTTGGTCATAACTTTTCTTCCAAGGAGTAAGCATGTTTTAATTTCATGGCTGCATTCACCATCTGCAGTGATTTTGGAGCCCAAAAAAGTAACTAGGGAAATACAAATCAAAGCCACAAACCCACTAGGATTGTCATAATCAAAAAGGAAGATGATAACAAGTTTTGGTGAGGGTATGGAAAAAATGGGACCCTCATATATTGCTAGCAGGATTGCAAAATAGTACAGCCATTTTGAAAAACAGCTAGCAGTCTGTTCAGGTGTTAAGCACAGAGTTATCATATGACCAAATGATTCTGACCCCATATACATGCCTAAGAGAAATAAAAACATATAGCTATATTAAATTTGTAAATAAATGCTCATATAAGCTTATTCATAATAGCCAAAAATGTAGAAGCAATTCAAATGCCCATCAGTGGAGGGATAGATAAACAGAACACAGTATGCCTGTTCAATAAGACATTACTCAGCAACGTTTAAAAAATGAAATAAATTTAAAAAAAAATGAATCTTGAAAGTGTTATGCTGAATGAAGGAAGCCTATCACAAAAGATGACATATTGTATGATTCCATTTATATAAAATGTCCAAAATAGGTAAAGGTATAGAAATATATTAGTGTTTATGTAGGGTGAGAGAAGTGACTGTGACTGGGTGTGGGATTTCTTGTTAAGGTGCTGAAATATTATAAAACTGTTTGTAATAATCACACAAGTCCATTAATACATTAAAAACCACTGAATTTTACACTGAAAATTAAAAAGGCTAACTTATTCTATGTAAGTCATATCTCAATAAAGCTTTTATTAAAACATCACATAGTAAATCAAATAACATATAGCATACATACAGTTCAGCTATTACATCTAATACTTTGGAAAATGGATAACAGCATCATCATAAATTTCAAAATTTCTTGGAGTTCTGTTCAGCTAAAACTATGACAACATTGTTCATTGGCTATACTCCAACATAAAATAAAAAGTTAAAAAAAACAATATCTTCTACTATTAAATAAACATATTATAAGGTAAAATAAAATTCCTGGAGTATGTGGATCAGATTAAATAAGAAAAAGACCACTGCATCATATATACCTGTGCTTTGGTTCATGTATCCATTCATTCATGTGTATATATAATGCATTCATTGAATGTGTACAAAATGTGGAGCACTCATGATCCCTCAACTTCAGAGGCAAAGTCAAACTAATAGAAAATCATTCAACAACACCTCATAAAGAAAATGATAGAGAATAAAGCAAAGGTAGTCAATTCACTTTACTCATGATCCCTAAAATAATTTTGTTAGACTATGAAGTCCCTACACATTTTCAAGTTACATCTATATATTTTCAACTGAATTTAAATTAATATATCATTAATAGTAGCTGGAAACTATTATAAAATAAAATATGTATAATTTTTTCACAGTGTGGTAAAATATATTTCAATTATGTTTTGAATTAAACACATAATCCGAAATATATTATGTAGAAGTTTTGTGTGTGTTTAGTCACTCAGTCATGTCTGACTCTTTGCAACCCCATGGACTGTAACCCAGCAGGCTCATCTGTCCTTGGAATTTCCCAGACAAGAATACCGGAGCAGGTTGCCATTCCCTTCTCCAGAGGACCACATTGCAGGCAGATTCTGTACCTCCTGAGCCACCAGGGAAGCCTTATGAAGAAGTTTTACTTGTGTTTCATACTATGTACTTTGAAAAATGTGATAGTCCTTCAAAGCATTCCAACTACATTTCAAAGAATCTGCTTCACTAACTTCAGCTTCAGCTCTATGATTTACTTGCATCCCCAAATAGGCCAAAATATTTCTCTAATAGCAAGCTTCATCCCTCCCTCTAGGAAATATTCAAGATGAGAAAAGACAGGAAACCTGATGAATTTATGTTGCCCAAATTAAATATTAAAATATACTTTCCTTGGCCAAGATTTCAATTTCACTTTTGTTTCATACCATCGTGAGTTTTACAACCCAGGGATGATTTTACAACATCACATGCATGTTTACTATATGGGTGACAAGTTTTATTTGCCTGTTTATTATTTGTTTTTCTATTTTTAATAATTGGGAGAAAACTGTTTTGAATGCTCATTTATTTTCAAGCTGATAAATTCTAACAAAAATCAGATCTAAAAGTTGAGGATATGGACATGAAGTTCCTTAAAACTATTGGTTCAGACACACTAAAGAAAGGTCTTCCTGTGTCATCATGGGTTTCTGTTCCTGAATGAATACACAGACCACAGTGTAAAGATCACTGTTCTAGAGTAGACAGGAGGGCTTCTGTGCCATGTGCTTCACATGCCCTGAGATGTGAGGAAATAAAATGGAGTGAGGGAAAAAATATAAATATGTTAGTTTGCAGTTCTTGTAACCATGTGAGATAGCGTGCACGAAGATGGGAGAAGGCACAGCCAAAGTAGAAAGCCATCAGATATGCTAGTAGCTTAGTACTTGGTTTGTGTGTGTGTGTGTGTGTTTAAAACATATTGGGGTATAGTTGCTTTACAATATTGTCTTAGTTTCTGCTATACAACAAAGTGAATCAGCTATATATATACACAGATCCCCTCCCTCGTGAGCCTCCCTTCCACTCCCACCTCCATCTCACCCCTCTAGGTCACCACAGAGCACCGAGCTGAGCTCCCTGTGCTACACAGTAGCTCCTCACTAGCTATCTGTTTTACACAGGATAGTGTATACATGGCAGGGCTTCTCTCTCAATTTGTTCACCTCCCCTGCCCTCCCTGTGTCCACACCTCCATTCTCTATTCCTGCATTTCTATTTCTGCCCTGCACACGGCTTTATCAGTACCATTTTTCTAGATTCCACATATATGCCTTGATAATTGATATTTGTTTTTTTCTTTCTGATTTACTTCACTCTGTATGACAGTCTCTGCATTCACCCATGTCTCTACAAATGGCCCAGTTTTGTTCCTTTTGATACCTGAGTTATATTCCATTGTGCCTCTTAGTACTTGTAAGGACATTGTGTCAGAGATGAGTGAGAGCAGAAGAATTACAAACTGTTACTTTAGAGCCTCTGCTCTAATTATTAATACCAGCTCACTATTGAATCTTGTAGGCATCCATCATTGAGATCTGAAATTTGGTAAGCAACAATATGTTCCATTCAAAGCAGGCTGTGCTCAGGGTGCTGGGGTGGATTGCTACTAAGACAGATGTTATGGATCTTCTCCAATACTTCTGTAAGCTAGCCTTTCTGCCACTGAGAGAGATGGAGTCAATTCAATCCCTTGAATCTGGGCTGTTCTCAGTCCATTCTGAAAGATTTCTTTGGAAGGAATGATGCTAAAGCTGAAACTTCAGTACTTTGGCCACCTCATGCAAAGAGTTGACGCCTTGGAAAAGACTCTCATGCTGGGAGGGATTGGAGGCAGGAGAAGGGGACGACAGAGGATGAGATGGCTGGATGGCATCACTGACTCGATGGGTGTGAGTCTGAGTGAACTCTGGGTGTTGGTGATGGACAGGGAGGCCTGGCGTGCTGCGATTCATGGGATCACAAAGAGTCGGACGTGACAGAGCGACTGAACTGAACTGAACTGATGACTGTTTCAAACAATCAAATATTGTGAAATGAATACAGTGTAACTTCTGTGATTAGATAGAAAGAAACATAGTTATCTCCCCCATGGTCTTTTGAACAATGTACTCTGAGAAAAGCTGCTGCTGCTAAGTCACTTCAGTCGTGTCTGACTCTGTGCGACCCCATAGACAACAGCCCACCAGGCTCCCCCTTCCCTGGGATTCTCTAGGCAAGAATACTGGAGTGGGTTGCCATTTCCTTCTCCAATACATGAAAGTGAAAAGTCAAAGTGAAAGAGCTCAGTCATGTCCGACTCTTTACGACCCCATGGACTGCAGCCTACCAGGCTCTCCCGTCCATGGGATTTTCCAGGCAAGACTACTGGAGCGGGGTGCCATTGCCTTCTCCCTAGCTGCCATGAAGTCCCTATCCTGATATTTCCAAGCTGTTAGGAAGCCCATCATAAAGATATGAAAAGGCTGTGTGGAGAGATGCCTAACCAGCACCATCTCTTTTAGCCTTCTAAGATTCTGGTCACCAGTCCCAATGTGGGAGGGGTTTTCCCTTGTGCATTCAAGCCATTCTCTGACACTAGTTGGGTGTCTTATGATTCAACTCAATTTTGACACTATCTGGAGGTAGAATCACGTTTCTGACAAAGGTTCATATAGTCAAAGCTATGGTTTTTCCAGTGGTCAGGTACAGGTGTGGGAGTTGGATCATAAAGAATCCTAAGCACCTGAGAATTGAGGCTTTCAAACTGTGGTGCTAGAGAAGACTCTGGAGAGTCCCTTGGACTCCAAGAAGGTCAAACCAGTCAATCCTAAAGAAAATCAACCCTGGATATTCATTGGAAGGACTGATGCTGAAGCTGAAGTTCTGATACTTTGGCCACCTGATGTGAAGAATCAGCTCATTGGAAAAGATCCTGAGGGTAAGAAAGACTGAAGGCAAAAGGAGAAGGGGGTAACAGAGGATGAGATGGTTGATGGCATCATTGACTCACTAGACTTGAATTTGAGAAAACTCTGGGAGATAGTGAAGGACAGGGAAGCCTGGCCTGCTGCAGTCCATGGGGTTGCAGAGTTGAACACAACTTAGCAACTGAACAACAACCTACAAGACTACCTTTCTCTCAACTTCAGATGCCAAATGCAAGCTCAGATCCTCACCTATGCTTCTGACTGACTGGCTACAGATTGAAACTTCCAACAATTACCTCTGCATTAATTTGTTACAGTAATCACAGAACTCGGAGAAACATTTTACTTCCCTCACTACTGGTTTATTATTATGAAAGAATATAACTCAGGAAATGCCATGTGAAATAGATGCATCAGGCAAAGTATGGGGAAGGGCAAGGACTTCCATACTATGTGAGCCCAGCACTCTGCCCTAATCTTCACTTGCTCACCAACCTGGAAGCTATCCAAATCTAGTACTTTTGGGTTCTTGAAGAGGTTTCATACACATTTCTGGTGTGCTGCAGTTCATGAGCTCACAAAGAGCTGGACACGACTGAGTGACTGAACAACATACATATGCATGTTTAATTAAATCAGTGGTCATTGTTGACCGATTCAGCCTCCAGTCCTTCTTCTCTCCCCAGAGGTGGGAGTGGAGTAGGATGAGGCGAGAACTAGGACTGACAATGTCAACTCTCTAATCATGTGATTTGTTCTTCAGGCAACCAGGCCCCATCCTTAGGTGCTTTCCTAAAATCTCATCATTAACATAACAAAAGATACCTTGATTGTACATCTCAGAGGATTCTAAGAGTTTTAGGAGCTCTTTGTCAAAAGCAGGGACAAAGACTAAATATATATTTATTTTTTCTTTACCTCACAATATCACACCATCCCAGCTCACTGAAAATGTGATTTAAGATGTCATCAGGTGATTCCAGCCCAAAAAATATCTGACTGCAATTACACAAGGAATAAAATACAAACCATCACACTACGCCAGTCAACCAGCAGAAGTCTAGTAATAGTTATCTAAAAACAGTGAATTTTAGGTTGGTTTGAGTTAAAGCAGTAGTTAATGAAAGCTGATGATTTTTGCAAGATGTGGCTGTATTAAATCTTGTTAAAAAGAAAGTTGAATGGGTTGGATCTCACCTTATAGGAAGATTATAAATAGAGTTGTAACTGGAATTACCAACCTGCATTCAGTAATGAGAAATCCATAAAATTAATTAGAATGATAGAATTACAGAACTATAGAAGACACCAATTTTTCTAATCTAGCAGCTTCAAAGGCAAAACACTAGTCTGTGGGTTAATCTATGGAATTCTGCTTATCCTTTCAGATCTCTCTGGTCACATGAAGCTCCTGAAGTCACAAACTNAGAGCTCAGTCATGTCCGACTCTTTACGACCCCATGGACTGCAGCCTACCAGGCTCTCCCGTCCATGGGATTTTCCAGGCAAGACTACTGGAGCGGGGTGCCATTGCCTTCTCCCTAGCTGCCATGAAGTCCCTATCCTGATATTTCCAAGCTGTTAGGAAGCCCATCATAAAGATATGAAAAGGCTGTGTGGAGAGATGCCTAACCAGCACCATCTCTTTTAGCCTTCTAAGATTCTGGTCACCAGTCCCAATGTGGGAGGGGTTTTCCCTTGTGCATTCAAGCCATTCTCTGACACTAGTTGGATGTCTTATGATTCAACTCAATTTTGACACTATCTGGAGGTAGAATCACGTTTCTGACAAAGGTTCATATAGTCAAAGCTATGGTTTTTCCAGTGGTCAGGTACAGGTGTGGGAGTTGGATCATAAAGAATCCTAAGCACCTGAGAATTGAGGCTTTCAAACTGTGGTGCTAGAGAAGACTCTGGAGAGTCCCTTGGACTCCAAGAAGGTCAAACCAGTCAATCCTAAAGAAAATCAACCCTGGATATTCATTGGAAGGACTGATGCTGAAGCTGAAGTTCTGATACTTTGGCCACCTGATGTGAAGAATCAGCTCATTGGAAAAGATCCTGAGGGTAAGAAAGACTGAAGGCAAAAGGAGAAGGGGGTAACAGAGGATGAGATGGTTGATGGCATCATTGACTCACTAGACTTGAATTTGAGAAAACTCTGGGAGATAGTGAAGGACAGGGAAGCCTGGCCTGCTGCAGTCCATGGGGTTGCAGAGTTGAACACAACTTAGCAACTGAACAACAACCTACAAGACTACCTTTCTCTCAACTTCAGATGCCAAATGCAAGCTCAGATCCTCACCTATGCTTCTGACTGACTGGCTACAGATTGAAACTTCCAACAATTACCTCTGCATTAATTTGTTACAGTAATCACAGAACTCGGAGAAACATTTTACTTCCCTCACTACTGGTTTATTATTATGAAAGAATATAACTCAGGAAATGCCATGTGAAATAGATGCATCAGGCAAAGTATGGGGAAGGGCAAGGACTTCCATACTATGTGAGCCCAGCACTCTGCCCTAATCTTCACTTGCTCACCAACCTGGAAGCTATCCAAATCTAGTACTTTTGGGTTCTTGAAGAGGTTTCATACACATTTCTGGTGTGCTGCAGTTCATGAGCTCACAAAGAGCTGGACACGACTGAGTGACTGAACAACATACATATGCATGTTTAATTAAATCAGTGGTCATTGTTGACCGATTCAGCCTCCAGTCCTTCTTCTCTCCCCAGAGGTGGGAGTGGAGTAGGATGAGGCGAGAACTAGGACTGACAATGTCAACTCTCTAATCATGTGATTTGTTCTTCAGGCAACCAGGCCCCATCCTTAGGTGCTTTCCTAAAATCTCATCATTAACATAACAAAAGATACCTTGATTGTACATCTCAGAGGATTCTAAGAGTTTTAGGAGCTCTTTGTCAAAAGCAGGGACAAAGACTAAATATATATTTATTTTTTCTTTACCTCACAATATCACACCATCCCAGCTCACTGAAAATGTGATTTAAGATGTCATCAGGTGATTCCAGCCCAAAAAATATCTGACTGCAATTACACAAGGAATAAAATACAAACCATCACACTACGCCAGTCAACCAGCAGAAGTCTAGTAATAGTTATCTAAAAACAGTGAATTTTAGGTTGGTTTGAGTTAAAGCAGTAGTTAATGAAAGCTGATGATTTTTGCAAGATGTGGCTGTATTAAATCTTGTTAAAAAGAAAGTTGAATGGGTTGGATCTCACCTTATAGGAAGATTATAAATAGAGTTGTAACTGGAATTACCAACCTGCATTCAGTAATGAGAAATCCATAAAATTAATTAGAATGATAGAATTACAGAACTATAGAAGACACCAATTTTTCTAATCTAGCAGCTTCAAAGGCAAAACACTAGTCTGTGGGTTAATCTATGGAATTCTGCTTATCCTTTCAGATCTCTCTGGTCACATGAAGCTCCTGAAGTCACAAACTGTTTCATGAAAAATAACCTGCTTGTGAATAACTGAGGGCTTCTGTTAGATTAGAGAATGTCTGTGAGATTTCAAATTTTCTTAAAACTACGACATACTGTTATTTTTTCCTAGCCATAGATATGCGTGTCCAACTATGTAATTTGACAACTACTTTTTATGCCTTCTAGGTATCTCACACTT
Source organism: Neotragus moschatus (assembly GCA_006410615.1). Taxonomy (NCBI): domain Eukaryota; kingdom Metazoa; phylum Chordata; class Mammalia; order Artiodactyla; family Bovidae; genus Neotragus; species Neotragus moschatus. The sequence goes on from SJYA01000284.1 coordinate 585,665, forward strand.
AAACTGGCCCAAATAGAGTTTTATTACTTAGCCTACAACCTAACCCTGTTCACTGGTCCTCATCTAGATAAATAAATGCTACTTATCATTCTGTTACTTTAATAAAACTTGGAGTCATCCTTCACTCCTCCCTTTCCTTCTCTAACCCTCATTCAATCATCAGAAATGCTGGTTTTCCTTTAAGACACATTTCCAGTCCATCTATTTTTCATGATCTCCATGAACCTAGGGCTAAGTTTTAAAATATCTATACCTATTAATATTATCCTGAATGAAAACATGAGGTTTCCTGGAACACAGGTGGATTGGTTGTTATTTATCACACACGTTCATAGAAATAACTGCACTGTATTTTGTTTCTTCCAATTCTTATCGAGCTAGTTGTCTACAGGATATTTCCAGTATGTGAAAATCCTGAATGCTTGAATCCGGATATAAGAGTGAGAACTGTCTTGACCTCTGTCGTGTGAGTTAGAGATAAACATTTTGCTTCCTTTATAAACAAATTCAACATGGAAAAGATCCTTGTTTTTTATTCCTTGGAATGTAAATATGTCCCCCAAATGGAAGACAAACTTATCCAACTTTATAACAATGGATTATCGCCATGGTCCCAGGGTTTTATCCGCCCCTCCCCTTACAAAGTAAATCATACCTCCTAGGAGGTAAATCTTTCTGGATGGTATATCATTATCTAATCACTCATAATTTAACTTCTAAAGCTTTCTTCTCCCACCCCTCAATGTGAGTTCCCAAATTTCAATAAAACTTGATCAGGAAGTCCCAACATGCAGGAACACAAAATATTTTTCCTACAGCCCATACCTATTTGAAGTTATCACCATTCCTTACTAAGGCTTCTCCCATAGCCTCCTAANATCACTCATAATTTAACTTCCAAAGCTTTCTTCTCCCACCCCTCAATGTGAGTTCCCAAATTTCAATAAAACTTGATCAGGAAGTCCCAACATGCAGGAACACAAAATATTTTTCCTACAGCCCATACCTATTTGAAGTTATCACCATTCCTTACTAAGGCTTCTCCCATAGCCTCCTAAGTCATCTCCCTGCTTGTATGTTGTTTTCTCCCATCCAATCTCCAAAGAGAGCAGCAAACTTGATTTATATGAACATTAATCTCACTGTCACTCACTGCTTGAAACACTTCAGAGGCTGCCCATTGTATTAAGAGTAAGTACAACCTACTTCTAACAGCCCACAGAGTCCAGTGTGATCTAACCTTCTTTTAGTTCTTGACCACTAGGCTTATTCCCCAGTGCCATTGGCATTGACAGCCCTTCTGCTGGGATTGCCCATGCAGACTCTGGCAGGGCTGGCTTCTTCTCTTCATTTTGACCTCAGGATAATGGTATTTCCCTAGGGAGGACATTCCAGAACATCCTACCCAAAGTTGCTGCTACCATTCTCCTATAATCTGCATCAAATACCCAGTTTATAAACTTCACGATGATGGTTCAGTTGTTCTCTGTGTTATTTGCTTACTATTTACTTTCCCACTATGATCCAGGAAGAGAGAGATCTTTTTTGACTTATTTAGTGTTTGATTCTTAGTGTTCAGCATCATACCTGGCAGAGAGTGTGTATTTCATAAATTTCTACTGAATAATAGAATAGATGGATGAATGAATTCACTGGGGTCATCCACAGAAAATCATTCAAAAACAGACTGCATGTCCTCTTGGAGGTTATTACTTGTCACCTTGATGCAGGAAGGACATCCAAAACAATTTTTAAAAAGATAAATTCAAGTGAAATAGAGAACGTACAAATATCAGAAAATTTAACTCAAAGGTGAGAATTTTCTATAAATGGAGGTCAAAGGCAAGTCTATGATTTCAACCATTTACTTGAAATACGTGTGCTTAGACGTATACTAGTCACTTGAAAGAACAGGGAACATATTAAAGATCTTCTTTGATTTATAAGAGCTTAATATCTACTGAATGAGATACATATCCAAAAATGCAAAGTGCTTATCTACAGTTTGCATAGTAGCCACATTTAAATGCTACAGAACAACAACAAAAAGGCTATACCCTTCTTAAAGCCCATGAAGGAGAGAAATTAGAAGAAACGATTTTTCTAAATTACCTTAGAAAACAAAACAATGTTGAATAAACTTACTAACATTTAAGTCCTGTATAAGATTAGATTTTTTTCAACTTGAACTATTATATTTTAAAGGATAAATATTTAAAGTATCTTTGTAGAGATTTCTTAGGCACAAACTTTTTTAGAATTTCCAAATCAAAGGGTCATCTATCATTCTTTATCTATCTACTGTGTATATATGTATGTATCTATTATCTATTGTCTATGTATCTATTTCCTAAGGTTCTTTAATCTATGTATCTATTCTCTATCTCGGAGAAGGCAATGGCAACCCACTCCAGTACTCTTGCCTGGAAAATCCCATGAGCGGAGAAGCCTGGTAGGCTGCAGTCCATGAGGTCGCTAGGAGTCGGACATGACTGAGCAACTTCACTTTCACTTTTTACTTTCATGCACTGGAGAAGGAAATGGCAAGCCACTCCAGTGTTCTTGCCTGGAGAATCCCAGGAATGGGGGAGCCTGCTGGGCTGCCATCTATGGGGTCGCACAGAGTCGGACACGACTGAAGCGACTTCACAGCAGCAGCAGCATTCTCTATCTACTCTCTATCTTTCATCTATTTATCATTTATTTCTTTTCTTTTGTGTCCCATTATACAACACAGCACAACTTTAGACACAAAATAAGTGACTTATGACAACAAATAGACCAGTAAAAAAAAAAAAAGAATGTCATAGATATATTGAGTTGGAAATGAGAAATAGTGCTTTAAATTTGGATATGCCCCTGAAAGACTGTGTCACCTTGAAGAAGTGGCTTCATCATTCACATTTAGCAGATGTAAAACGAGAAGGCTAAGCCACATGATTTGTGAGGTTTCTTCCAGATTTAAAATTCTGCAAATAGGTAAGAGCGTGCTCAGAAGCAAGGGATTTGATGAATACTTTCAACTTTTAAAGAAATTACCAATTTTCAAGGAAAGAAAATATGGCTCTTTGAAGACTTAGTAATTGACAAAATGATAAAAAATGCAGAGATGCAAAGCAGATGTTCTCTGCTAAGAATAACAATAAAATATTAATTCCAGAATAAAGGGCAGTTTACTTAGAGGCTTTTAGTAAATCTAAAGAGTTGCTGTAAGCAAAACAGAGCCTTGTACCATCTCAAATAGGCAACAAATAAAAATATATTTAAACCACCTCTGCCAAGAAAAATAACATGACTCAAGCCCATTGTAAATGCTGAAATTTAAATAGACGTACAAAAGGGTTCAGGAATACCAGGCAAATTAAATTGTTTCAGTTTTCATAGAAACAAATCATAGTTAATATGTCTTACTTTCTCTAAAGTCAGTGGTCAGTACTTTCTTAGGTTGTGTCTATATAGCTACACTTAGTTGCTAAGTCATGTCTGACTCTTTGCAGTCTTATGGACTGTAGCCTGCCAGGCTCCTCTGTCCCTGGGGTTTTCCAGGCAAGAATCCTGGAGTGAATTGCCATTTCCTCCTCCAAGGGATCTTCCTGACCCAGGGATGAAACCTGCATCTCTTACTTCTCCTTCATTGGCAGTCAGATTCTTTACCAGCTGCATCACAGGATGCTCAAGACCAATGCTAGCTCTCTATTCCTGATGTCTGAGAATGCTTGAGGATTTTTCTGACTTTCCTTCCAGCTCAAGAATTATTTAAAATTTTTCTAGAATTTTAGATAATCTGTATCACTAGGGGTCTTTCAGATAGACAACACTCCTCCAGAAATGTGATAGATATTATTACTTCTCCACACACTAGTGATTAGGAAATTGAGGGCCAGAGAGATAAATCAAAATTTCTAAGTTCTCTTGGTGACTGCAACCAGATTTTCACAGAGGTCTGTTTTCCTACAATATATTTCACTAAGAAAAAGACTTTACACTAAGAAATTTTTAAAATTTAAAAGGTAAGTTTGACAATGTAGGTGGGTTGGACCTATTCCTAGAAATGTAACTGGACATAGTAAAGAGTAGCAAACTATTGAAGACAACTAAATACATTAATTAAAAAAGCTTTTTTCAAGAGGACTTTAGGCCAAAATAGCAGTACTGGAGAATTCTTTCAAAAATTAAAAAAAGGGATAATACTGCAACCACAAATATCATCCAAGGAACTGTAAAAACAAACAAAAAAGACTTGATGGTAACATAAATTTAATACTAAACTATGACAAGAATCATTTAACCAAATTCAGTTACAAATGTGGATACAAAATCCTGAGCAAAATATCACTACTTGACTAATTTCAACAAGTGGGATTTACCCCAGGGAATCAGGCAAAAGTCAATTAATGTAATAACATATTAATAAATTAAAAGCCTAAAACCATATGATTGTGTCAACAGGTAGAAGAAAATAATCTGACAAAACTCAATGCCTTTCTCTAACAAACATAATCAATAATCTATAAATAGAAGTGAACTTAAAGCCATCTGAGGTTGCCTTAAAAGAAAAAATCCTAGATAATATATTATACTTAAACTGTGAAGGAGTGACTGCTTTTTCAATATCAAGAACAAGACAAAGATGTCCATTTTTCACTACTGTTTTCCAAAATTGTATTGGAGGATCTAATGAGAATAATATGGCAAAAAACAAAATAAGAGGCAATGAAATAGGAAAGGAAGGAGTAAATGCTGTACTGCAGATACCATAACCTTATAAATAGAAAATCCTACTAAATCCACTAAAACCTATTGGAACTATTAATAATAAACAAATTTAATGATGTTGGAGGACACAAGATCAATATTTAAAACAACATTATACCTATCACTGACTCGATGGACACGAGTCTGAGTGAACTCCGGGAGTTGGTGATGGACAGGGAGGCCTGGTGTACTGCGATTCATGGGGTCGCAAAGAGTCGGACACGACTGAGCGACTGAACTGAACTGAATATAAACAATACAAGATGAAAATAAACATTTTTAAAACAGTTTCAAAAAAATAAAGAGTTAGGAATGGACCAAAATAAACCAAAATAAAGATGTGTATACTTCTACCAAAGAAGTGAAGATGTGATACCGCATGAAAAGTATCTGCATAGACATTTCTCCAACAAAGGTATACAATNATACAAGATGAAAATAAACATTTTTAAAACAGTTTCAAAAAAATAAAGAGTTAGGAATGGACCAAAATAAACCAAAATAAAGATGTGTATACTTCTACCAAAGAAGTGAAGATGTGATACCGCATGAAAAGTATCTGCATAGACATTTCTCCAACAAAGGTATACAATATCTCAATATATGCTCAAAATCATTAGTCATTATAAAAGCTTGTATCAAGATCATGGCAATATACAATTTCACAATTTCCAGGATGCTTAAGCTACAAAAGACAGAGAATAGCAAGTGGTGATGATAGCGTAGAAAAATTTGCACACTGCAGGGAAGGCAAACTGGCCCAGCTTCTTTGGAAAGTGGCTTGGCAGTTTTTCAAAATCATAGAGCTCTTATGAAGTGAAGTGAAGTTGCTCAGTTGTGTCTAGCTCTTTGCAACCCCATAAGCTGTAGTCTACCAGTCTCCTCCATCCATGGGATTTTCCAGGCAAGAGTACTGGAGTGAGTTGCTACTTCTTTCTCCAGGAGAGCTCTTATAAGACCCCCAAAATACGTTCTTTTGGTATGTACCCAAGAAAAATGAAAAGCTGTATCTTTATAAATAACTTGTACACAAATATTCAAAGTAATAAAAATCAAACTAGCCAGAATGGAATCAACCCAGACACCTGCCATGGATAAATGTATAAATGAATTTGGTCTATCCATGAAGTTGAATATTATTCAGCAATAAATGAAAGGAATGAAGTAGTGATATTTGCTAAAAACTGGATAAGCATTGAAAATATTATGCTAAGTGAAAAGCTAATCATAAAAAGTATAATATTATATGATTTTATTTAAAAGAAATGTCCAGAGTAGGCAAATCTGTAGTTATAGAATTTAGATAAATAGTTCTTTAGGGTGGGAAGGGAAATGACTTCTAATGGTAATGGATATCTTTGGGGAATCCTAAATTGTTCTAAAATTAGATTATTTTGACCATTTCTAATTCTATGAATCTATTATAAAACATCAAATTTTACATGTTAAATATATGAATTAAAGAGGTGAATTATATACCAATAAAGCTGTTTAAAAATATAAAATGTCTTTATACATGTTTTTGCAAAAAGAAACATGCTTGA
>SJYA01000284.1:592866-615042 GCA_006410615.1 Neotragus moschatus
TTATTTATTATTTATTTTTAAATAAATTATTAAATAAAATAAATATTTATTTATTGTTATTTAATTAATATTATTTATTATTTATTAAATAAAATTTATCATTACTTACTTTTTTTTCAAAATTTAATGAAAGAAAAATGAAACCAGTTGCTATTATAAGATGACCAAATTATCTGGGTATAAAGTATAAGACAACCTCTGATAAATTATATGATTAATAAGAGAGTTGGGCAAGGTTGCTGAACATAAAGTCAACAAAATATTCCAGTTCCATATTCCAGTAATAAGAAATAAGATTTCACTGTTTGTTCTCAATTGCTTAGTCATGTCTGACTCTTTGCAACCCCATGGACTGTAGTCCACCAGGAGCCTTTGCCCATGGCATTCTCCAGGCAAGAATACTGGAGTGGGATGCCATTTCCCTCTCCAGGGGATCTTTCCTCCCCAGGGATTGAATCTGTGTCTTTTGTGCCTCCTGTATTGGCAGGTAGATTCTTTACCACTGTACCACATGAAAAACCCCAAGATTTCACCACATATGTCATATATAACAAGATAAAGATTTCATATATCTGGGAATAGGAACTTCTGACTCTGTTGAGTGATCTGATCTCCAAGACTCCAGGAAAAAGTCATCTGGTCTGTTAAAACTGAGGGGATAGCTCTCATGACATCTGATCACCTCTGAGGTCACTTCCCCTCATCTTAAAGAATGCACGCGTCATATCAAATAGCTATATCAGCTAGTCCTGAAAGCTCAAAGGAGTTTAACTTTGCCCTCATGTCCTCCCATCTCCNTCTGGTCTGTTAAAACTGAGGGGATAGCTCTCATGACATCTGATCACCTCTGAGGTCACTTCCCCTCATCTTAAAGAATGCACGCGTCATATCAAATAGCTATATCAGCTAGTCCTGAAAGCTCAAAGGAGTTTAACTTTGCCCTCATGTCCTCCCATCTCCATCCCTTTCAATTGAAAGGGCTGTATTTCAGCTCATATAATCCAATACATTCTTTATTGAATGATAGTCTAGCCATGCCTGCTATGCAGGAGACCTGGGTTCTATCCCTGGGTTGGGAAGTTCCCCTGGAGAAGGAAATGGCACTCTATTCTGGTGGGGTGGATTCTTGCTAGAAAATCTCATGGATAGAGGAACCTGGAAGACTACAGTCCATGGGGTAACAAAGAGTTTGACACAACTGAGCAAATAACCACCTAGACATACCTTTAATGTTTTCAGAACAAGCTTCCTCATTTTTTGCAATATAGATAGGCTGAGAATTTTTCAGATCTTCAAGTTCTGATTCCATTCTGCTTTACAATTTCTTTTTCAGATAATCTCTCCTAGCATTTTACTATAAGTAGTCAAGAAAAGCAAACTGCTCCTTCAATACTGTTTATAAATCTCCTCAGCTAAAAAGCCATTTTCAATGCTTTTAAGTTTTACCTTCCACAAGACACTAGAACTCAAACAATTTAGCCAAGTTCTTTGCCACTTTATAACAAAGAGTACCTCTCTTCCAGTCTCCAGTAATGTGTTCCTTATTTCCATTTGCGATCCCATCAGAACGGATTTTTAACATCCATATTTCTAGCATGCACCTCAAAACTCCTCCAGCCACCACCCATTACCCATTTCCAAAGCCACTTCCATATGTTTAGATGTTTGTTACAGCAGCATCTGGATTCTGGCACCAAAATCTGTTAGTCAGCTTGTAAGCGAAAGTGTTTATCATTCAGTCATGTCTAACTCTTTGTAATGCCATGGACTGTAGCCCACTGGGCTCCTCTGTCCATGGAATTCTCCAATATTAGATTGGGTAGCCACTCCCTTCTCCAAAGGATCTTCTTGACCTTCTTGATTGAACCTAGGTCTCCTTCATTGCAGGCAGATTCTTTACCATCTGAACCACCAAGGAAGCCCTTACTCAGCTCAGACACGCATATATATATACATATATGTCACAGATTGGTTGCTTTAAACAAGAGAAATTTATTGTTCACAGTTCTGGAAGCTGGAAAGTCAAAGACCAAGTTGCCAACAAGGTATATTTCATTCCGAAGCCTCTTCTCTTGGCTTGCATAAGGCTATCTTCTCACAGTGTTTTCTTCTCACATGACCTTTCTGCAGTACATGTGGGCGAAGACAAATTGCTTTCTCCTTCTTAAAAGGTCATGATCCCATTGAACTAGGGCCCACTCTTATGATCTAATTTAATCTTAGTAATCACCTAAAGACTATCTTCAAATATGGTCACATTGAAGCTTAGGGCTTCAACATGAGAATCTTGAGGAGACACAATTCAGTACATAACACACGTTCATTGATTAGATGGCTTAATATGAAGATCACAATTCTCCACAAATTCACATAGAGATTTATGCAGTCTGTAAAACAGAAGCATGCTTCCCCCCCCCTCCTGGAAATGGAGTGTAATTTAACAAAGCTGATTTTGAAGTTCACAGGAAAATGAAGAGCCAATAATAGCAAAGACTCTTTTAAAAAGAAGAACATAGGAGTTTGTCCAACTTCATATCAAGATTTATTTTAAAGCAATGGTGATCAAGCAAATGTGGTGTTGGTACAAAGACTGAAAAGAGACTACTGAACAGTTATAGAGTCTAGAAGCACATCATTTCATTGTAGACACACTTGATTTATGACAAAGGTGGCATTATAGAGCAGTGGCAAGAAGACAGTCCTTTTTCAATTAATGGTTTAGGAACACCTGGCTATCCATCTGCAAAAATTAAATTTGACAACTACATCCCATCATATAATTAATCAACTTTAAGAGTAATATGGACCTAAATTTAAAAGACATTTTTCTACAAAATTTCCAGATTACATAGGAGAACAACTTTTCTACTTTCATGTCTGAAAAAGACATCTTCAACAGATCTCAAAAAGCAACAGCCATTAAAAAAAAAAAGATTGATAAATTATACAGTAAAATGAAGGACTTCTGGGAGTTCCCTGGTGGTCTAGTGGTTAGGGTTTGGTGCTTCGTTATGGCCTGGGCTCAATCCCTGGTTAAGGATTGATATTCTATAAGCCATGTGGTAGAGACCAAAAAAAAAAAGATAATTTGTTGATCAAATGAAACATGGAAGAATGAAAAGATAATTACACAGAATGAGAAATAATGTTTTCAACATATACATGATCAAAAGATGACATCCAGAATAGATATAGCACTGGTACAAATATATGAAGAGAAAGATCAGCCACCTAATTGAAAGAAAGCAAAAACTTGAATAGATCCTTCACAAATGAGAAATTCCAAATTGTTAATACACATGTGGAAACCTGATCAATTTCATTAATAATCAGTCAAGTGATAATGAAAAGCACAGTAAGATGACACAACATACTCACTGGACAGCCAAATTAAAAAGAATGATAACACCACATGTTGGCTAGGAAGGGGAGCCATCAGAGTTTTCATAATCTGTTGGTAGGGATATAAAGTACAGACTTCTGAGCTAGAAATCCTATTTCTAGGAATATACCTAATAGAAGGCATACACATGGCTACAAGGAGATATACACAAAATATTAATGGCAACAGAACTGTAAGAGCTAAAAATTGAAAAAAACCCAAATGTGCATCCATACATGACTACTGGAAAGACCATAGCCTTGACTATACAGACCTTTGTTGGCAAAGTGATGTCTTTGCTTTTTTAACACACTGTGTAGGTTTGTCATAGCTTTCCTTGTTGGAAAAAACCCTGATGCTGGGAAAGATTGAAGGCAGAAGAAGAAGAGAGTGACAGAGGATGAGACAGATGGATGGCATCACCGATTCAATGGACATGAACTTGGGCAAACTTGAGATGGTGAACTTGGGCAAACTCGACATGGAAGCCTGGTATGCTGCAGCCCATGGGATTGTGAAGAGTCAGACATGACTTAAATGAATGAACAAGAACAACAACAAATGTCCATCAAGAGTAAAACAGATATAAAAATTGTGACTTCTCCAGCAATAAAAATGCCTGAAGTATGTCCATATTTATTAACATGGATTAATTTCATAAATATATTCTTGAGTTAAAGAAAAAAATCAGAAAAACTTAATAGTGAAGATTTCATAATATAAGCTTCAAAAATCTATAAAAATTAAACTATGGTGTTTAAGGATGCTTACTTTGGTGGTAAAAGTATACTGAAAATGAAGTGTTTATTACCATGAAAGTTAAGAGATGGATTTCATCTAGGGGAGAGGGAAGATTTTCATTGAGGAGGGGACATCACTCTGAGGTGCCATTGTATTTCTTGTTCTATGTAGTAGTTTCACAATAGCTTATTTAATAGCAAACTATTAAGCTTTACATCAATGTTTAATGTATTTTTTTCTGGTTGTATATTTTATTTCTCAATAAAAAGTTTAAAATGGAAAATAAACTAAACTTGCTTTTAACCACCATCTAGCTGACTCTAGAAAATAGATGACAACNAGTGTAATTTAACAAAGCTGATTTTGAAGTTCACAGGAAAATGAAGAGCCAATAATAGCAAAGACTCTTTTAAAAAGAAGAACATAGGAGTTTGTCCAACTTCATATCAAGATTTATTTTAAAGCAATGGTGATCAAGCAAATGTGGTGTTGGTACAAAGACTGAAAAGAGACTACTGAACAGTTATAGAGTCTAGAAGCACATCATTTCATTGTAGACACACTTGATTTATGACAAAGGTGGCATTATAGAGCAGTGGCAAGAAGACAGTCCTTTTTCAATTAATGGTTTAGGAACACCTGGCTATCCATCTGCAAAAATTAAATTTGACAACTACATCCCATCATATAATTAATCAACTTTAAGAGTAATATGGACCTAAATTTAAAAGACATTTTTCTACAAAATTTCCAGATTACATAGGAGAACAACTTTTCTACTTTCATGTCTGAAAAAGACATCTTCAACAGATCTCAAAAAGCAACAGCCATTAAAAAAAAAAAGATTGATAAATTATACAGTAAAATGAAGGACTTCTGGGAGTTCCCTGGTGGTCTAGTGGTTAGGGTTTGGTGCTTCGTTATGGCCTGGGCTCAATCCCTCTTTAAGGATTGATATTCTATAAGCCATGTGGTAGAGACCAAAAAAAAAAAGATAATTTGTTGATCAAATGAAACATGGAAGAATGAAAAGATAATTACACAGAATGAGAAATAATGTTTTCAACATATACATGATCAAAAGATGACATCCAGAATAGATATAGCACTGGTACAAATATATGAAGAGAAAGATCAGCCACCTAATTGAAAGAAAGAAAAAACTTGAATAGATCCTTCACAAATGAGAAATTCCAAATTGTTAATACACATGTGGAAACCTGATCAATTTCATTAATAATCAGTCAAGTGATAATGAAAAGCACAGTAAGATGACACAACATACTCACTGGACAGCCAAATTAAAAAGAATGATAACACCACATGTTGGCTAGGAAGGGGAGCCATCAGAGTTTTCATAATCTGTTGGTAGGGATATAAAGTACAGACTTCTGAGCTAGAAATCCTATTTCTAGGAATATACCTAATAGAAGGCATACACATGGCTACAAGGAGATATACACAAAATATTAATGGCAACAGAACTGTAAGAGCTAAAAATTGAAAAAAACCCAAATGTGCATCCATACATGACTACTGGAAAGACCATAGCCTTGACTATACAGACCTTTGTTGGCAAAGTGATGTCTTTGCTTTTTTAACACACTGTGTAGGTTTGTCATAGCTTTCCTTGTTGGAAAAAACCCTGATGCTGGGAAAGATTGAAGGCAGAAGAAGAAGAGAGTGACAGAGGATGAGACAGATGGATGGCATCACCGATTCAATGGACATGAACTTGGGCAAACTTGAGATGGTGAACTTGGGCAAACTCGACATGGAAGCCTGGTATGCTGCAGCCCATGGGATTGTGAAGAGTCAGACATGACTTAAATGAATGAACAAGAACAACAACAAATGTCCATCAAGAGTAAAACAGATATAAAAATTGTGACTTCTCCAGCAATAAAAATGCCTGAAGTATGTCCATATTTATTAACATGGATTAATTTCATAAATATATTCTTGAGTTAAAGAAAAAAATCAGAAAAACTTAATAGTGAAGATTTCATAATATAAGCTTCAAAAATCTATAAAAATTAAACTATGGTGTTTAAGGATGCTTACTTTGGTGGTAAAAGTATACTGAAAATGAAGTGTTTATTACCATGAAAGTTAAGAGATGGATTTCATCTAGGGGAGAGGGAAGATTTTCATTGAGGAGGGGACATCACTCTGAGGTGCCATTGTATTTCTTGTTCTATGTAGTAGTTTCACAATAGCTTATTTAATAGCAAACTATTAAGCTTTACATCAATGTTTAATGTATTTTTTTCTGGTTGTATATTTTATTTCTCAATAAAAAGTTTAAAATGGAAAATAAACTAAACTTGCTTTTAACCACCATCTAGCTGACTCTAGAAAATAGATGACAACTAGCTGCAAAATGTATGCATGCGTAACAAGTATAATCATATGCAGAATTTCTATATTGATTAAACTACTATGTGCAGTGTTCCTTGGGTACCTATTTGTTTATGATGGTTTTTAAAAGAAAATCTATCCCTGAAAGAAAAAGAGTATTCATCTAAACAGTTAATACACATCTTTCCTGTGTCACCTCTCTCTTGATTTAATAAATTAGATGAGATTCCTGACTACCAAAACTACATTAAGATTCTAGTCTGCACCCAGAGAATTAACTTAGAAGAGACTTAGAGAATTAATGACTTGCAGTTGTTGTGCATATTAAATACAGGCTACTCTATTAGAAATGAGATTGGACAAATTGGTGCAGAGACATCAGGAAGAAAATATTGTCTTTTCTTCAAAATGTTAATGCCATGTATATGAAGAAAGCAATTTGAGAGTTGTATATATATGAAATCAACACATAAGATTGAAAAGAAAAGCTTCCACCAACTTAATAGATGTATTATTATAAAAAATGTGATTTAACCAATTGTTCCATGTAGTATAGATACCTCTGTTGCTGCTGCTGCTGCTGCTAAGTCGCTTCAGTTGTGTCCAACTCTGTGTCAGTCGCATAGATGGCAGCCCACTAGGCTCCTCTGTCCCTGGGATTCTCTAGGCAAGAATACTGGAGTGGGTTGCTGTTTCCTTCTCCAATAGATACCTCAGTGCTGTGTCAATATTGACTAAGTTGCTGTTAAATCTAGATTTAACTATCATTTATAGGGTCCCTACTTTTCCAAGCTCTATAATTACATGCTAACTCATAACTTTTATAATGGGAGTTTTGCAGCAACTAAAAGAAAGATTAAAGAGTTTAAATAAATTGCCCAAAGTTACACAGCTAATAAATATTAGAAGTATAGTTTGGACTCAAGTGTTCTAACTCTTGTTTGAATAATTTTTTTCTTACTGTGTCAGTTTCAGTAGGCTAACTCTTTTGGGAAACAACTTCAACCTCTAAGTGGCTTAAAACAATAAACATTCCTGTTTTATAATACAATCCATCATTTTCGATGCCAGGTTGAGGAATGGCAGCTATATACTCCGTTACATTATGAGATCCTGACTTCCTTTAGTTTTCCAAAGTCGGTAAAATCTTCAGCTCAATCATTTGGCATCTGTCTGGTTTAAGAATGAAAAGGCACAGAGAATTTTGTTAGGGAGTTTGACATTTTACATTTAGAAATAGCATATACATCACTTGTTCATATTCCATTGGCTGGAAGTCAGTCACACGGCTTCACCCAACTGCAGTAGAGTTGAGAAAAAATGTTCTGTGTTCCCATGGAGAAGAGGGAGGGAGTTGATGAGTTCCTGTTTATTACCATAGTGACTTCATTACCATAAATGGCCAGTCACATTTGCAAAAGTCTCCATTGATTGTGAATTTTGCATATGTTTAATACTTGAGCACTCATACTTCATTATTTTACTTTCAAACAATTTGCTAAATATTCATAGCTCGCATTTTCAGGTCTTTTAGTGATAATGAGAGTAGGCAATACTTATGTAGCTTGTACTGCATATTAAATACTTCCTCTATCATTTACAATTAAATAGTTTTAACTTCTCAACAGCTATATATAAAGTAAGAACCATTATTGTCTCTTTTTGTAGATTGGGAAACAGTTACAGAGTTTAAGTAGCTTGCCTAGTTGTCATATTTCTAATAAGTGCAGCAAGAAACAACTGAATGTTTTTTTTTACTTAATTGGCATCATGCTAGTTCTTTTCTATATTAAATCTCTCTTTGTGATAAACTATTTACTTTCCCATCTTTTACATATTGTTACTTAATCATTTATTGTCTTTTTATATCTTTCTATGAGGTCCTAACTCAGGCTTTTAAAAAATAATTTAATATGTAAAAATATTTTATTAGTAAGTTTATTCTAGTATTTGGTGGTAGGTTTTAGACTTGTTTTGTTTCTTATTAAGTAAACTTTGATAAACATATAAAGTCAGCTACTAAAAAAATAATCTGTTAAATAACAGTTCAGAAAAATTATATGTGCTAGGGCTTCCCTGACAGTCAGGTGATTAAGAATTCACCTTCCAATGCAGGGGATCCAAGTTCAACCCCTGGTCAGGAAGCTAAGATCCCACATGCATTGTGGCAAAAAGTCAAAGCACAAGACAAGCAATAATATAAAAAATTCAATACACTTAAAAAAAGACCCACATCAAAAAATTAAAAAAATAAAAAGTACACGTGTTGAGTGTAACCGTAAAGAACTACCACAGTTACTATCCTGTTGCTCTAGTATGGGGTATGTCATAAATATACGCTGCGCTGTGCTAGGTCACTTCAGTGGTGCATGACTCTTTGTAACCCTGTGGACTGTAGCCCACCAGGCTCCTCTGTCCATGAGATTTCCCAGGCAAGAATACTGGAGTGGGTTGCCATGCCCTTCTCCAGGGGATCTTCCCAACCCAGGGATCTAAGCCACATCTGTTACATCTCTTACATCGGCAGGCAGGTTCTTTACCACTAGCACCACTTGTAAAGCACTTATCATAAACATACTTTCAATAAAAAATAGAATATGTAATCTTTTTCAGTGGATACTGGTCAATAAAGTAGATTTAAAGTTAGCCAATTCCAAAGTTATTAGCAGAGTGGTCTTTTGCATGGAGGGAATAGGCCAATATTTGATGGCCTCTGGATTTTTCAAGGCTGAATTTTCATCCTTACTCTTCTTTAAACTCTATTGTTGTTTTCTTTAGAGTGATTGAAGGATTAAACAACACTGTTTCTGGAGAGCTAGATGTAAAATATTCTCAGAATATTAAAAAGTGTTCACAGCATTTGTAATCTGGCAGGTATGGGTTGGAATCTCCACATTACACTGTGCAAAGTACTCTGACTTTTTCCTTTTTTTTCCTGCACAATGGAAATATTCATGAAGAGGTCCTCTAAGAATAACAAATTCATATGCCAAAAAAAAAAAAAAAAGGTGGGGGGCATGTAACAGCACTAATTACCTACAACTCAGTTATGATTAAGTAAGATGTAGCAGCTAGACAGTCTTCTCTCATGGAATTTTGTTTAAAATATGTGGAATGACCAAAAAGTAGAGAGGTGTATTGAGAATAGCAGAGAGAGGTGAGGAAAATGGGAGATAGTTGTGAAGGAATGTAATGAGATAGTGTAGATTCTTATGTGGCATGGAGCCAAATGAGTAGATGGTCAGAGCCACCCTGAGTTGACCCTGGTGTGCCTGTACAGAGCAGGAGCAAATGGATAGTTGGTTCAGTTGCTCAATCGTGTCCAACTCTTGTGACCCCATGGACAGTAGCCTGCCAGGCTTCTCTGTCTGTGGGATTTCCCAGACAAGAAAACTGGAGTGGGACAGGAGCAAAGGGCAGTATTAAAGATAGCTCCATTTTTGTTTCACAATTTTAGCTGCAGCGTTGGCTTTATATTATATGAACATAATATAAGAATATTTTGTATCATTAATATGTTAATTTTTTGAAATGAAGTTTAAGTTTTTAAAAGAGTTGCTAATTTGCTTATAAACTTAGAGTGAGTTTTCTACTCAACTTCTTGTTCTGGAAACCATGATTCTCCATTTTGGTCTCAACCATCCTCTTCCACCTTGATGTTTCTGTTACTCTGAGTTTACCATTCTGTAGCCAAGATGAGATTTACTGTTGCTCCTGCTATTTCCCTTTCCCGTGGATGTGACTGTTTTGTTCTTTCCTCATCCTAGGATAACTTCTCTCTGCCCCCATACACCTCCAAATGTTGAAAAGCTGCCTGATTTTCAAGACCAAGTCTAAATGCCACATTCTTGACACCTTTCCTAACTACCTTGGTTGGAATGAGATTTGTTTCCTTTAAACCTCTGTAACATTTGATAGGTATCTCTGTTAAGGTACATATTGTTCTCAAGTTTATTATTTTAGATACATATAATGCATGGTATGACGATGAGTATGTGTTTTGCAAACTGCATTACATAAAGCATTAGTGTACCGTGGGTTTTTTTTTTTNTGATGCTAGCTCCAGAAAAAAAGGCACATGTTATTTTTATAGACTGAAAGACATCCTCAGCAGGAGGTACATCCTGCCAAGAAGGGCTGGGGTATAAATCATCATTTAACATATCATATGATATTGAAAGATAAGTACAGATTTCCTCTTGTCTAAATTGTCATTTTGACTCAATGTCCTTCAATCACTCACAGCTAAAAAGAGATTAACAGCCTATTTAATCATCCACCAGGAAAAAATGCATTTAAAGGAGTCGCAAAATGACTCTTTAGCAAGGTCACATGGTTTTCTTGCCGTGATTTGAAATTGTTTGCTAATGACTGATTATGCTCCTTTTTGATAAAGGCACTGCTGGTGGCAATGGCTTTGATGTGAGCACAATTCAGACTAATGTTCCATCCTTACTTCATTCCTCATAGCCACATACTTGAAGACAACCCTTCTGCATGCTTGTCTACTTGTGGCATTTCTCAAAGCAGTTAAGCTTAATTTTTAATAATAAGCCTCGCCTTTTATCTGGTGTTTAACATTTTTAAGGTACTTTAACACCTGTGTGCCACATCAAACTTGTAATAGCCTTGAGAGGTAAAGAGAAACAGAATTAGGTTTCTAATTGCATATTAAGTACACGTGGCAAACAGCATTTGTCACCTAATTTATGACAAAGCTTATTCTGTGATCCTATAGTGCCTTTTTTTTTCCCCTTGAGCTTCTCCTTTAACATACCCTTGGAATATCTCCTGCTCATGACACAGCTCTCTCCACGCTCAGCTGTGTCACTATCACCATGTTATTTGGACACTTGGCATCAAACCACTCTTGACAGGGATTCTTTACACAGAATTAGTTGGGAAGAGTAGTTCTTTAGGCCTTGGAATTTGTCGAGGACTTATTTTTTCCCTCTGTCACTTTTCAAAATATTAATTTTGATTTTTCACAATAGCATCTTTCATCGGGATGCGATTTTCCAAAACTCCTGACAGTTGGAAACAAGTACCAGCTATAACTGACTGTGTTCTCTTGAGCAGGATAAAAAGCACTTGTCTGTACTGTTCCCTGCCACAGTGTGCTACACATGGAATATACTCATTAAACAGGAGAAATTAAGATATTGCTATTTCTAAGTTGATATGCATTGTCAATGCCTACTTGGCTCCAAATTTGATTGAACTTGCCATTGAATTTGGAACATAGTAGGCATCCAATAAATGCTTCAGGAATGAACGGTATTGATAAACATCCAAATGCTGGCTATGACACTGGTTGCTCTAGCTACTATAATTGTGGTTTATTTTTAAATTTTTTTGAGAAATTGATTTGGAGATATTGAGGGCTATCCTACGTATGAACCAAACTCCAATTTTTGTCCTTTGTAGGCATTCCATTTTAAACTCTCTCTTCCCAAGACTCCTCCTCTCTACTTTCATGTTGTGGGGGGGGGGGGATGAGAAAGAGTGCATCATACTTTACTTCCTATCTCCATTTTCCCCTCAGTATTGCTTTTCGTGCCTTTTATGACCAAATTGCCTTTTCTCACCTATATCTTATGTCTTGTAAAACATGCTTTCTCTTTGCCTTGTAAGCACATAAAATCACATGGAAAATGTGTCCATTCCTCCAATCCATTTGACGGCTAATGCATAAGTTGACCTGAGAGTGATTCTAGCTTGTTGACAAACTCTGATCAACAACAACTGAACAAAAAAGTGAAATGATTAGGGTGGACCCTAGTCCAATGTTATTGGTGTTCTTATAAAAAGAGAAGATTGGGATACATACACAAAGGGGAGATTATGCAAAGTTATTAGAGAAGGCTGGAAGCTGATCGGCTCTGATCAACAATATACAAATGCCTTTCTTCACACATATTGTAATAAATAGCATTAGAGCATGTTTGCCTCTCCACTAGACTGTGAAATCGAGTGATGAAGACATGGTATGTTCACGTGTATATCTGGACCTGATGACAAAGGGACTGTGGCAACATCAGACCAATAAGCTCTGGTAAAATTGAGTCCTTAGTCTTCTCATGATGGGCATGGAGAACTTGACCTTTGCAAATGAATGCTGACTTTAAGGACATTGAAACAGAAACAATAAAACATATAGAGTGTGTATTTCTCTTTTGCCAAATGCCTTTCAATTAAAATATTAGTCATTCTTATTTTAGAATGCAAAACATGAATAAAAAGTGGAACAATTTTGACAATCATCTCTCAAATTTCCACATGTCTGAAAGCAATGATATGATGACTTCACTGATCAGTTTTAACATGAACATTTTGGACTTATATAGAGACAAGTTGAGAAAACAATTTTTTTTCAACAATAATTTTCTTCGGGCTTTCCATAAAAACTCAATTGCTATGCAGGAAGATAAAAAGAACATCCCTATAAAACCGCCCTACAAATTTAACTGCTTGCAATGTTAAATATATATTAAAATTTCTTTCTTTTTTTTTTTTTTTGTATAGCGAAGTCCAAAATTTACATTACAAATAAAGCTGATACTGCTGTGGTCCTAAGTTCAAGGCATAATTTTATTATTAGCAACAAATATGTAAAAATATGTGAAAAAAGTTAAAATTTACTTAGTCATGCAAATACAGATCTGAACATCAATTTTCAGATTGAATAGATTAGGGAATTATATAAAAAAGGGAATTTTTATAAATCCAGCANTCTCATTACAAATAAAGCTGATACTGCTGTGGTCCTAAGTTCAAGGCATAATTTTATTATTAGCAACAAATATGTAAAAATATGTGAAAAAAGTTAAAATTTACTTAGTCATGCAAATACAGATCTGAAAATCAATTTTCAGATTGAATAGATTAGGGAATTATATAAAAAAGGGAATTTTTATAAATCCAGCGCTAGGAATAGTATGATCAGGAATGTATTAATTTACTAGGGCAGTTATAAACCACAGCCTGGGGTATTAAACAACAAAAATTAATTTTATCACAATTCTGAAAGCTGGAAGTCTGAGATCAAAGGATCAGCAGGATTGATTTCTTCTGAGGCCTCTCTCCTTGACTTGTCGATTAACTTCCTTCTCTGATCAGTTCAGTTCAGTTCAGTTCAGTCGCTCAATCATGTCTGACTCTTTGCGACCCCACGAATCCTAGCACTTCAGGCCTCCCTGTCCATCACCAACTCCCGGAGTTCACTCAGACTCATGTCCATCGAGTCAGTGATGCCATCCAGCCATCTCATCCTCGGTCTAGTGTCACATAATCTCCCTCTGTGTATGTTTTGTGTCCCAGTCTTCTCTTCTTATAAGAACACCAATATATTGGATTAGAGTCCATTCTAATCACTTCATGATTTTCAGTTGCCAAGTCATGTCTAACTCTTTGTGACCCCATGGACTGCAGCACACCAAACTCCTCTGTCCTATACTATTGCCCAGAGTTTGCTCAAACTCATGTCCATTGAGTTGGTAATACTATCTAACCATCTCATCTTCTGCTGCCCTCTTCTCCTTTAGTCTTCAGTCTTTTCCAGCATCAGGGTCTTTTTCCAATGAGTCACCACTTCACATTAGGTGGCCAAAGTATTGGAGTTTCAACTTCAGCATCAGTCCTTCCAATGAATATTCAGGGTTGATTTCCTTTAGGATTGACTGATCTGACCTCCTTGCAGTCCAAGGGACTTCATATTACCTCTTTAAAGGCCCTGTCTTCAAATATGTCACACTGTAAGGTATTGATACTGAGGCTTAAACATAAGAATTTTAGGGGGACACAATTCAGCACTTAATAAGGATATGAGATAACTCCAGAAACAGAATTTCCCAAAGTTGGGCTGATTGTACAGCCTACCATGTAAATGAAAAGATTCTCAGTAAAGTTATCTCTGATGGAATTTCTCATGATTACACCTCTATTATAAGAAGGAATTGAGAAGACAGACATGGAGATCCTGTGTGAGTTTTACTACAAAGAAGAAAGATCTTTTCAGTTTCTCAGTACATCATTATAGAAGGAAATGCTTTAATATAAAACAGTAACAATTTTTATAAGCAGGGAAATTATCACTCTTTAAGTTTCATCTAGAGGACCTCAATCCAATCTTAAGTCACTCTCAAAATGAATTTCATGTTCTAGCTACAAATTAATTTCAACTTTAAATTCTTTTTGTTAACTGGAATTTCTTTGATCATCTTTTGTTTTCTGTTAAATATAGTTACCAAACTTAGTTTTCAAAGTAACATTTTCTTTGATTTTAATCATTATACAGATCCGTGAACAGTTTGAGGCTGTCACCTTGTGTCAACATCTCCATTGAGTGTATCTTCTTTTATCTACTACAATCTAACAGCTTAGTTAGTGTTTTTTAATGATGTATTCAAAGATATAAGGATCAATTAATTAACACATTTGATGGGTTCTACTTTGTTCTGGAAAACTATGCTCAAAAGAAGAATTAGAGGATGCCACTCTGTGCTGAACACTGGGATCAAGTCTTACCAAATACAGAGATGACTATTATGATACTCATGGTTTTAGATGAGAGGCCTAGTCACATGGTATAAGTGACACATACAAAGTCAGGTCACTAGTATGTCACATGAGCTATCACTCAAACTCAAGTTTTCCCTGACACTAACAGCTACGCTTTCCTTTATTTTTTTGTAAATTAATTTATTTTAATTGGAGGCTAATTACTTTACAATTGGAGGCTAATTACTTGTGATGGTTTTTGCCATACATTCACATGAATCAGCCATGAGTGTACATGTGTTCCCCATCTTGAACTCCCCTTGCAACTCCCCATATCCCATCCCTCAGGGTTGTCCCAGTGCATCAGCCCTGAGTTCCCTGTCTCATGCATTGAACCTGGATTGACAGTCTATTTCACATATGGTAATATACATATTTCAATGCTATTCTCTCAAATCATTCCACCCTCACCTTCTCCCACAGAGTCCAAAAGTCTGTTCTTTACATCTGTGTCTCTTTTGATATCTTGCATATTGGGTCATCATTACCATCTTTCTAAATTCCATATGTATGTGTTAATATATTGTATCAGTGTTTTTCTTTCTGACTTACTTCACTCTGCATAATAAGCTCCAGTTTCATCCACCTCGTTAGAATTAATTCAAATGCATTTTTTTTTAATAACTGAGTAATATTCCATTGTGTATATGTACCACAGCTTTCTTATCCATTCACCTAACGATGGACATCTAGGTTGCTTCCATGTCTTGGCTATTGTAAATAGTGCTGCGATGAACATTGGGGTACATGTGTCTCTTTCAATTCTGGTTTCCTCACTGTGTATGAACAGCAGTGGGATTGCTGGGTCATATGCAATATTTTCCTCCAAATAGTAATATAGGAAAAATAATAACATTTGTGATAGTCCCTTGATTTGGATGCTGTGATCCTTAGAAGATTCTCTGAAGTATATATAATTATCACCATTTTACAGATGAAAAATTTCCACTGTAGAGGAAGCGCCATCTAGGATGGCACAAATGTTGGAAGACAAGATATAAAATGAACTCCAAGACTTGTAGGGTCTTTTCAGTATAAGACATGAATCTTGCTCTTAAGGAGTTTTAAATCATTCAATAATTGGATAGTTTTAAAACTGGAAAACTATTAAAAAATGCATTCAAATGGTGTCTTGAAAATAAGTGAACATATTTTAAAAGGATATAATACTAGAGCAATATACTTTTAATTAACTTATAGCACTTTCCCTTGAGTTTATTTGAGTAGTCTAAATTTTAGTCACAGGAATCCATGGAGGACACTTTATACCTGTAGATAAAATATATACATACAGAATTTTGATCACTTGTATAAATGTAATGTGTAAAAATTTAAGTCAACCCCAGATACTAATGCAGATATAATGGTAAGCCTATATCTTCAACAGACACATATTTTTACAATCACTGTCAGACAAAATTACCTTGACTTATAGATCATAATTTTTAGAATATAAGCTACTATGCAGATAGATTGCATGAGAAAGTTAATCTACTTGTAGGCATGATTACAATGACAGCCTGAGTTTCAATTTTTTGTAGGATAAAGTATCAAGAGTTTAGAAAAATGTTTTACTTCTGGTGTTATATTTGAAAAAAAAAAGGATGTCTAAGATGAATAGCTTTTTTTACTCATGAAATATGAAAAAGAGTTAAAATTGAAGAGAGGTTAAAGATGAACAAAATTGGTGGACTGACATGGTCTGACTTCAAGACTCACTAAAAGGTTACAGTAATCAAGAAGTATGACAGTGTGGTATTGGAGAAAGAATAGACAAATAGATCAATGGAATAGAAGCAAGAGCTCAGAAATAGACCTACATAAATACAGTCAACTGATATTTGACAAAGAAGCAAAGGTAATACAACGGAACAAAGACAGTCTCTTCAACAAATGGTACTGGAACAACTGGCATCCACTATAAAAAGATAAAAATGTCTAGACACAGAGCTACACCCTTCTTGAAAATTAAATCAAAAGGGATCAGAATTTGAATATGAAGCACAAATTGCAAAACCCCTAAAAGGTGACAGAAAGGAAAACCTAGATGACCTTGGGAATGGTGATGCCTTTTTTGATGCAAAACAAAAGATCCATGAAAGAAAGAAAGATACATGATCCATGAAAAAAAAATTGATAAAGTGGACTTTATTAAAATTAAAATGTCTGTTCTGTGAAAGACAATATAAGACTAAGAGAAGCCACATACTGGAAGAAAAAATTTGCAAAAGATACTTCTGATAGACAATTGCTATCCAACATATACAAAGACCTTTTATACTCCACAATAATAAAACAACCTGATTAAAAAATGGGGCAAACACCTTAAGAGACAAATATCTCACTGAAGAAAATATTCAGATGGCAAATAAACACATGAAAAGATGTTGTTCACCATATATCATCAGGAAATGTAAGTCAAAGCAACAGTGAGATACCACCACACACCTACTAGAATGTCCAAAATTTCATTTAGAACATTGACATAAATACTTGTGAGGATGTGGAAATTTCTCACTGCTGGTTGGATTGAAAAATCATACAACCACTTTGGAAGACAGATTGGAGTTTTTTACAAAACTAAACATAGTCTTACCATTTATTTCCCTTTCTATTTAGTCAAAAATGTTGAAAACTTAGGTTCTCCAAAAAAAACTGCACATGGATGTTCATAGTAGCTTTACTCATAATTGCCAAAACTTAGAAACAACTAAGGTGCCCTTCAGTAGGTGAATAGATATTTAAACAGTGGTGGATCCAAACAATGGAATAGTATTCAACCCTGAAAAGAAATGGGCTACTGTCTGGTAGAAGGGAATAGCTACGCACTCCAAAATTCTTGCTTGGAGAATTATGAACAGAGGGGCCTGGTGAGCTACAGTCCATGGGGTCAAAAAGAGTCAGACATGACTGAGTGACTAACACTTCCACTTTTTACTTTCTGAAAAGAAATAAGCTATCAAGCCATACAAAGCCATGGAGAAACCTTAAATGCATTTTACTAAGTGACAGAAATTTACCTGAAAAGACTACATACTGGATAAAGTTAACTACATGACCTTTTGGAAAAGGCAAAACTATGGAGACAATATAAAAGATTACTGATTGCCAGAAATGAGAAGGGAAGGGATTAATAAGGAGAGCACGGAGGATTTTTGTTGTTGTTGTTCAGTCACTCAGCCATGTCTGACTCTTTGCGCCCCTATAAGCTTCAGCATGCCAGGCTTCCCTGTCCTTCGCCATCTCCTGAAGCTTGCTCAATCTCATGTCCATTGAGCCGGTAATGCTCTCCAACCATCTCATCCTCTGTCATCCCCGTCTCCTCTTGCCTTCAATCTTTCTCAGCATCAGGGTCTTTTCCAGTGAGTCAGCTCTTCGAATCAGTTGGCCAAAGTATTGGAGCTTCAGCTTCAGCATCAGTCCTTTCAATGAATATTCCAGATTGATTTCCTTTAAGACTGACTGGTCTAATCTCCTTGCAGTCCAAGTCTCAAGAGTCTTCTCCAGCACCACAATTTGAAAGCATCTATTCTTTCTTTGATTCTCAGTCTTCTTTATGGTCCAGCTCTCACATACATGCATGACTACTGGATTTTTAGGGTTATGAAAATGCTCTGTATGCTATTATAATGGTGGATAGGTTATTATATATTTGTCCAAATCCACTGAATGTAGAAAATCAACAGTGAACCCTAAGGTAAACTATAAACTTTGGGTGATTATGATGTATTAATATAGATTTATTCTTGGTTAAAAGAAAAAAAGTAACTTTCTGATGAGTGATGGACTGGTGCTATATTGGAAAATCTCTCTACCTCCTTCCCAATTTTGTTGTAAATGTGAAGCTACTCTTCTCTTTTTCTTATTTTTATTTATTTATTTATTTATTTTTGCCACATTGTACAGCTTGTGGGATCTCATGTTCCCAGTCAAGGACTGAACCCAGGCCATGACAGGGAAAGCCCTGAATCCTAACCACTAAGCCATCAGGAAACTCCTGAACTTCTCTTTCAAAGAGTAAAAAAACCCCAAAAAACTGAAGGCAGGTGTCTGCATTTCAAAAGAGCCTCAGAAGCATATTTATTCAGGTATTAAAAATAATGCTCCTGAATATTTTCTTATAGACATTAAAAAAGTAAATGCCCACATTCTTTTTAAAAATTTAATTAAATTAATTAATTAATTAATTAATTTATAGCTGTGTTGGGTCTTCGTTGCTCCAGTTGCATCAAGCAGGGCTGCTCACTAGTTGTATGCAGCCTTCTCATTGCAGTGATTTCTCTTGTTGCAGAGCATAGCCTCTAGGGCTTGCAGACTTCAATAGTTGTGGCACGTGGGCTCAGTAGTTTTGACTCCAAGCTCTAGGCCACAGGCTCAATATTTGTGGTGCATGGGACTAATTGTTCTCTGGCATGTGAGATCTTCCCAGATTGGGGAATGAGCCCATGATCCTTGCAATGGCAGGCAGATTTTTTTATCAGTGAGCCACCAGGGAAGCCTTAAATGGCCACATTCTTATGCAGATATCATCAGATTCTCTCCGTGCTATTTTTTGTCCACAAGCAAAAGTCATTTCATTAGACTTATAGACTTAAAGAAATGTAAGTTTATAATGCCCAGAACATTATTATGAATAACACTAAATACAATAGCTCTAATTTATCAAGTAATAGGAATATGTTAAGAACTATTTATATTATTTCCTTTAATTCTTATTTCAGTGATTTGAGGTTAAAATTGCCATCCTTTTTCACATGAGCAATCTGATGCTTAAAAATGTTAAACAATTTGCTTGTGTGACACAGATAGCAAGTGGAAGAGCTTAGACTCCAACTAAGGAGTCAGCTTCATATTCCACATGCTAAACTATAACCCTCTATTGTCTTCATCTAGAACATTTTTTTGAATGTGTTTTTACACCTCCTCGATTTTTTATAAAAGAATTTAAGTGTCTCAAGACTGTCTAGAGCATCAGCAATGAATAACAGCAATTTAGGAGCAATGGAAAGAATAAAATGAAGGCAAACTCAAATAAGTTAAAAGATCATTTTACACTGAGTATGCTCAATAAATCCTTACATTTTAATAAAAATAAAGATTTTTGATTAGAAAATCACTTTTTCTCATGCCTAATAAATGTTAAAAATATGAGTGAAGGGACCACCACTCATCTTGTTGACCCCAGCATCAACCCTAGTCTAGTAGTAGCACTGGGTTGCCAACCTTCTGTAGCTTTGTTTCTTCTATGAACAATGGTCTTCCAAATTAAAAGAAGAGTGAGTAGCAGTAGAGATTCTCTTCTACAAAATCTGTTCTAGATGTAAAGAAATTTTAAAATATTGACAGCAATCTCATGATCTAGTCAAGGAGACCACCATATATACAAAACTAATTGACTCATGGAGGGCCCCTTTTTAACACTCTCTTCTCATCTAGTGCAGGGCTTTCCTGGTGGCTCACTGGTAAAGAATCCATCTACCATGCAGGAGATGTAGGTTCAACCCCTGGGTAGAGAAGATCCCATGGCAAAGAAAATGGCAATCTATTCCAGTATTCTTGCCTGGGAAATTCCATGGACAGAGAAGTCTGGCAGGCTACAGTCCATGGGGTTGCAAAAGAATCAGACACGACTTAGCAACCAAACAAAAACCATGACAATCACCTAGTGCAGTGTCCTAAAAGCGATGCAATCTTATCCATCTGATTTATAAGATATCTCTAATATGCTAACAGGAAAAAGAGCTGAGTCAATCTGATAACTCATTTGTAGTTTACAAGATAAATAATAAAATCTGTAACCAGGCTAATATTGCAGAAAGCTGCAAAAAAAGAGCCCCAATCATTCTAATTCCTCCTATTACCAAATGTTATCCATGGCTTGTAGAATACTTGGAATTGTTTTACTTTTTGAGTTTTACTCTCTAGATTATTTTTGGAATCCAATTGCCATGTAAAGAATCCAAATATATTAGATGTTTGAATCATGGAGCTCCAGTGGCTCCCATTATTCCAACCAAATGCTAAACATGTGATTAAGGACATCTGAGACCCGTCTCCAGCCAGGTGAGATCAGGCTGGCTTTTGGAAAATCTTCAGACATCATTTGATGTTCCACTGATCCACCCACGCTCAGACATTTCCGACCCTTTGCTAGACTTTCGACTGCACCTTGTCGGGCTCCTCTGTCCATAGAATTTCCCAGGCAAGAATGCTGGAGTGGGTTATTATTTCTTTTTCCAGGGTATATTCCCAACCCAGCTGCTTTATAATCCCAGGCCATTGTTGATATATATCTACTTTACATTTTCCAGCAAAATACTGATCTTAGGAATGCTCTGTCATCGATCAAGTAAATAAGGGAGGATTTGACTTGTATTGAAAGAAGTCTAGTAAAATGAGGCGGGCCATGACCAGAGGAACTGAAATGAGGGTGTTTAAATAAATAGCAATCTGTTTATTCATATTTACTCCTAGTTAGAATGAAACTCTAGTCACTCATGGAAACAGTTATGCCCTTTCATAATATTAACTCTACTGATTTGTATTGGAAATTATGGATGCTATTGGGGGAAATTGCATTTAATTAATCAGCCAATACTTTTGAGCACCTACTACCCTCTGTTTACTATGTGGGATATGGTGAGTGTAGCCTATAAGAAATACAAATACACGTTTTTGTATATTTACTTGTTTCCATATCCTTTGACCCTTGGGAAGCAAAATTAGGCTCTTCTAATTGGGCTTCCCGGGTGGCTCAGAGGTTAAACCATCTGCCTGCAAGACAGAAGACCTGGGTTCAATCCCTGGGTTGGGAAGATCCCCTGGAGAAGGAAATGGCAACCCACTCCAGTATTCTGGCCTGGTAAATGCCATGGATGGAGGAGCCTGATGGCTTAGAGTCCACGGGGTCACAAGAGTCGGACATGACTGAGTGACTTCACTTTCACTTTCAATTCTAGAGAATGTATTTTTCATCTAGTCTTCAAGCAGGAGAATGAACCCAGGATGTTGAGAAAGGTATACTTGATCAGAAGGCAGTAAACTTGGTCTTAAATTCAAAACTTTAAGTAGTTGTATGATTCTGAATTTGGCATCTCATTTTTTTCTAAACCTGCCTTTTTTTTTTTTTTTTT
>SJYA01000285.1:0-34194 GCA_006410615.1 Neotragus moschatus
AGGACATAATCTCTGCTATGTTGATAGTTTAAAACTGAGATTCACTTGTCTAGTTTGTAGTTCCTACTTTAAACTTACTAGTGATATTTAACATTTTTGTTATATTCATTAGCTCTTGGTGTATTGTCTTATAGCTACTCCATATATCATAAACACCAGCCCCCTTATTAAATATAATACCTATCCACACACATATATGAATACATGAATATATGAAATGAATATATATATCCAATATATATATTCAGTATATATCCAATATATGAAATGTGATTGCCTTCATATATTATGAAGTGTATCCATTTAACACCTTTCTAACAGTGCAACTGCCAGTGAGTTCTGTTATCCATTTGTTTGTTTGACATCAAGTTAGAAGAATTCATCTCCAAACTTACAGACCAGTGTATTTTCATACCATCATTGGATCATTTACCCTCTTAAGTCTTTAAAGACTTTAAGACTTACCCTCTTAAGTCTTTTAGGTCTTTTCATTTGCCTCAAATGAGCTACATGTGACGTGGGACGTGATTGCTGTAATGATTCTGAATATCTCTCTTGTTGTTCTTGCTCAGTCCTGTCTGACTCTTGGTGACCCCATAGACTGTAGTCTACCAGGTTCCTCTGTCCGTGGAACTTCCCAGACAAGAATACTGAAATGGGCTGTCATTTCCTACTCCAGGGCATCTTTCTGGTACATATACATGTGTTCAGAGAGAGGAAGAGGATCAGGTTGGCTTCATTATGAAATAATTTTAAAGATTAGAAAAAATAAATTAGAGGTATATACCTCAAGCTGCCAAAATTAAAAGGGAGTTTGCAGTTTTAAACTAAATTCTATTTATTAATTTATCATCAGCTTAATTTGGAGTGTGAAGAAGTGGTTGATCTGAGAAACATGACATGGTGTTTAACCTTACCAAGTGAGCCCTTTAGGCAGAGATTAGTGTCAATAACCATGTGCAATTCTTGCCTTGGATGTTTGGAGGCATTCACACTATTTAATCACACATGTTTAGTGACCTTGCTGTGGTGATTGTCAACTTTCTTGCTTACTAGGTATGGACAAGACAGTCTTTCTGCATAATCCAGGGGCTAGGGGTGTCAATTACACACTGTGGTTGTTACAAATTCAGTCCAGGAGAAACTGGACCTGAGAGTCAAGGTAAGCCATAGACGGACAGCCAGAGGAGGTGGGTGGCACTTTTCTGGAATGTTGGTTCAGGCCTTCTGCCCGTCTGGGCATATGTGAGCATCCACTCAGCTGTAGGACCAGCTGGCAAAGCCTGTCCTCTTTCCTTGCTGATTATCTCCCTCAGCGTGTGATCAGCCAGAAGAACATATGGTCCACACTCCTACTTGAGTCAACTGCTCCCATTTTCAGAGACTTCTTTGACTCTCTCCAATAACCATATTGAGGTGGGTATTCCTCCTTAGCATTTCCACAGCTCCCTGTGCCTGACTGTACCATACTCTTTACCATGCTAAGCAGTTACGGTTTATTTGTCTATCTTCCCTACTGTCCTGAGCATTATTTCAGTGTTAAACTTTCTTTTATTACTGTTCTCACAAAGCCTAGCACAGCACCTGCTACATGATAAGTGCTGTAATAAAATGCGCTTGAATAAATACATGATTAATGGGTACAAGAACTAATGAATATGTTTTTCCATTTTATGAAATTGTACATAAGGTTCTGGGTGCTCATGCAAGAAATTGAGGTGTCTACCAATGAGATGCTCTTTTGAGGCTCAGCCTCCCTGGAAAGCCAACTCAGATGACAATTAACCTGAAGGAGGTTTATAGATCCAACACATTTGGGGAGAAATAAAAGAAGGAGGAAGGAATAGAGGGAGACATTGGTGTGTCTTGCAATCAGAGATTCAACCACTCCCTCTGGGAGTTCTGTATCTGTGTTGACCCTGAAAACCAGTCCCTAGGTGTGCCAAGCACTCAGGCCTCTGCACCCCATGCAGACTGGTCGTTGGATGTCTCACACGTAATACAGTCTCAGTAAGAGCTTATTGAGCCTAAAGGAAAAAATATACTGAATATCTCATCAATTTAAAGAATTCTCTTATATAAAGAATGTTGAAAGAATTGCTAAACAAGCCAAGACCATTCCATGGCTCAATCTATCCTGTATATGCCAGCCTCGAGGAACCTGTTGCATCACAGTCCTGGGAGCTATGTCTCACCTGAGGTCAGGATTTCTGTTGTTGTTGTTCAGCCTCTAAGTCCATGTCCAGCTCTTTGCGACTCCATGAACTANTCTCTTATATAAAGAATGTTGAAAGAATTGCTAAACAAGCCAAGACCATTCCATGGCTCAATCTATCCTGTATATGCCAGCCTCGAGGAACCTGTTGCATCACAGTCCTGGGAGCTATGTCTCACCTGAGGTCAGGATTTCTGTTGTTGTTGTTCAGCCTCTAAGTCCATGTCCAGCTCTTTGCGACTCCATGAACTATAGCACACAAGATTCCTCTGTCCTCCTCTATCTCCTGGAGTTTGCTCAAATTCATGTCCATTGAGTCTATGATGCTAGTTAACCATCTCATCCTCTACTTCCCTCTTCTCCTTTTGCCTTCAATTTTTCCAAGGATCAGGGTCTTTTCCAATGAGTGGCCTCTTCACACTGAACGCCAAAAATCATGCTGAGGTCCCTTGGCATTCCCTCTGATAAACCCCTATAACTCTGGCCCCCAGTCTCTCTTTTAAAATGTAGGAGATGCTTTGTCAAGCATCTGGCTTCTCCTATGTGCCTTTTTGTCATCCTGTCATCAGGCCCTGATCAAGGGAAGAGCCACTCAGCAGGAAAATTCACTGCATCATAAATTCATAATCCATTTTTCTCCATATGCTCTGACCAACTTATGATGTTCGTAATTAAAACTTTATGCAGACTTACAGCTACTAAGACAGGTTGATTCAGTGCTGGTTGTAGAGCATCATAAATCACTGCGACTTACNGGAAGAGCCACTCAGCAGGAAAATTCACTGCATCATAAATTCATAATCCATTTTTCTCCATATGCTCTGACCAACTTATGATGTTCGTAATTAAAACTTTATGCAGACTTACAGCTACTAAGACAGGTTGATTCAGTGCTGGTTGTAGAGCATCATAAATCACTGCGACTTACTCTGTAATTGGGCTCCAATAATTATTCCATCAATGTTAAGCAGGGCTGGCACTAGGAAAATCTGCAAGGCAGACACTCTCTTCTTTCAGGACCCTTGCATTGCTTTGTTATGCCTTTGGAGTACCAGCCTTTGCCCTGTGGCTATTTTATGTCATTTTCCCCCCTGGTTCCGAGTTTTCCTCAATATGAAACTTTCCCCCATGTTTCAGGCTCCATTAAACTACACCTCTACCACAAAACCATCTCAGCATATTCCATTTCCAATATCCTCATATGTGGTACCAGTACCATTCATGTGAGGGTTGCCTGTATTGCCTCACAGTGCACTCTGTGGATGGCCCCTAAGTCACCAAATACCTTGAATAATTGCTTTTCCATAATTGCCATTGAAATCATCTCTTTCCTGTATTTTCAGACTATGTTAGAGACAGCTTGATGTCTTGGGTAAAATATGTGATCTGGGGCTCAATACTAAGGTAAAGCAAAAAATGTTCCCCGTCATTGCAGTTCTATAAGGCTTCAGTTGCTCATGACAGTGAGCCCTGAAGAGAATTCAGAATACAGAATAACAGGAAGCATTCTTTGGACACTCAAGTCTCTAGACCGTTAAGATGCATATCTAAGTTAAGATGCATGTCTAAGGGAAAGTTGTAATGACTCCAGATGTAATGACTCTAGATTCTTGTATCTTCCTATGTGTGTGCGCACACGTGTGAGTGTGTGTGCACACGTGTGAGTGTGTGTGTGTGTGTGCTCACGCACTCGCTCAGTTNTTGGACACTCAAGTCTCTAGACCGTTAAGATGCATATCTAAGTTAAGATGCATGTCTAAGGGAAAGTTGTAATGACTCCAGATGTAATGACTCTAGATTCTTGTATCTTCCTATGTGTGTGCGCACACGTGTGAGTGTGTGTGCACACGTGTGAGTGTGTGTGTGTGTGTGCTCACGCACTCGCTCAGTTGTGTCGGGCTCTTTGCAACCCAGAGAAGACTTTGTTCCTTAACCTGAATTATGTGAGTCTCCAAAGCCTTGGTACCAAAAAGGGCCCCAATTGCCTGGAGTGAATTAGATAGGAGGCTGACCTGATGTCTTTTCTCAATTTGGCTACTTTATTATAATAGAGTTTTAAGAAAAGAAGATACCAAATAAGCACTCCCAGCTCTAAAGAAAAGGCACACATGTCCTCCCAACTGGCTATGGCTTTTTCAGGCAACTGAGAAACTTGCTAGAGTCGTCTTATAAAGAAACCTACTCATTAACTAAAATCACTCTAGGCTGAGGATGTATACAAAAATTCATCTACCCAGTGCTCCGAGCCATCTAAGGTCATCTTAGAAGAAATATAAAAGAGCTGAAATGATTCTAGGGTGACACCTAGAAGAATGAAGTTCACAAGAACATATCAACCCATTACGCAATTATCAGTACTGATTTTATCTCTACAAAACAGCCCCAGAATGGGAAACAAGGCTTTCAAAACAAAAGAAATAATGATGAGAGATTTCAGCCTCAGATTAACATCCCCAGCCAGGTTCATTATGATATGTAGGGAGTTTATCCTTTTAAGCAATGGCTTATTAGAAACTAAGAAAATATCATCCTAAAAATGCTAAGATGGTTTTTTTTTTTAACTGTTTTTTTTTCATATGCAGTTAGAGATAGCAGTCTTGATAAAATAGCTTTTCAAAATTTTCACCTTAAGGGANATCTTAGAAGAAATATAAAAGAGCTGAAATGATTCTAGGGTGACACCTAGAAGAATGAAGTTCACAAGAGCATATCAACCCATTATGCAATTATCAGTACTGATTTTATCTCTACAAAATAGCCCCAGAATGGGAAACAAGGCTTTCAAAACAAAAGAAATAATGATGACAGATTTCAGCCTCAGATTAACATCCCCAGCCAGGTTCATTATGATATGTAGGGAGTTTATCCTTTCAAGCAATGGCTTATTAGAAACTAAGAAAATATCATCCTAAAAATGCTAAGATGGGTTTTTTTTTTTAACTGTTTTTTTTCATATGCAGTTAGAGATAGCAGTCTTGATAAAATAGCTTTTCAAAATTTTCACCTTAAGGGAATGAAAGCTCTTCTAAGATAAGCTTGCATTGTGCCTTTGAGCTGTCAATGTTCTACCTGATCTTCTTAGTTATCTTACTCTGTGTTTTGAAAGCTTGGTCTCTGCCATCAGAAAGANTTTTTTTTCATATGCAGTTAGAGATAGCAGTCTTGATAAAATAGCTTTTCAAAATTTTCACCTTAAGGGAATGAAAGCTCTTCTAAGATAAGCTTGCATTGTGCCTTTGAGCTGTCAATGTTCTACCTGATCTTCTTAGTTATCTTACTCTGTGTTTTGAAAGCTTGGTCTCTGCCATCAGAAAGATAAACATACGGTATACATTTGGCAGCAAATCAAATAGACTGAGATTTAAGAAGTCTTTTTGTCTAGCCATACCAGCCCTAAATGAAATTTGTCATAAGGGGTCCCATACCATAGAGACCTTTATCATTTCAGTCTTGATTGTATCTGCGTATACAGTGAAGACATTTACTTAGACTAATTAGAGAAATAAACTTTCTGGGTCTTGTGCAGGCTATATCCTTGGCACTCTCTTGCAGGAGCATCAAGTGAATTTATTGAATAGGGGTGCTATTAATATGCTAGTCATCAGTGACCAGATGATGGATCCTTTAAATTGGAAAAACTTCTAAACTTGTAAATTTTAGAGAACTCTCATTGTAAAAATTGCCTTTTGGTATCTATGGAAAGACAAAATCAAAGGTGGATATAAAGATATATAATAGCTAACTTCAAGAACTCCCTTAACCTAAAACAAATTACCCCCCCCAAAAAAAACCAGTTCTAGATGTCTTGTGGTCTCAGCTTCCCCTCAATAGTATTACATACAATAATATAAACANGGCAGTGGGGCACAGATCTTAAGGTGGTAGCCTGCTGTATTCTTCCCCTTGTCTGGCAGAGGAATAAAGCTACTCTTTCTATTTCCTCCAAATTCCGTCTCTATATTTCTATTCAATATTGATGGACAGGGAGCCAAGACTTGGCAACAAGAAGGCTCTTGAAACATCTCAAAGAGAGATACTAAACTTACTAGGCTTGTTTGTTATGTTAAATTACATGGGGAACATTGTCAAATGAGTGATGACAAACCTACTTAGATATATTGTATGGGTAAATATTATTATATGAAATTACTAAATTTTGGATAAATCCTGGTATATTATCAGCCATAATTCTAATTATTATCTTAAAATATTATGTGTTAAAATGTATGTCAGAGAAGTAATCAAATTTCTTGTCAATTTTATTGTAATCAGATCTTTTAGCAACAATTTAAAGTATTTTATCATTTATAGACAGTTATTGTTTCATTCTGATGCTTTTACAAAAATAAAGATCTTCACGAAGATTCATTTAGATGAGTTTTTGACAAATATAGGTTTCTGATGACTTTTAGATCATACTGCTGAACTGGGCAAGAGATTCTAAAACTCTAATAGACAATTTGATGTCTTCATAAATTACTAATCAAAAAATCAGCAAAACTTGATTACATGGGACTGAACAAACTGATTAATATAGTTTATAATTTTATAACTTTTTGCCCAAAATATTACTGGCTTTTAATATTTGTTTCTTGCATACATGCTTGTTCAGTTGCTTCAGTTGTGTCTGACTCTTTGTGACCCTATGAACTATAGCTCATCAGGCTCTTCTGCCCCTGGGATTCTTCAGGCAAGAATACTGCAGTGGGTTACCATGCCCTCCTCCAGAGGGTCTTCCTCACCCAGGGAGTGAACCTGCATCTCCTGCATTGCAGGCAGATTCTTTACCCACTGATCCACCTGGGTAGCTTTAAATGTTATTGGCTTTTAATATGCATTTCCTAGACATGAGGAAACCTTCTACAAAATTATGACTTGCAGCAAGTTAATGAAACATACCTTTGTAAATGCATATAAAACATTTATGTATTTTTCTCTACTTGATCCCACCACACACTTCTGAAGTTGGTGGCTTATTACAATCCATTGCAAATAGTTATACTAATCATCATTTTAACTTGTTCTTTCTTTGTTGTTTTCAGATTATTTATGCTTTATCTCTCTCTCTGACTTACTATAACCTTATTAACACTATTAGCTATATTACTTATAACTTGCTTATTTTGCAAGATTGCTATTTCTTGCATTACCCAGTGAGTAACCAGGTCTCCAAAAAAAAAAAAAAGCCTAATGAAAGCTAAAAGTCTTGAGGCCATTGATTACATGTGCAGTTCTCTATAAAATTAATTGCAATAGTGCAACTCTAGATGTGGGATGAAGCAACATGGAAGAAACATTTCTTGGTTCATAATAGGCTAGAAAGAGTGAGGACCCAGAGAAATTCTAAGTGCGTTATCCCTATACAGTACATGAAATTCTCACTAAACATAGAAATGGACATTCCTAGCACCAGGGGAAACACTGGTTATGAAATGCTTTGCAAACCTTGGTGAAATTTAGAAGCAACAGGGAGCACTGTAAAACAAAGAATGTTGCCCTCATTCCAGCTCTTCAAGTATTAAGTTGCAACCTACTGCAGTTGCTCATTGACTATGTGCCCTTAGAAGAATTCAAGATGGAGAAAACCAGGAAACACTCTGTGCTTTAGAGATATGGTCCCTAGATAGTAAAGACATACATCTAAGGAAAAACTTCAATGACCCCAGGTTCTTACATCTTCCCATATACAGAAAAGCACTAAAAAATTAACTTGAGATTGCTGTCCTTTTTGATTAGCAGTATCCTTTTCATGCTTGACTACATATTTTTTCCCAGCAAAATAAATGTGTATGTGTCCTGACTCCTTCCTTGCCTCTTCAGAGCAGTTCCTCAGAGCTATCTGAGAGTCTGTCTCTTGGGCTATAGTCTTTCGGTAAAGTCACCACATAGAACACATAAAATTGCTCTTAACTTGATTTTTTTTTCATTCAGCACTATGTAGCTCTGTGCCTCATTAGTTGTACAACCCTGGATGCTATTTAAATCCCTAGTCACAGTGTTTTTAGCTATGCAGTGGAGATTATACAAATATGATAGACTTCTGTCTTGACTTTTAGCTCTGTAAATTTGCACTAGTAATTTATATTCCTTAAATAAAATTTTTCTTGACTATAAAATGGAGAAAATAATTCATAAAGTATTTTTGTCTTTCTAGTGATGATTAAAATGAAGTAGTAAATGTAAAGTTCTTGTCATTGAATGTGGATTTCAGCCATTAATTTTCTTTTTTTCCTATTACTTGTTAAAGTTTTAGTGACAGATAATGGATTTTTTTATTTTTGTAAGTGTGGAGATTTCATGGCTCTGGAAAGGACAAAGGTGGAAAATACATTAACAATTTATGTCTCCCAATTCACTCAGTAAGGATAATGTTTACTGAAATATCAAACCAGAATATTTTGAAGACGTTTAAAACCCTTCAATACTTTGGCCACCTGATGAGAAGAGCTGACTCATTGGAAAAGACTGATGCTGGGAAAGATTGAAGGAAAACGGAGAAGGGGGCGGCAGAGGATGAGATGGTTAGATAGCATCACCTACTCAATGAATATGAATTTGAGCAAACTCTGGGAGGTAGTGAAGGACAGGGAAGCCTGATGTGCGATAGTCCACGGGATCACAAAGACTGCATGGACATGACTTAACAACTGAACAACAAAAACCCATCAAAGCACTAGAAAAGAGATATCTTTGGTTAGATATTCCATATATCGCTTGAGTGAGCTGTTTTTAGTAAATCAGATGAGATTAAATGGAGAGAGAATGTGAAATATAAAAAGAGACAGTATCTGCCATCCTCCTTGTAATATTTAGACTTGGACTTCCACCACCTGCTTTGCAGGCGATCTGCAGATGCATCTGCCTTGTTAGAAATCAGAGTGGATCCTGCATGTCTTAAGTACTGAAGTCAAATGTTCTTTAAGAAATCAGTCTTTTACATTAAATCATGAATTAGTATTCAGAGTATTAGTTAATACCAAACTAAATTCAGATATTATTTAAGGATTGCTGAATTTTAAAATTTCAGTCACTTATTAATTATCAAACAAAGAATGATGTACACTGTTATTAATAAAGTGGTGATTCTGAGAACAAACTCTAGATGAACATGGACCTGGGTTCTGTAAGAAACTCATCAATATCATTGTCATCATCATGACTATTATTCTTACATCTTTCATTCTTATTATCTATAGTGGTTGGTAATGCTCTTCCTTCTGGCATTTCACTCTTGTATATATTCATATATTTCATCTATGTTTTGCTCAGATATTCATTTTCTCAGTAAAGCTTGCCTTTAATAAACCTACTTAAGATTGCAAACTTTTCTCTTGATGCTGACATTCTGTTTCTTTCTCTTCTGCTTGATTTTAACTTATAACTCTTATCACCATCTTCAAAAATAATTCACTGTGCATTCTATTTATTTATTTATAATTTATCCTGCTCAATAAACACATAAACTCCTGTTCCAACAATTTTTTTGTCTTGTTAATTGCAATTTTTCAGTATACAAAACAGTATTTGTCATTACCTCTTATCTTCTTACTAAAAAAGGTGTGTCCCTTCTTCACAAATTTGGGTGGAGGAAAGTGTAGATTAGTTAATAAAAACCCAAGTGATGAATTTAAAGAGCTTCTGGATTGAGTTGTTGCATATACTCTTCATTTGGATTAAAAGGTAAAGCTGAATTATACTATGTATTGATAGTAACTTAAAGAGTCTAGAGGAGAACCCCTCCTCACCCAGGGGAAAAGGGGATGGCACTGATCATGAAGACAAACCTAGCCTTGCTGCCACAGGTAGAGATTTTCCATGGTATGAGCAAACCCTAAAGCTGTCTCTTATGAGAGGGTGATCTTTTCTTTTATTGGGGGGAATGGTTTCCTAATTTGAAGACTTCTTTTTCTCTTCCCTCTCAAACAGATGATGCAATGAAACAGGCCTAGACATATACTTAAAAGTCAACTTAAAAGGCAATATGAGCACCATAATGGAGTATCTGAGGTGGCAGCTTAGGATACTTTCCTTTCAGTTACTAAACTGGAGATTACTAAACTGAAAATTTATATGAATCCAGAGGCCAGAGGGGTTCTATAAATACACATAGTAGCAGCAAGGAATGATAATATCCATCTGAGAGTGAATTCTCTGTTTGGATGCATCCTGATTCTTTATTATTATTTTTTAATGTCTCTGCAAAGCACATCTTTGCATGAATTGTGGCAGTAGGTTTGGAAAATTTGCATATGCATCCTCTCTTTGGCCAAATGGAAAACCGTCTGTAGCCGAAAATCATGGGAGCCCAGCCAATGAACCAAAATGCTCTGAGTTTAAGATAGTTCAGTTCAGTTCAGTCGCTCAGTCGTGTCCGACTCTTTGTGACCCCATGAATCGCAGCATGCCAGGCCTCCCTGTTCATCACCAACTCCCGAAGTTCACTCAGACTCACGCCCATCGAGTCAGTGATGCCATCCAGCCATCTCATCCTCTGTCATCCCCTTCTCCTCCTGCCCCCAATCCCTCCCAGCATCAGAATCTTTTCCAATGAGTCAACTCTTCGCATGAGGTGGCCAAAGTACTGTAGCTTCAGCTTTAGCATCATTCCACCCAAAGAAATCCCAGGGCCAATCTCCTTCAGAATGGACTGGTTGGATCTCCTTGCAGTCCAAGGGACTCTCAAGAGTCTTCTCCAACATCACAGTTCAAAAGCATCAATTCTTGAGGGACTGGAATAGTTCTTACAGATGAGATTACAAATGTTCCCATCAAATTCTTCAGAATACAAGACCCCTCACGGGTTGATGGCCAAAGACCTGACTAGGTATATACTATGTTAATAGACCTGGAGAATTCTCCCATACACTTTACCAGCAGCTGAAGTGTAGGTGGCTCCTCAAGGATTAGGCGATTTAAAGTGCTAACACATTTTATAAAACCAAGTTCCAAACCAAATAATATAAAATGTCCAGGCTTTTGAGTTATAGCCTGTTTTTATTTATCTATGTCTCAAGGCTCTATTATTACATATCTTTCATCTCTATGTGATTCAGTGATCTACTTTGATTCAGCTGGAATTTACTGGGTGTCAGAAAATCCCATGGACGGAAGAGCCTGGTAGGCTGCAGTCCGTGGGGTCGCGAAGAGTCGGACACGACTGAGCAACTTCACTTTCACTTTTCAGTTTCATGCATTGGAGAAGAAAATGGCAACCCACTCCAGTGTTCTTGCCTGGAAAATCCCAGGGACAGCAGAGCCTGGGGGGCTGCTGTCTATGGGGTTGCACAGAGTTGGACATGACTGAAGCGACTTAGCATCAGCAGCAGTATGTTCAGGAAGAAGTCCAAGCTACTATGGAGGAGAGTGTTTAAAAAACCCCATGTGATTAAGACATGGCCTCATATGTAAAAACTGTAATATTTAAAAACTACTTGAGGGTGAATCTAAACAATACTGTGCTATAACATAGTTCAATAAAAGGTACGGAAATGTCAGATAAAGAAAAACCAATAGTGAACAAATTAAGGAGAGAAGATAGAGGGAGTTGAGAAAGCTATATAAAGGCTTCTTGACTAACATTAAGAAACATCAAAAATATTACAACTAACATATCACCAGATATGTAACTTTTCCCCAAAATTATTTTCTCTTTGTTTCTACTATATTGTGTAATTGTTTTCATTGTTATTTTCTCCTATATCAAAAAGTATAGCTATAATACTATGTGAAATTTTTTCCTTTGATTTCAAACGAGCGGTGAAAACAATAATGAGCAATTTCATATGAATCAGTAAGAACTATTTTCAGAAAATGCATACTTAATCTGTGCTAGCAAATAATTCCAGAAAAATTACTTTCCATCCCACTTCAACTAGTTATATAACTGTGATTAGCATACTATTTCCTCCCCACTCATGATCACCTTGTTAAATCATTATTCAACTTCAGTTAATTGCTTTAATAATCTCTCTGGTTTCACAAGTTAGATTTTTTTACATTTAAATCACCTGGAAACAAACTGTTAGATTACACTTTGAGTGTTTTAGAAATGTCATTAATTGGATCTTTAAAGTTCACAATAAATATGGCATCTGCATTTTGGATATTAATTTGGGTGGCATTATTATGATGCTTGATAAGCAATTTATGTTGAATTGTTTGAAGGATGCCGCAGGGACAAACATTTGCTTCATTGGATGCACATAAACTGATCCTATAGAAATATAAGCTGAAATATTGGTAACTTTTTGAATAATTAAAACAGGCTTCATTTATTAAATATTTGTCATGTGTTATACATATCTTTATAATCTTTATAATAGATTGTTTGGTTTGTTTATGGCACATATGCATACTCAAAGTCTAAGAGAAATTATGAATCTTGTACAATGTCACAGATAAAGAACATAAATGATAAAAGTGAAAATCCTAAACCAGATCTATATAAATAAAAACCTGTGTTGTTTCATTTCTTTCCTTGTACATCACTATGGTAGGCAAAATAATGGCCCCCCAAAATGTTCCATATATTAACTCCTGGAACGTATGGAAATGTTTTATGTCAAAGTTGCAGAAGGAACTAAGATAGCTAAACTTCAGGTATTAAAATAGATTATCTTGGACTATCTGGATGGCCCAATGCAATCACAATGGTCCTTAAATGGGAAAGAGAGAAGCAGAAGAATTAGGGCCAGGGGGATGGCATTAATATAAAGACAACTAAACAGAATTACAGGTTTTGATTATTAAAGAGGGCCACGAGACAAGGAGTGTGGGCAATTTTTGGAACTGGGGGAAAAAAGCAAGTGGAGTTTCTCTTAGAGCTTCCAGAATGTGCGGCCCTACGAATCCCTTAATTTTAGCCAAGTGAGACCCATTTCTGATTTTGGGTCTCCAAACTGTAAAATATGAAATCTGTATTGTTTTAGTCCATTACATTCATGGTACTTTGTTACAGGAGTAAGCCAAACTACTACAACCATTTTGCTTCTCCAGTGATACAAGAGACATTCTTTTTTGCCTGACAGAAACCAGCATGTGAGGAATGCAATTGAAGGTACATGCATGCCTGCTAAATCGTGTCTGTCTCTTTGTGGCTCTAAGGACTGTAGCTCTCCAGGCTCTTTTGTCTATGGGATTCTCCAGGGAGGAATACTAGAGTGGGTTGCCATGCCCTCTTCCGGGGTGTCTTCCCAACCTAGGGATCCAGCTCATGTCTCTTACATCTCCTGCACTGGCAGGTGGTTTCTTTAACACTAGTGTGACCTGAGAAGCCCAGCGGTACATAAGAGAATCCATCTAAATGAGGGTGGCAGGCCTATTGAGAAGTAAGAGCAAATAGTAAGTTTGGAAATGAAAGATGTAGTTGTGAGTTGAATGCCATGAGCCTTAATCATATTAAATGTTGGACAATTACTTGCTTAATGAATAAATATAATGATAAATGGATGAAAAACATGCAGACCAGTAGCAATTAATATTTCATCAACCTTACAGAAACATAATTGCTAATTTTAAAGGTGAAGATGGTATCCCATTGTTTCAATGTGAATTTCTTTGATTACTAAGTTCAAAATCTCACCTATAATAATTTGCTATTTGTATATTTCTTTTGTGAATTATCATTTGATTACCAGAAATTTAAGGATTTTAATTTCAATTTTGTTAGCTCTTTAGAAAGTGTAGCTAATTAACCTTGTATTTGGCATAAATTCCTTTGCAAATATAATTTTCCAGTTTGTTGATTATCTTTCATATGTGTTTATAATACCTTTGAAGTACAGGCTTATTAAATATTTTTCAGTCAAATCTGTAGGGTTTTCACCTTTGTGACTTCTTCCATTATTTTCATACTGTAATCCTGTAATTTTCTTTAGAATAATATATAGATGACATTTACTATTTTTAAAAATAATTGGTTTTAAAGTTATAGAAGCATTTGTTAAATAATCTTTTCCTTCCCTGACATTTCTTACAATACTTCATTTAAAACATCATTACCTTTGATATATACTTGGGTTTCCTTAAAAAGCTATTT
Source organism: Neotragus moschatus (assembly GCA_006410615.1). Classification (NCBI taxonomy): domain Eukaryota; kingdom Metazoa; phylum Chordata; class Mammalia; order Artiodactyla; family Bovidae; genus Neotragus; species Neotragus moschatus. Next base: position 14,253 of record SJYA01000285.1, read on the forward strand.
ACTTTAGTTCATGACCCTATTTCTTTATTCTGTGTCATCATTTTTCTATACTTAAAATTACTGTAGTTTTATATAATGTTTCCAAATCATTTGTAGCACCCAGTCTACAAATTTCATTGTAATAACTTTGCTGCTTTAAAATATTATTTAGTTTTAATCTCTTAATATTCTACATGAATATGAGAATTTTTGTGTTTCTTTGTAATATTTTGATGACATTAGTTTTAAACCATAAATGGACTTTTGAAGATTTGTGGTAATTACATTATTCTGCTCAGGAAGTCTGGTATGACTTTCTATTTGTTTACTTGTTTGACTTTTGTTAAGCATGTGTAATTGTTATTTCCTCTACACAATTGCCTTGTTAAACAGTTTAAAGTATTCCAATTTCATAATCATGTTGAGAATTTTTATTAGATCTTCAAGTTAGTTATTACCGTGTATGTATACATATAAATAATTAACTTGTATCTATTTACTTTTAGTAATTCACTTTGTGGAGATAGGTTATTAATTGTAATCACCATTATGATGACAATCTTGGATTGTTTACCTCTAAGAGAAAAAGTTTCTTTGTCTTTTAAAAAATTTATACCAATTATTTCTTTTTCATATTGTAATTCAATGACTATTGCTTCTGTATAATACCAAATAATATGGAAAATAATAGCTATCTTTCTCTTACTACTAAGTTTGATGACAATGTTTTATTTTTGCATTATTTAATGTCAAGAAATTAAATTAAATTAAATAATGCATTGCAATAGTTAAATATACAATTTTTTGAAAGAAGTGACTCTTCTATCACTAACTTAGTTGGATGATCATTGCCATGAACAGATATTGAAGGTTTAGTAAATTTCACATCTAGAAACTATTTGATAGCTATCAATTATCTATTAATATGGTATTTGATAGAAAGGTTATTCTAGATTCCTTGGCCACTGCTTTATTAACTATAGTCTTACAAATATAGTTAATTTTTTTCTCAATGATTCAAGGTCCTCATTCAAAGCTTCCATTTGAAACCTACTGTCTTTTAAAGAGCTCAATGTGGCTAGTGTTTTTCCTGCCCCATTAGATGACTCTTCAGGAATCTTGTGAGATTTTTGATTACTTGTAGGGAGTACAAAATCCTACAATCACTTTAAATCATAAAACAAAATTTCAAATTAGAATATTATTTCTTGTTTAGTCATTAGCACTTTCCTCATGCAGACGAAAATAAGCATCCAAAGAAGGACAGTCAGCATCACATTTTTATACCTCAAGTCCTCCCTTACTCTTGACCTGTTAGCTTTGCACTTCCTGTGGCTGAAATTTCTTTAAAGCTGACTCTTCTTCATTTGGGTGATTTGAGATCAGAATGTGAGTATTGTGATATCTCCTCTACCCCAACTGCGAGTTATCTCTCTCACAGCAGAACCTTGTTTCTTTTTTGTTGGATGTTTTCAAAAACTTCTGCAATGACTGAAAATTCAGTGTCCTACCTCTTCTTCTTGCTAGGGTTGCATTGCCTAGGCAGCTGCACTGGGTAAGTCATAAACTGATCTTTGGATGGCTATTTTGTTTTAGTGGAGGGTTGGGATTAAAAATCCCTATGCTTGTCTCTCAACTGCAGAGTGGTCTGGTAATTTATAAAACTTATTGCCTAGAGTTTTTAAGGATCTGCTCTCCAGGTTTGAGAGGAGGGATCCATGCTTCCCAAAGTTCTACTTTGTGGAGCTATGGGCCTTACAGCAGACAGTTTTCTGAAGACAAATCCATTCTATCCCTCCTCTTCAATCTGCTCTTTTCTTCATCCTTTACTACCCTCAATATGAGATGGCTGGATGGCATAACCGACTTGATGGACGTGAGTCTGAGTTGGTTATGGACAGGGAGGCCTGGCATGCTGCAGTTCATGGGGTTGCAAAGAGTTGGACATGACTGAGCAACTGAACTGAACTGAACTGAACTGAATATCCTCAGTGATAATGGAATAGAGGGTATTGGCTTTAAAAATGCACGATGTGAGGGTTGTGCATTAGGTTTTATTTGGGGCCAAATGAAGATTGCAGCCCAGGAGACAGCACCTCAGATAGCTCTGAGAATCTGTTCCAAAGAGGCAGGGAGGAAGGTCAGTATATACGTGATTTTGTGAAGCGAAAGTATGTGCAATCAAGCACATATTTTCCCAGAAGGTTTCTGCTAATCTCATGAAGCTTTTGCTAATCACAAGGAACAGTTGTCACCATGAAGGATTTTGGTGTTTTTCTAGATATGAGGAAATATAGGAACTGGGCTCATAAAATTAGCTGCTGAAAATATCTATTTGAAGACCTGCCCTGCCAAAATTTCCTTGAGCACAGAGTGCCTCATTTCTGCTCTCCACCCTGAACTTTCAGGGGATGTTGAAAGGTCAGCAGCTGCAGCAACGCTTGATTTAATCTTTGTATTAACAAAGGTAGAATGGCAAATGCCCATGGCAAGTGTTAATTTGTAGCTAACAGGGGGTTTCAGAGTCACCTAAACTGAGCAGTCTGTTTCACAGACTTTATGTTGATATTCAGTATTTGCCACATTAAGATCTCAGGAGGAATTTTCATTTTAATGTTGTACTGTGTGTATGCTCAGTCGCTCAGTCATGTCTGATTCTTTGTGACCCAGTGAACTGTAACCCACCAGGCTCCCCTGTCCATGGAATTTTCCAAGCAAGAATACTGGAATGAGTTGCCATTTCCTCTTCCAGGAGATCTTTCCGACCCAGGGATCAAACCCACATCTCCTGCGTTGGCAGTTGGATTCTTTACCACTGTACCACCAGGAAAGCGCTAACATTCTAATATCCACATCTTAATAGGGGTGAAAACAGATCTTGTACTCATCTTTTGCTACCTCCAAATACTTTTATTTTTTCCCTAAATCATATTTATGAGTTTAAAACTCTCTTCCATGTGGTAGATTTCCATAAATGTTTTTTACCTCATATATCTACAGTTGTGTTGGTTGTAGTTAGAGAAAATGTGATGCTACAATATATTTCTACTCTAGATATCATAGGTCTGAGTCATGTCTCTTCCCTTAAGACTCAAGAAAATACCTCAAGTTCCATGCTAGACTATTGGGAAATTCAAAATGGAAGAAAAGGCAATTGTATTACCATGTCTTGGGAGACATTAATTTTTTTTTTTTATCAATTGAAAAGAAAAAAAAGAAAAAAAGAAAACTCTTTTGAAGCTTACAAATCAATATGTATGAAAACAAGTCAGACTCTAGAGGATAAAACTATTTTATTTCATATAAGTTAAAAAATATGTTCTCTTATTTATTTAAAGTTGGAAGTCATTTTTTAAAAAATTAGCATATTTCTCTGCATTAGGATTAGAATTAAAATTACAGAATATTCTCCCTCAAGACATTCTTCAGAAAAATTAAACTTCATGAATAAAGTGATTTCATTTCTCATCGTATTTGTATTTCACTGAAATTCAATTGTCATTTCTCTCTCCCTTTGTGGAATATCTACAAAATCTCTGTTAGTCCATTTTTCCTCTCAATTGCATTGATTTTCACACTTGAGCCATATTTTTCTTTTTGAATAAATGTCTCTTCACAGCACTCACATATAGATCAATGATTTCCTCCTTCAGAAACCAATGGTACAGATGGTTGAAAAAATTAACTTTTGTTTCTTTGACAGGTATCTTTGGCAAGGCACTGAATATGATTTTGATAAAAAGTTCCTTTAGGAGCTGAAAGTGTAGAAATGAGGTGTAAGTAAAATAAAACCTGGAACTTTGGGGAGCCAGTGACCTGATATAAAGTAGAGAATGATGCTGGGTCTCTGAAACTTGGTACAGGGGAAACACATCCTAGAACCACTATCTCAAGGCCAGGCCACTCAACCATCTTCAAAGGTTCAGATTAAAGCAGTCCTTCAGTTCAGTTCAGTTCAGTCGCTCAGTCCTGTCTGACTCTTTGTGACCCCATGAACTGCAGCACACCAGGCCTCCCTGTCCATCACCAACACCCAGAGTTCACTCAAACTCACATCCATTGAGTCAGTGATGCCATCCAGCCATCTCATCCTCTGTCATCCCCTTCTCCTCCTGCCCCCAATCCCTCCCAACATCAGAGTCTTTTCCAGTGAGTCAAACCTTCGCATGAGGTGGCCAAAGTACTGGAGTTTCAGCTTTAGCATCACTCCTTCCAAAGAACACCCAGGATGGATCTCCTTCATAATGGACTGGTTGGATCTCCTTGCAGTCCAAGGGACTCTCAAGAGTCTTCTCCAACACCACAGTTCAAAAGTATCAATTCTTCGGTGCTCAGCCTTCTTCACAGTCCAACTCTCACACCCATACATGACTACTGGAAGAACAATAGCCTCGACCAGATGGACCTTTGTTGGCAAAGTAATGTCTCTGCTTTTGAATATGCTATCCAAATTGGTGATAACTTTCCTTCCAAGGAGTAAACGTCTTTTAATCTTATGGCTGCCATCACCATCTGCAGTGATTTTGGAGCCCCCAAAATAAAGTCTGACGCTGTTTCCACTGTTGCCCCATTCTAGTGTCCCATAAACATGCAAATGATGCATTTGGCTTGGGAATCTTGAGCAAATTTTTGGCCTTGATGAAATTCTAGTACGTTTGAAACAAGATCAGGCAGTTTGAGCAAGAAACCTGAATTCAGAGGCTTCGAATTACATTCTTCTTTTTTTGCTTAAAGCTTTATTATTTTCTACTCTTCCTCCTTGTGAATACTGATTCCTACTTTTAAGGAAATCAGTCCTGAATATTCATCAGAGGGACAGATATTGAAGTTGAAACTCCAATACTTTGGCCACCTGGGTGAAGAATGGACTCACTGGAAAAGACCCTAATGCTGGGAAAGATTGAAGGCAGGGGGCGAAGAGGACAACAGGGGATGAGATGGGTGGATGGCATCACCAACTCGATGGACATGAGTTTGAGCAAGCTCTGGGAGTTGTTGATGCACATAAGGACCTGGTTTGCTGCAGTTCATGTGGCTGGAAAGAGTTGGCCACAACTGAGCAACTGAACTAACTAACTAACTTCTTAAGAAAGTAGGAATTACATGGTCCGTGTGTCTTCTGAAAGGTAACCCCAGGTTAAGGATCTCAAGCTTTGTGTGTCTGCAATTATTTTGATCTTAGAGATAGTCAATTTTCCAGAGATCCTGGACAGAGCAAAGCACACTAAAATCGAATTACATTAAAATCAGCATAATATAACTCAATTTTAAAAATGCATTTGTCTGTCCAGTCTCTAGAAAATTGACTGTAAGGCCAAAATAATTGCAGACACATACAGTCCAACCACTATAGAAAACAGTATGGAGGATATAAAAAAAGCTAAAAATCAAATTGCTGTATGATCCAGCAATCCCACTCCTGGGTATATGCCCAGAAAAATGTATAGTTCAAAAAGCTACATGCACCCTTATGTTCATAGTATCACCATTTACAATGGCTAAGACATGGAAGCAACATAAATGTTCACAGATAGATGAATGGATAAAGAAGATGTGGTACATATATACAATGGAATATTACCCAGCCATCAAAAATGAAATAATACTATTTGAAGTAACATGGATAGACATAGAAAGAGGAAGACAAGTGCTGAATAATATCACTTACAAGTGGAATCTAAAGTATTATGCAAATCAACATATCTATAGAACAAAAAAAGACTCACAGATATAGAGAACAAACTTCTGGTTGCCAAGGAGTGGGGTGGGGAGAAGGGATTGAGAGTTTGGGATTATCAAACTATTATATATAAGATGGATAAACAGTAAGATCCTACTATATGGCACAGGGAATTATATTCAATATCTGACAATCCATTATATAGATATTATATATAGATAGATAGATGTGTGTGTGTGTGTATATATGCACATATATATATATTTAAACACACATACACACACACACATATATACAAAATATATAAAATCAGGTCAGTTTGCTGTACAGGTGAAATTAACATTGTAAGTCAACTATGTAGTTAGTGAAGTGAAAGTTGCTCAGTCATATCTGACTCTTTGTGATCCCATGGACTATACAGTCCATGGAATTCTCCAGGTCAGAATACTGGAGTCTTTCCCTTTTCCAGGGGATCTTCCCAACCCAGGAATAGAACCCAGATGTCCTGTATTGAAGGCAGATTCTCTACCACATTCTCTGTGCCATGAGATAAGCCCAAATCAACTATAATTCAACAAAATTTTTAAAAAGGATTAAAAAGTTACCATAACTAAAATAAAATATACTGCAAAAATTTGAGCATGTATTTTATTAAGTGTACATATATGTATACAACCACAAAATAGTCACCCTCATCAAGTCTGTGACCATTTCCATCACTCTCAAGATTACCTCATGCCCCTTTGTAACCTCTCCCTCTCACCTCCCCTTTCTCATGTCCTCAGACAGCTACTGATAGATTTTTTTTCTCACTGTTGATTAAGTGTATTTTCTAGTTTTATATAACTGTAATCCTATGATAAGTATTATATTTTGTCTGATGACTTAATTCAACACTAAAATTTTGAGAATCTCCCATATTTCAAGCTTATCAATAGTTTATTCTTCTGTATTGCTAAAAATTATCTTATTTTATGAATATGCTAAAGTCTACTTACCAATAACCTGTGCATGAACATTTTACATTTTCTAGTTTGGGGCTATTACAAATAAAACTGTTTTCTGTTAAAGATCACTATATGACAACTGCTCTTCCATGTGCTTTGTTTGTTTTGTGGTGACATCACGGATGCAGGAGGGAAGTGATGTGTGGAAAAGTCAGTTTGTGTTACTCTATCTTAAGCGGAAGTGAATGTTCCATGTAGAATTTTTTAAATATTACTGAATATATTTTTAATGGGAAGCTGAGACTGTTCAAAAATTCCCATTATTAAATTTTATTGATTCATATGTTATATGACTGAAACAATGTGTTTATCAAACCTTTTTTATTTTCCTCTGAACAAGGAAGATGATTACAGTTTCCCAAACTTCTTTGCCTAGAGGTGATACATGTGACTTGTTTTGATATGAATTCAGTAGAAGAAATGGAACCCATTTTCAGGTCTGGATTTTAGACATTTTCCACAATCCACTGCTATATCTCTCACACACACATGCAGCTCAAAGCAGAGTTCTTTGAGATTGTTAAGACTCGTGGTAGAAGAAGCTCAGATTTGAGCTCAGGGAAGACACCCAGAGGGAATATCACCACTGGGCTCTGACTGAATGAGCTACAGATGCATACTGTAACACAGCTAGGTTTTGTTACTAATGNCCTTCCAATATTGGCAAAAACATTTGAACAGTTCACCCAGAGTATATATAAATGATCTATAAGCACATGAATAAAATGCTCAACATAATTAGTTGCTTCAAAATGGAGTATTAAATTGCAATGACATACCAATATGCAGCCACTAGAATGGTCACAATAAAAAATACTGACAGTATTAAGTGTTAGCAAGGGTTGGCACAGCTGTAACACTCATATATTGCTAATGGGAATATGACATTTTATAACTTCTTTGAAAAACTTTTTGACAGATTTTAGAATGTTACCCTTACAAAATGAACTCTGAAATTCAATCATATAATTTTTTATTAAATATCTTATATTAGATATATTAGGTAAATATTATTAGATAAATTATATTTGATATCTTATATATTTATCCAAGAGAAATATAAAACCTGCCTTTGGGCAAATCTGTTTGTAAACAAATATTTGTAACATATTGTTTGTAATAGCCACAATCTATTAATAGGAGAATAAATAAACAAATTGACTTACTTATATACATTTGAATGCTACTCAACTTTAAAAAGGGAGGAACTCTTGATACTCATAAAATAATTTAATAAAAGCAAATGTACTGCAAGAAATTAATTATGCAGAAAAATATGTATTATAAATGATTCAACTATGTATATAAATGTAAATATGGAATTGAATACCACAGTAAAATAGCATTTTATACCTCTAGATTAATTAAAATGCAAAATGCAGTAACAACAACAAAAATCAAGAATCCTGACTATACCAAATATTGACAACAGTATGGAAATAGGTATTCTTTAATACTTCCTTTAGATGTGTAAATGAATCATCTTTAGAAAGCAATAACTTGTAAAGCTGGACATACATGTTATACAGCACAACTATTTTATTGCTCTGTTTGTGTCTGTGCACCAGAAAAATTCTTACTGGTTTTGGAGGAGAATCTGCAGATGAATGTATATGAATATTTTTCACAATGGCCAAAGCATACAAACAAAACCTTGGAAAGGGTGAAATTTTCAGAAAATGAGATATGAAAATTTGGGGAGATTCAAATAGTGGGATATTATATAACAGGCAAAATCAATGAATTATAGCTACCTGTAATAGCACAAATAGATGTTGGGGACAACAACCTTGATAACATATTTATAAAGCTAAAAAATGATATATCACACAAAAAGTCATGTATGAGGGAGTAACTTTATAACAAAAGACAGGACAAGTGTGAAAAATAGAGTTGAAGATATTATTATTGATGGTGCATAAACATGAAGTCAGAGAGAATACATAGAGCAACAGGCCTCAGTCATTTGGGGAGATATACATCTTCTTGAGCTTTCCTTGTGGCTCAGCACTAAAGACCTGCATGCCAATGCAGAAATTGCAGGTTTGATTGCTAGGTTGGGAAGACCCCTTGAGAAGGAAATGGCAACATACTTCTGTATTCTTGCCTAGGAAATCCCATGGGGTCTCAGAGTCAGACACACTTAGTAACTAAACAACAATAGCAAAAACAACAAGCATCTTGAGTGATTTATTCACAACTTCCCATTTCACAGTTAGTGACAAATTACACATTCACTGATAATCTTTTGAATGTATCAAATATTACATAAGGAAGATGTAATTCCTTTCCACCAAAAGGTTTACAATTTAACAGAACACTTACACATGCTCAAAACTAATGAAGACTCAAGCTAACAATAAGTGTGTTTAAAATCAACAAATCTTATAAATTTGAAGGTAAAGATATTTAAAAATAAAGCAACTATATTGTTGTAATAAGGTATGTGCATTCAACTCAAATAACAGAAAAACAGTAGTTTACTGATTTTAGTAATGTGTAACTGAATACTGCAGCATTTATGGCATTCCTTATAATTGTGCTCTTCCTCAATTAATTTTTGTTGTTTCTTAGACATTGGAATTCATCTTTCTTATTGTTTTCTTCTTTGACTATCACTTCCTAAGGCTTAGAAACATGGGTTGCATGAAAAGTAAATAGATGTTCAGTGACTGATTAGTGCAGAAATACTTGTCAAATATTTACTTTTGAATTACTTAGGATAAAGCAATATTCTTCTATGCTGTATGAAATTCAATCAAGATTCTGTTTGTAATACTATGTACACATTGTTCTCTGGTGCCATTCTTTATTAAATTTTGTTAGAACACAGATTTTATCATGATCCAGAGATTTTTATGGTTGATTAAAGACAAAACTGGTTACCTTAGTAGTAATTTTTTTTTGTTGTTACTCATCAAACATGTTGAAGAAAGTTGAGCAAATCTTGTAACACTGCTGTTTACAAATACATATTTTCTTTTGTAAGCATGAGGCTATTAAATAATCTTGGAAGAATTGCCTAATTTTCTAGAAATATCAATTTTTAGAAAGCCTTGTAGAATCTCCCCTGAGTTTATGTTGGTCAGGGTTTAGAATTAGAGTTTCTCTGGAATAAAAAAAAGGGCAGAAAAATGCAATCTTTCTCCTGTTGTCTGAAATAATTAATTGGGAAAAGTCCTTGATAATTTTTTATAGAGGTTAACTTCTTTCTATTGTACATTTATGCAGCATTCATTAAGAATATATTCTTTAAAATTAAAAAAAAATGTATTGTTGAATACTGAGGTGTGTTTTGATGGATGGAGAAACCATTTTATTCACCACATCTTATAGATATAAAATGATAATTAAAATATATTGTAATAGTTCATTGTAGCACTGTTTATAATAGCCAGGACATGGAAGCAACCTAGATACCCAACAGCAGATGAATGGATAAAAAAGCTGTGGTACATATACACAATGGAATATTACTCAGACATTAAAAAGAATATATTTGAATCAGTTCTAATGAGGTGAATGAAACTGGAGCCGATTACACAGAGTGAAGTAAGCCAGAAAGAAAAACACCAGTACAGTATACTAAATTTCATATATATGAAATTTAGGAAGATGGTAATGATAACTCTGTATGTGAGACAGCAAAAGAGACACAGATGTATAAAACAGTCTTTTGGACTCTGTGGGAGAGGGTGAGGGTGGGATGATTTGGGAGAATGACATCAAAACATGTATAATATCATATATGAAACAAATCACCAGTCCAGGTTCAATGCATGATACAGGATGCTCGGGGCTGGTGCATTGGGAGGACCCAGAGGGATGGTACAGGGAGGGAGGAGGGAGGGGAGATCAGGATGGGGAACATGTGTATACATGTGGCGGATTCATGTTGATGTATGGCAAAACAAATACAATACTGTAAAGTAATTAACCTCCAATTAAAATAAATATTTATATTTTAAAAAATTTAAAATATATATATATATTTTAGTAGCCAGAAATTGAGGTGTATCATATGACAGAAGAATGTCAACTTTAGCTGTAAATTTCTTTCTTAATGGTTTAAAATAATCGTGTCTCTGAAAATCAACATTGCCTTATATTATATGAAATAAGGTAATGACTAACTGTCAAGGTATTAACAAGAAGAGTTTACATTCTTTCTTAATAAAATTCATGAGATTAAATTATAATGCAGAAGAGTAGCTAATAGATGTGTATCTATAATGCAACACTGTAATTTGGGTTATATGTATTGGTGAATATTGGAAACACAAATTTCCAGACTATAACTATGTAGAGTCCTTATTGAATAATTTGCATTGTAGTTTTGCAAAGCAATTAAACTTCTCTGCTCAGCAATTACCATACTAAGTAAGCTAAATTGACGAGTCAACCAAGAATTTTAGAGTATATAAATGAAGAATGATCGAAATATATTTACAAAGGGCATTAAGACAATTGGAAAGCTATAGAGATGACTTTGATTTGCTATAGACAGATAAGAAAATGTACTAGAAGTAGTTGTGGGCACAGAAGAAACCATTTTGTATAGAAACTATTTCTATCTAACAGTCAAAGCCTCATGAAGGGAAGAGGATTTTGTTCAGTTATATACAGAGTAAAAGCTAGCAGTAAGTGTGTTTAAAATTAACAAGTTTTCAGTGTGTCAGGAAAAAAGGTAAAAGTCAATATTTTTAATTTAGATAAACCTTATATTCCTTTTTCTACATCACGTTTCCCCACCGCCCGCCCTCTTTTTTGTTTTGTTATTGCTGTTTTTCAGTCTCTAAGTCATGTCTGACTCTTTGAGACCTCATGGACTGCAGCACCCTAGGCTTCCCTGTCCTTCATTATCTCCCGAGTTTGCTCAGACTCATGTACATTGAGTCAGTGATGTCATCCAACCACCTCACGCTCTGTCATCCCCTTCTCCTCCTGCCCTCAATCTTTCCCAGCATCAGGGTCTTTTCCAATGAGTTGGCTCTCACATCAGGTGGACAAAGTATTGGAGCTTCAGCCTCAGCATCATTTCTTCTTATAAATATTCAGAGTTGATTTCCTTTAGGATTGATTGGTTTGATCTCCTTGTGTCTCTTTAATATGAAGTGTCTGATTGACAAGTCACTTTGGTCGTGTCTAGCTCTTTGCCATCCATGGACTATAGCCCATCAGACTCCTCTGTCTATGGGATTTCCCAATCAAGAATACTGGAGTGGGTTGCCATTTCCTTCTCCAGGGAATCTTCCCAACCCAGAGACTGAACCTGTGTCTCTTGCACTGGTGGGCAGGTTCTTTAGCACTAGTGCCAGCTGGGAAGTCTCTAATACTAAGAAACATACCAACAAATGAAACCCTAACATCAGATTGAAAAATAAGATTTATTATAATACTTTTGAAATTATCCTAAATAAAGTTTCTTCATTTTTAATATTTGTCTCATAAGTTTTAAAAATAATGAGTTTGACATTTCTTCAAAGAAGACATACAGATGGTTAAGAGACACATAAAAAGATGCTCAACACCACTAAGTGATAAAGAAGTGTAGATCCAAACTACAGTAAGGTATCATTTCATACTAATCAGAATAGCCATCTCCAAAAAATCTACACACAATAAATGCTTGAGAAGGAATGGAGAAAAGGGAACCTGCATGCATTGTTTGTGAGAATGTAAATTGATACAGCCACTATGGAGAACAGCATGAAGGTCCTTTAAAAAACTAAAAGTAGACCAACCATATGACCAAGCAATCGCTCCACTGGGCATATACTCCGAGAAAACCACAATGCAAAAAGACACATGTACCTCAGTGTTCATTGAGGCATGATTTACAATAGCCAGGAAGTGGAAACAACCTAAATGTCCATAGACAGGTGACTGGATAAAGAAAGTGTGATAGATACATATGATGGAATATTGTTCAGACATGTAAAGGAACAAAATTGGGTCATTTGTAGAGACATGGGTGGACTGAGAGTCTGCCATACAGAGTGAAATAAGTTAGAAAAAGAAAAATAAATATCATGTATTCATGCATGTATATGGAATCTAGAAAAATGATACAGATGAAACTATTTGCAGGACAGAAATAGAGATTCAGACATAGAGAACATATGCGTGGACATGGGTAGTGAGGAAGGAGAAATGAGATGAATTGGGAGATTGGGATGGACATGTATAGACTACTGAGTAAAACAGATGGCTAGTGGGAACATGGTGTGCAGGAAACATTGCACAGGGAACTCAGCTACTGCTCTGTGATGTATGGAAGGGTGGGATTTGGGTTGGTGGGAGGGAAACCCAAGAGAAACATACATATCCATGTACATCTAGCTAAAGTCTTTGTGTGGATCACAACAAATTGGAAAATTCTTGAAGAGATGGGAATACCAGACCATCTTACCTGCCTCCTAATAAATCTGCATGCAGGTCAAGAAGCAATAGTTAGAAACAGACATGAAACAAAGGACTGGTTCCAAATCGGAAAAGGAATACATCAAGGCTGTAAATTTAACTTGCGTGCAGAGTACAACATGCAAAATGCTGGACTGGATGAAGCACAAGGTGCAATCAAGACTGCAAGCAGAAATACCAATTAACCTTAGATATGAAGATGGCACCATCCTTATGGCAGAAAGTAAAGAGGAACTAAAGAGCCTCTTGATGAAAGTGAAAGAAGAGAGTGAAAACACTGGTCTAAAACTCAACATTCTAAAAACTCAACATTCATGGCATCTGGTCCCATCACTTCATGGCAAATAGATGGGGAAACAATGGAACCAGTGACAGACTTTATCTTCTTTGGCTCCAAAATCACTGTAGATGGTGAGTGCAGCCATGAAATTGAAAGACCCTTGCTCCTTGGAAGAAAACCTTTGACAAACCTGAACAACATAGTAAGAAGCAGAGACATTAGTTTGCCAACAAAGGTCCATCTAGTCAAAGCTATGGTTATTCCACTAGTNCTTCTTTGGCTCCAAAATCACTGTAGATGGTGAGTGCAGCCATGAAATTGAAAGACCCTTGCTCCTTGGAAGAAAACCTTTGACAAACCTGAACAACATAGTAAGAAGCAGAGACATTAGTTTGCCAACAAAGGTCCATCTAGTCAAAGCTATGGTTATTCCACTAGTCATGTATATGGATGTGAGTATTGGACCATAAAGAAAGCTGAACACTGAAGAACTGATGCTTTTGAACTGTGGTGTTGAAGAAAATTCTTGAGAGTGCCTTAGACAACTAGGAGATTAAACCAGTCCATCCTAAAGGAAATCAGTCCTGATAATTCATTGGAAAGACTGATAGTGAAGGTGAAGCTCAGATGCTTTGGTCACCTGATGGGAAGATCTGACTCATTAGAAAAGACCCTGAAGCTGGGAAAGATTGAGGCTTGAGAAGAAAGAGATGACAGAGGATGAAATGGTTGGATGGCTTCACTGACTCAATGGATATGAGTTTGAGCAAGCTCTGGGAGCTGGTGATGGACAGGGAAGCCTGGTGTGCTGCAGCCCATGGGGTTGCAAAGAGTCAGACAGGACCAAGTGACTGAACTGATTAAACTGCCATGTAGCTGATATACTTTGTTGCACAGCATAAACCAATGCAACATTGTAAAGCAACTATACCCCTAAAAGAAATAATAATGAATCTGACTTTTAAACTCATTAAATATTTTGCAAATTCAGACTTAAAATTCTGTGTACATGTTACAGTCTGTATTTGAAACTTGACTATTTTTGAAATATGCTTTTTTTTTGTTACTGTTAGTTGATTTCAGTTACATGCCAAGAAACTTTGAGCGATATTGGCATATGAAAAGAAAGCAATGCACTTTGAAAGGACTAGAAATACGAAGTTATTTCTAACCTAATGAAAAAACGCACATAATAACATAAACCATTGGAAAACTGAGAGATCATAGATATGATTTTCACTTTTGCAGCGTTTTGCTTATTGTTAACTGAAATTAAATTATTTTTCAAAATAATTTTAATGATCATAGCTTCTACTAACTTAAGCATAAAATTTCTGGTCAATGAACCAAGGTATTAAAATGTACAACTCATTAAGGAGCAGTTTATTGACATGATGTCAATCTTTGAATATTAAATATTTAATATCCTAGGAAGTAAACCTTAAATTAGATCTTATATGCTGCTGGAAAGTCTTCTCAAAGCTAAAAAAATAACATGGGGGCCATAGTAAATGAGATGGAGTATCCAGAATTTCATTGATAGCTTATTGAGGAAAATGAGGCAAAAGATTCACAAAGGTGAGTACACTAGAAAGGATTTATTTTACAAGACAACACATCTCAGCAAATCATTGTATTCCTGAGCAGATTAAGAGAACATTCCTTTCACAATAGTAAGAAATATACTAGTGAGAAGACATCATTAAGAAGCTCAATGGTGATTTTCCTTTGTAGTTTATTGTTGCTAGTTAGGGAGGATACTATGGAATTGGATCCCAAGTTTCAAGATAAGGTGATGCAATTCTGAAATAGAAAAAGTCTACTGGCATTAGATATAAGATGACATAAATATTAAAAGAGATAAGAAACCAGGAATGGAATCTAGTGAGGTTTGGCCCATAATAATTTGTGTGGAGGTTAATAAACTATCCTGCTTATTATTTTTCAGTGTAACATAATGTGATGGCTAATTTTATAGAGTGTTTCTGGGTAAAATTGACACTTAGATTGGTGAACTCTGAGTAAAGCAGATTCCTAGCCATAATCTAGGGGGGCCTTATCTAATCAATTGAAGACCTGGATAGACCAGCTATCCAAGCAAAAGAAAATTCTCCAACAGGCTATCTTTGAATTTCTTTACACCATGAACACATCTGGGTCTCTAATCTGCTTGTCTATTGCAGATTGTAGACTCACAAAACTTTATAACTTCATGAACAAATTTTTTATACTAAACTTCTAAATATTTACACATCCTATTGGTTCTGTTTCTCTAGGGAACCCTGATTTAAATAGAGAGGCAAATTACTTTACAATATTGTATTGGTCNTTATTTTTCTGGAATTGAGCTGCAGGAGTTGCTTGTATAGTTTTGAGATTAGTTGTTTGTCAGTTGCTTTCATTTGCTATTATTTTCTCTCATTCCAAAGGCTGTCTTTTCACCTTGCAATATTGTAAAGTAATTAGCCTCCAATTAAAATAAATAAATTTAAATTAAAAATAAATAAAGCTCTCACTCTTACACCAAAAAAAAAATTAAAAAATAAAAAGGCAATTAATAAAATTATCTCTTGACCTTTAGAATAAAGAATTATTAAGAGTAAGTGAGCAAAAGTACTAATGGAATATCATAATCTGTGGTCCAGTTTCTATTTATGAACCAACCAGATCTTGATCCCATCAATTGAAGGTTTCCTCAAAGAAGGGCTTGGAACATCATGGTAAATATATAAGGTAGTGATTTCCCCCCTTCCATTCCCAAAGAAAGCATTGNATTATTAAGAGTAAGTGAGCAAAAGTACTAATGGAATATCATAATCTGTGGTCCAGTTTCTATTTATGAACCAACCAGATCTTGATCCCATCAATTGAAGGTTTCCTCAAAGAAGGGCTTGGAACATCATGGTAAATATATAAGGTAGTGATTTCCCCCCTTCCATTCCCAAAGAAAGCATTGGACATTTATGTTTAGTTAATTAGTGATTGGAGAAAGGATGCCCTGGGAGAACAATATTGTATCAGAGAATGAATAACAGGGCCTAGAAAGATTCAAAGCCCTGGTAAAAAATTGAAATTTTTAGAAGTCCAGTGGTGAGGAGCATTCCAAAGATGACTTCTAAAGTAACTAAAAAGTGAAGCATTTAGTCTAGCTCTTCAGCTTTTGAAGACAGCATACATCACGTTTTGGAATACTTTTCAACTCATTTATTTAGTGAATCAAAGGTTCCAGTATTCAAGGTGAGCTCAAAGCAGAATAGAATTTTGAAACAAGTTCATGATAAAGTATAAATGATTCTGCCACTTGTGTCATATGACCCAACAGATCCTATAATACTAGAGACATCTGTAGTAGATATGGACACCATATGGGTCTCTTCCAAGTCCTAATATGATAGAGGCTGTGTATAACTATACTGTTTTGAAGCAAGACTACTCTATCTACACAAATAACTATTCAATATTTTAAAAGCAGATTTTATGCATGGGTCATCAACTGACTATATTCCCAGGCTTTCCCATCATGACTTGAGAATTCACAGACATAAAGTCAGATGGTCACAGAAGTCTATTTTGTGATGGAAGGTGTATATTGGAAAGGGCCCAAAGAGGTCTGGAGGCACAGGTAAGTTAAGCCAAAAGGTAGTCCAGATTCTCATGCGGTCTTGATCTGTTATACCAATGCTTATCCCTCAACTGACACCTGTGTCCTCATAAAATGTTTCCTATGGTACGTTAAAAGGGGGACATTTTAACTTGACTTATTGAATCAATATGTTGGTGTGAGTAAAAAGTAATCTTCTGCCAACTTACAACCTCACTCAAGAGTTTCCCTGAAGCATCGTGATGAGGGGAAAATCCTCCCATGGGGCAGAACTCGTTGAGCTAATGTCAACAGAGAAGTGACCTGACTACTGGGCATTGGTGAGTAGCTTGACTGACTGGCCAGGTTCCTGGAAAGGGAAATAATGGGGGAGCAGAGGCAAAGATTCTTGAGGACAAAGCATATAGATGGAATTACAGAAAGGTACTTAAAATATNCAGAACTCGTTGAGCTAATGTCAACAGAGAAGTGACCTGACTACTGGGCATTGGTGAGTAGCTTGACTGACTGGCCAGGTTCCTGGAAAGGGAAATAATGGGGGAGCAGAGGCAAAGATTCTTGAGGACAAAGCATATAGATGGAATTACAGAAAGGTTCTTAAAATATGTGATTCCTCAGCTCAAATCAATCCCTATCAGAGAACAGCTACTGTGGCAGAGGCAGTAAATGGCCCAGTGAACGAATGATTAGTCCATGGAGGTCCACCAGCTTCTGTCCACTTCAGAATCAAACAAAGGCACCATGAACAAAATAGAGGTGTGGCAGCAGAGATGAAGGCAACCCAGGTGCCTGGCAGTGTGGATTTGCTCTCATCAAGTTTGATCTTAAGGCTTACAGAGGATCTTATTTATCTTGATGAAATCTTACACAATATATAACAATGATATTCCTATATACCATTGCTGTCTATTTTATATAAAATGATGGAGACAGCAATAAATGGCATGAGATCCACTGATTTACTATAGACCACATCTTTCACTAGTTGCCAGTTTAACACTGAAATAGCCATTTTATGGTGGATCTGTGTCTTCTCACGGAGAAGGCAGTGGCACCCCACTCCAGTACTCTTGCCTGGAAAATCCCATGGATGGAGGAGCCTGGTGGGCTGCAGTCCATGGGGTCGCTAAGAGTCAGACACAACTGAGTGACTTCACTTTCACTTTTCACTTTCATGCATTGGAGAAGAAAATGGCAACCCACTCCAGTATACTTGCCTGGAGAATCCCAAGGATGGGGGAGCCTGGTGGGTTGCCGTCTCTGGGGTTGCACAGAGTCGGACATGACTGACGCGACTTAGCAGCAGCATGTTTTCTCAGGTGGGCATGACAGTGTGAGAACAGTCCTTGTCCTTCAAAATGAAGAACATGTTTTGAATCAATGCCCATTGTATGGTGTCATGTCATGCCAAAAAGTGAAAGCCACGAGTCTGTGAACTAAGAGGTGGAAATAGATCCTCACCCTCAGTCATTGTTCTTTCTTGGTTCTACAACTTTAGCTTTTGTTGCAATTGATATGTTCTGATTTCCAGTTGTCAGGGACAATGGCACTTCTACCAGAAGACTGAGTAATATTTCCATTAAAGTTATAAATGCTAACAGCATCCTTATGCTAGTGAAGGAGATGCCAAGAAAAGAGTTACTATATTGGTAGTAGAAATAATTCTGATTATGAGGCAAAAGAGAATAGGGTAGCAGAGGATGAGAAGTTTGGATGGCATCACTGATTCAATGGACATGAGTTTGAGCAAACTCCAAGAGACAGTGAAGGACAGGGAAGGCTGATTTGCTACAGTCCATGGGGTATCAAAGAGTCAGACAAAACTTAGCGACTGAACAACAACATTATAGGGGCAAAGAGAATTTTCTGGAATTTAAGAGAACCACCGAATTGGAAGAATGTCTAGGTGCTTCCAAGCTTAATGGCATCTGTAGATGGGAATTTTCAGTAGACATGGTCTGCCAAGTGTGTACTAAGCAGGGTCTCCTGGGTTGTAATATATCTGTGCTACCTCACACGGCAAGCAGACTAGGGATAAAGGTGGGTAGTAGACAAAGCAGATGATAAGTATCAGTTGGTCAGTAAAAAGGGCTAAAATTTTTTCCTCCATCTCTTCTGTGGTTTATAAGGTTTTTTTTTAATTATTATTCTTTAAAGTGATTCTGAATGTCTACTGACTTAAAGAATCAGTGACAGGACTAAGTGAACTATCATTAGATGTAAGTGGATCTGGCTATGTTGTATCAGATATTTTGGATGCCTACTCATGTTTCTTCTCCATTACAATTTCATTGCATATCAGCCTTTCTACTATCAGCACTTGCCTTCTTTCTAATGACTTTGCCCTCTAAAACCTACTTTATCTGCTTGGGTAGCAGGTCAAATGTATCTGTGAGTTATGTGCTCCTTCCCTGAGTGCTTTCTTCACCAGATAATGGCCAGGAGTTGGTGTATAAGTACCCTGAACTCTGGATGCTTTAGTTGGCAGGCATCTGGAAACATTCCTACACTGGCTATCGGAGTTTCTCTAGGGGTCCAGGCTCTAATCAACCATACTAACAGCTGGTTTATATTCACCTTTTCCTTATTACTTTATTTCCTCTCTTTGTTGAAATTCCACATATTGCTACTAAAATTCTCTTCAGGTTTTACATAAGTTACTTTTGTATTTGAATCCTTATATCCATGTGTGCTTTTGGGAGAACCAAGCAAAGATACCCAGTACAAAATATTTGATGAGCTTACAAAAGGAGCCATCTTGTTTCTGGATCCTGGATTTCCAAATCATATAAAGACAGAAATGAAGGTGTAATCATTGAAGAAGTAGGGAGGCTGTCTGGTGACTGAATCAAGAAGGAGAATCTTTACATTGGCTTCTACCACTTTTGGTCTCTCATCCTTGTTTTCTGCACATGACCTCAGCCTGCACTTTCCCCCTCTAGCTAGCCTCCTTACCCCATCTAGATAAATCT